>CM071567.1:89964796-90104679 GCA_036426205.1 Ascaphus truei
TCAGCCAGGCATGAACCCAGGCTGGGAAGGCAAACGCAACGGGGCTTGTCAGAGGTGAGGAGCGGCACATTCCAGGTATCTGCCAGGTACATACTGGGTATTTGCTCGAATAAAGTGTGTCGGTGCAGTAGCTGTGGTTGACGGGTATCAGGGAGCGTGCTAGTCCCATATAAATCTCAGAGATCAGACCCATCCGATATGCTCCTACTGCACATATCTTTTAAAAGTTAGAGGAGTTTTCAAACTTGGAGTTGTGGGAGATCGTGTTAAGAAGTGCCTGATCTGGAGGAAAGCGAATAAGGGGGCATATTTTTCCTGAGCTTCGGAGAATTTCATAGGCTGTCCTTTGATTAGAAGATCAGACGCTTTTGTTATATTGGCTGCTTTGAACCGTCTGAAATCCCTGGGGTCACAACCCGGGGGGAAGTCCGGGTTGCCAAAAGGGGGGTCAAAATTGAAGGGGAAGATGATAGGCCAAATTTAATTCTTGTTTTTGACCATATCCTCCATTGCTCCCAGGCCCATCCTGCCCGGCGTTGTCCACCGCCCACCTCCAACCCGCCAACAAAAAGGAATGGAGGGAGAGGGGAGAGATGTAGGAGGCTTCAATCTCCAACCAGCTGCTAGACGCTGGGTCATTATTCAAAGTGGCATCCTGTTTTAGGTGGGCTGCAAGATAGTATTTGGAAATATCTGGTACTCCCAGACCTCCACTCTATCTTGGTGCCATCATAACCGATCTTGCCCTCTTGACTTTTTCCCATTCCAAATAAATTGGAGTATTTTTTTGGATATTTTTGAGTTCAGCTCCTGTGATCTGGATTGGGAGCGTCTGGAATAAGTACAGAATTCTGGGGAGGATATTCATTTTTACTGAAGCAACTCTACACAGCCAGGAGATATGGTATTCGTTCCAGCTCTGTAGATCTCCTTTAATTTTTGCAAATAGTGGGGGGAAATTATGCTTAAACAATGTCTCATGAATTCGTCATTTTAATTCTGAGGTATCGAATATGGGAGGAGTTCCATTTATAGCTGAAATTAATTTGTAAAAGTTTTACCTAGGATGGTGTCAGGGATAAATTTAAGGCTTCAGATTTGTCATTATTAATTTTATATCCTGACACCTGGCCGAATTTTTCTAGTTGTGATTAAAGGTTTGTTAAAACAGGTACACATAGAGTGGACCAAGTAGGTGCTCAAGAAGTATACATCAGTTGCTGAGAAATGGCCAGTTTATATATGTATGTTGTAGGTCTTAGGCAAAGCTCACCAGGTGATTATTGTCTCTCACATTAAATTGGCTGCGGAGCACTATGATAATTGTATGGAGGACTCACCCTTGTGTAGCTGTCGGTGCCGTGCCTGTAGCAATCTTCTTGATGTGTTGCACCGCCAACCCTCGAACGACTCGTCCGTCGTGAGGGTGGTCTATGACCGGCGGTGTGTGGAAATGCGGCCGATCCAGCAACCCGGCGTGCGACCGGGAGAAGTAGATGAACAGGAACACCTCGTGGATGAGAAGAGCGCGATATTAGCAGATACTTTGACGCGTTTCAGCCGGTTGGCTTTTTGACAAAGGCCAACCGGCTGAAACGCGTCAAACTATCTGACTAGCTCCACACTTGTAGCAATAAAGTTTTTTTGTATCACCTGACCAGCCTTCGCTCTGTTTGCACGGCAGTGCATCGCGCTCTTCTCCTCCACGAGGTGTTCCTGTGATTAAAGGTTGGGAAGGGATGTCAGGGGCTCCACCAGAGACAATATTACATCGTCGGCAAACAGGGATATCTTGTATTCCTCTTGGCCTATTTTAATTCCCTTTATATTGATATCCTATCGGATGGTGGCCGCCAGGGTTTCGATCGATAGGGCAAAGAGGAGAGGGGACAAGGGGCAGCCCTGTCTCGTACCGTTTTTTATTATTACCTGACTTGAGCCTCCGCCCGGGAGCTTCACCAATGCAGACGGGTTTTTACAGAGCACTGATTCCCTCGAGAAAAGGACCTCGGAAGCCAAATTTGATCAGTGTGATCTAAAAAGTCCCATCTAATTCTATCAAATGCTTTTTCAGCATCGAGGCTCAAAAATAAAAGTCTTTGTTTTAGAGAGATGTACATGGTTGATGATGTTTATAATTTTACGTGTATTGTCTGATGCTGAGGCCTAGGTTTTTGAGAAGCCTCGGTGTGTCCTCTGGGTAGGAAAGCGTGTAGAATTTGCCATTCTGGGGAACGATGATTTTGAAGGGGAATCCTCACCTATACCGGATTCCATTGCTTCGCAGTAGTTCAGTGAGCGGTTTCAACTCTCTTCTGCGGTCAATCGTGGATCTGGAGAGATCGCTGTAGATTTGGAGCAGCGAGCCGCGGTAAGGTAACTCAGACTTTTTGCGACTTGCAGACAGAATTAGCGACTTGCAGACAGAATTTCACCAGGGTGTCTCTCATTCTCTTGGGGTCTGCATGCTTTGGGCCTGGATCCCTGTGGGCCCTGTCAATTTCTATTGAGCATCTGTTCAAGGTAGGGACCAGTTCTATCAACAGGTCTTTCAGGAAATCTTCTAGGAGGTCAGTTGTAATTTATTCGGGGATATAACGAATGCAGAGGTTTTGTCTCCTCTCCCGGTTCTCCTGCTCTTCTACCTGATCCCTCAGAGATCTCAGTTCAACTCCTAATTGGGACATATCATCCTCAATGGCAGATTGCGACACCCCACCTCCTCCACTCTGCATTCAATTGCATCTGTTCGTTCCGTCAGGGTGTGTATTTCAGCTTTCATATCTTATATTGCTGGTCTTTTATTGCTGCAGTCAAATCCTCTTGAAATCCTCTATGCATGCGAGTGAATAGGTCTTCCATGTAGTCCCTGTCAAGGGCTCCTTTCTCTGGGCCTTGCTCCAATAGGGGGGTGTTTTCAAGTGTCCCTGGAGCATCTGTGGCAGTGCCATCTTGTGAGGATTCACTTGGGGGGAGGTGTCGCGGTCCTGGCTGGAAATAAGTTGAGACGCTTTGTTGATTCTTTTTGCTATATTTATTCGACATCTCTGTTGCTTCGTCTAGCATTTAAAGTTGTTTTTGTGCATCAGCGATCTGGAAAAGGTGCTTTTCTAAGAGCTTCTTTGTGAGGGGGCTCTGGAGCTAACTCCCTAGGCCACCATCAAGGCCGACGGCATGGGAAGTCTCTGAATAAACATTTTTAATGTATTAATGTCAGTCTCTCTTCCCTATTGATTGGTCTTTTGAAGCAGTGGGGACAGAGGGGGGGGGGGGCGCAGATTCTGTGCGGCCCCAAGGGACTACTGTCAGATCTCAGTTGGGGGAGGGGGGTGAAAGGGAGGCAGCTCTGCGCTCCCCCTAGGTGGCGTCAAGGCTCCAATAGCCCCCCTTCACCTGGGCTCCGATGTCAGGCTGTTTTTGTATTTTTTATTTATTTATTTATTTTCCTGGGGAAGATGTGCCTTTAATACGGACCGGTAGCGGCCATTTTGGCTCCGGCTGGAATGCACGGAGCAAGGCAGCAGCTCATCTCAGATGAGAGCGCAGATCTTACCCCCCGGACAGGTGATCACCCTGTTGGTGCTCTAGTGTTGCAGCGCGGGACCAGCGGCCATTTTTGGGGGGACGTCACTCTTTGTCACTGCAGGGCCAGTTTCACTATTCCCCCGTTTTGTTGTAGCCGAGGGGGATCACCACCGGGGGGTGGAACTCTCCCGTCCGTCCGCCCCAGCCACCTCAGCCGACATGTGAACCGCCGATCCTCAGGAGAACCGCGCGGAATCGGGGACAGAGGGAGATAAGTCACCGGTGGCCGCGGGTCTCCAGGCACTCGCCAGAGCAGCATACTATTTGTAGAGTGGGGCCAAACTTTCCGGGTGGTTGGGCAGCTAATAGATCTTTTTTTTGAGGGAGTTTTAAAGGGTATTTTCTCCCGCTTAACCCTGACTTCAGGACGGAGCCAATTTAACTTGCGACTTCCCTGCTCCATGTCCTGGCCGTGCCCCCAAAGTGATGTATTTTTATCACCTACAGTAGTATAGATTGGCTTTATTTTCTTTTATTGACATTTAATTAATCTAGGCCATAGAATACTATGTTCTGTTCTGGAACCATATCTGCAGAAGGGCTGACTGTAAATATATTAAAGGGCTTCTAAAATTATGGATGGTCTACATCAGGCAAACTGGGGGGGCGGGAGATTTATCTGGGGGGGCGCGGCAGTTGCAGAGACCCTGCGCTCTTCCCCACGGCATTTCAATTAAATGCCGGGGGATCGCATGAGGCCTCTGCAACCTAAATGTAGAGATTCAGATGACTGTGTTGACGCGTCGCCATGACAACGCAGCGTAATTTGATGCCGGGAATAGAGGTGAGGGGGGCGTGAGCACAGAGGGCAGCAGACAGGGGGGTGCAGCTGCAAAAGTTTGCGCACCCTTGGTCTCCATCATAAAACCGATCAGGAATGACATCAATATGTACAGCTCGGAGGAGAGACAGGAGATGGGGATATGATAGAAATGTTCAAATTTATTAAGGGTAAAAAGCACAGGAGAAAGCATATTTCAGAGAAAGATAAGTATAATAAGAGGTCATGCTCTGAAGCTGCAAGTTATTAAACACAGAGAAAAATGTGAGTGAGAACTTCACATGAAGGGTTGTGTATTTGTGGAATAGATCCCAACAGTAATGGTGAGACTGACACAGTAAGGGTATTATAAAATGGCTGGAAGAGACATCTATACTAAATATAAAAGAAAACCAGGGATCAAAAAGGGTCTGGAGTTTTATAACAAACATGATTGGCAAAGTGTTTCTTAACTGCTGTAAAAGTCTACGTTTTTATGGCCGTTATGTGTAAAGTGCATTGGAATAGAAAGTCCCATTGAAGGGAAAGAACACAGCAGGTACACGTTATGCACTTTATATTGTGATGCTTGAGTTCAGTCAATTATTTGACATAAGGATACAATTCCAATACTATATATAATATTTCCGTGGTCCACTCTAAGGCAAAATGCCTAATGATTCAATTGTTACCTTACATTATAGTGGCCTTTAGGGAATCAGTATAAAATATGTCTGAGTATACAGTACCAGGAACCAAAAAAGACAAAGCACTACTTTCCAGCAGGTAGAAATGATCAAAAAAGCAGGGAGAGCGTTCCCAAAGTGAAAAACAGAGCTAATTTATTAGCAGCATGGATACATACAGCATACAGAGGCAAAAAAAAAAGCCGCCACCTACATGTTTCAAGCGTTAGCTCTTTATCAAGGTGAGGACGTGGAGGACGTTAATCATCACCCAAGGATGCTGCACTACATGTGAGTCCTTGAGAATTATATCTCTTCTACCATTCATCACACTATATTATTTCATATATGTGTCTGCACACTTTATTGTGTGTATACCTTACTACAGTGCAATGTGGGATACTACCAGTTGATTGGTTTCATAGGAGATTACCTCATCTATTGATACCTTAAGTGTTCTCCAGCTAAAGAATTCTAATTATCTTTATTGCATATACTTGCTCCCACTGAGCATTGCACAATTTGTTTATCAATTGAGTATACAGTACAGTACCTTTAATTATGAATATCTATGTCTGTTTTTACAATTTGTTTAGTAAAATTATGACTAGAGATGGGCACATTTCTTGCCAACATTGAAATTCACACATACTATAGAAACTGATTGCTCAGAGTTTTAGGCTATTCCAATTTTAGTTTAATTGTTAATAACTGACACCTCCACCAAATATCTCATGGAGGGGGTGGGAGGTGTCAATTCTACACAGGAAAAAAAAGAAAGTGGGCAAAGTCCAAGTATCCATTTATGATACACACCAACATATACAATTTTATAATATAATGTATTTATGCTCTTAAAAAATGTCACCCAATATTATATGACCAAAAAAGCATTAAAAGAGATTTAGCTAACAATAGTTAAAATTACCTTGTAATAAGGAGCAAAATATACCAATATTAATATTGTATTATTTACATAAACACCTATCTGCTACACTATATCTTTTTCTTTGATGTTAATGTTCAGTTTTCTGGGTAGTAGTAAAACTCAGAAATATTGACTACTACAGTATGTATCAGCAGCTTTTCAAGATAATTTAAGTTGCCTAAATATGTAATTGGACGCCACGAGGCGCCTGTCACCGCCACTCCCTTTCAATCGGCTGAGGGTAAGAGAGGCCATTGTTTGTGTCAGAACTCAGGGACTCAGAGATTAGTTGTTTTGTGGGTTTTTTTTCGTTGGGGGGGAAACGTGTCAGATTTAAAAAAAAAAAAATCGAGTTCAGGCAAAAATCAAAACAGGAACATAACACAAGCATTTTTATTTAACCAAAACACACGTGAAAAAGGGCCCACCCTACTAAAAATTATACTTACCTCCACAAAGATGAAGCATGGTATAATTGAGAAACTGCGATGCGTGTTCTCTAAAGCCATTTCTCAAACGTATTGGTCTGTGATACTTAAAATGTCTGGAAAACAAAACAAAATAAATTATTATCTGACAACGTTCAAGCTTTCAGCCTAGTTTGGCTTAGTCCCCGTAATACAACTATTATCTTCACAGTTTGCTGCAGAACCCATGTTTAACTTGCTTTACAGTAGAATTCTATAGTGATGCGTGCTTTCAAGCTGAAAGTCTTGTATCATAAGGTTTTACCATTTGTATTAAATGAGCATACACTGTATATTTCTAATGTGTTACATATTGAGAAAAACATAGATAAATGTCAGTTGCAGATAAGTGTTATTTTACTTAATTGACAAGTTACACTTTATTCAGCACTAATATTATAGCACTGCAAACATATTGAGTGTTTTATAAAATACTAGCATATATTCCAGGGAGCTCACTTCCATTTTACAACTGCAGAGAATTATTTTATTACTCAATTCCAGTTTGTTAATTTTGTCTTGGCAGCATGGTGTAATGATACCCTTTATGAATATGCTTAAATTGTTGGGACTGTACATTCCATGTGTCAAAACACACAGGGTACAAATACTGTAGACACATTTGTTTCACATACTGTAGTTTGGAGATCCACCTTAACTTTTTCTCAGTAAATTTAAATTGATTTAATTTCAAAACACATTAACACCCTTTACAATCTTTCTAATATCCCACCATAACCCTCCCCAGTGTGGCACATATGTATCTTAAATTAGTTTTGTTAACACCGTACATGCATAAGTTAGTGTGATTGCACGGGCAGCATGGCATCTCCAAATAAAGGTTAAGCTTGCGTGATAACCCTGCTAGTCAAAATAGCGACCCACTGCATTAGTTATATGATTGTCAGGTGTCCAGTTTTGAACCAGACTGTCCTGTATTTGGATGCTCTGTCCAGTTAAAAATTACAGGTAATACTGGACATGTATGTGTTACCTCTCTGGATTTAGTGACCTGCCCGGCTTGGGGGGGGGGGGGGCTGCATGATTTCCCCAAGCAGGGAGAGAGCAGGGGTGTTGTTAGGGGGCTGAGAAGCTTTCTCCATCCTGAGTGGCTGCTGCTGCTGGATAATGCAGCCAATCAGGAGGAGGTATCACGATCCTGGTGATGGGGCCAAGGAGAGGATGAAACAGCATGGAGCGTGAGAGGAGTGTGTGTGTGTCTCTTGAGCGCATTACACTTTTCACCAATGTGTCCAGTATTTTTGGAGAAGCCACCTGGCAACCCTAGCTGAGGACTGTGGACCTGGGACGGTCATCCCTTGTGACTGAATATTCCAAAAAGACTGTTAAGGCAGCAACTAGGGTAAGCTAGCTTTTGCAGCACACTGCAAGCTAGTAGGCCCTCGTAAGCCCCTATTTGTGGGGTATAGCGTGCATTGCTCACTGTGGGCTATGACCGAATAAATTACAGTTTATTAACCTGTGTTATACCTGGTGAGGATTATGATCCCTAGTAGTCAGGTCAACCCCGAATCGTGACAGTTAGCTAATATAAATGTTTGTTTTTTTAATGCTTGCAATAATGTGATGTCTTAAAAACATCAGACATCTTAGAAAATGAAAACTGTGTTGTATTTTCTTTTTCTAAGTAAGACATTTTGTAAGATATGCAAAAAGAAACAGAACACGTTGAAAAGTTGATAAATAAACTGTTTACTATGATTTCTTCTATTTGTAATTGCCCTGGATTTGGAAGTTTTTTTTATATTGCACACAAGTTAATAATATTGGTATATTGTACATGTCATTGTTTACTTGTTAGCGGTTCATTAGTTGATAAATCATTATTACAAATTGACAGGTCTGATCTGGTGCTAGTCCTGTATATAAAGTTAGCATCGGAATAAATTGTTGAGGGTTTGTAAATCATTAGAATATGTACCAGATATAAACCCACTTAGGGATATATTTATCAAAGCCTCCCTGTTGCACAAATGAAGCAAAGAACAGCACCAGATTTCTCAAAGAAAATAAATCCCATTAAAAGCAATGGGATTTTTTTTCTTTGATACACTTGGTGCCACATTATTGCTTCAGTTTTCCTCCAATTTACCCTCCACAGTAACCCTGTGATATACCCAGCTGACTGCGTACATACTGGCAACATAATACGAGTGCCCAACATCTGTGAAATTCAAATTTGCAGCATCGTAGTTTTCTGCAATAATTGTTTCAACAAACATTAACATTTACCAGAAAAGCTGTGATTTGCTATATCAAGAAATTAGTATTGCAACTAAAGCATTTTTTTGCCTGGTAGCTTTATGATATATTTACATGCAAATTAACCATTAGTGTACTTTTTTTTGGCAATTCAACAGAATGGTTGTATGAAATAAATTTAGCCATAGATGAAAGTAGAGACAAAGGACCATACAGTATTTACTAAGCAGTCTTCTGCTATAAGGCACCTTTATGCCCTAGAAGCCATCACTCTTTATTTTATGATGAATGTACTGGTCAGGGAATCAAAAGCCAAGAACGTATGTGTAATTTCTGGGATAATTTTTCCCCCTCAAAAATAAAATACTGTAGTATTTTTGTTGTATCAGCTTGACTTGAACAGTGATGTGTTCAGTACACACAGAGTGCAGTAAGTCAGAAATGTACAATATTGCTTGCCATTATTAAAAAAAAAAGAAAAAATCATTTGAATATATGGTTACAACTTCATTGAACATTGATTAAAAATTATCACCTTTATTCTTGATTTTCTGTAGCTAATTTAACACTCTCAATTTAATAAAACATACCTTATAACCAGGCAATGCTTACAGTAGTAAAAAAAAAAACCAGGAAATCTGCCTTGCTATATAAGGTTAATATCACATTATCTACACCTGACGAAGAACGCTGTTGCAAAACCCGCTGAGGTCACGAGAGGCCACTCAACGCACTCACTGATTGGCTGAGACAGGACAACCAGGAAGCTCAGGTGGAGTAGCGATCTTCGCTGTTTGTGCGGTCTGGACATATCAGCGCCAGCAAGAGGTCACCTGCTCGCCCTTTCTTGGGTCAGTGCCTGTTTACCTCTATGCAGTTCCACCGCCCAGTCCTTGCATTACACTATATTTGAGTGTTAACCTGCTAGTCTGTTGCCATTTTAGATTTTTTAGTCTCTGCATATGTGTACTGTGTTTGTTTAAATTTATATATGTTATGTAGTAGGAGTATATACTTCCCTGTCGTAGCGGTATTGATGCTGTGTGTTTAATGAATTTTAACATATATGGTCTAGTTAGACCACTTATTAAAGTGGTTATTATCCAAATCATTCCTTCATTTGATTTTATTTATATATATTATATTTTGAGTATACATATTAATCTCTGGTGCGCTTTATGTGTATTTTTCTTCTCAGATTATTGCCATCATTGTATTCAATAATTTCACTGTAATTAATAACAGTGCATTTTGCAATTAGATCATTGATGTTTGTGCATTACCTGCGTCCAATCAAATAATATATAAATAAAATAATAAAATGAACTCATAATGGTCCCCTGAAACAAAACAACTAACATCTAACTTTTTTTCGGTTTTGATCTGTGACTGTTTAACAGAGGTGGGCGAACAAGTCAAAATCCGTTTCCCAAAGTTTCCAGATATTTTTTAGACCAAATCTGACACCCCTAAAGAAAGGATTTATACAAGTTGATATTCACTTAACATTACATTTTTTTTAAATGCATTGTTTCAGAATTTAGACTGAATTGTATGTAATATCAGAAAATAACATTACGTCATGGATTTATAAACTTTAGGTGCTGTTGCAAAAATAATATATGATTTGTTTAGATTTATATTAGGAATATTATCAGTATTGTGGCTTGATCTTTGCTAGCACCAAAATGTCTTCAGCACTTAGGGGGTACAAACATCCGCAGTGTAAATAGACAATTTTATCAGCCGGTTCCTTTGGAACGCGGATCAGTCTCAAAAAAGGCCCATCTCCCATTTCATTTTTATTTATTTTCTTGGGCAGGGAGACTTTCAATTTAGCAGTGTCTCCAGTGGTATATATATCCCCTCAAACATAAATATCCAGCTGGGAGATATACTAATAACTATAAAAAGTATATTTAAATTAGTTCCATCCCACACTTTCTAAAAGAATATATGGAGTTCATAAACGTAAGGCTCCAACTTAATGAATGGAATGGTGTACTGGTCTCTGAAACAACAGGACTAGAACCCATAACCACTGCTTTCCTAGGCAGCAACTCTAGTAGTGTGAGCTAAGCCAGTGGATGGGTAGTATCCCTATCACATCATAGGTTTGAGCTGCTCACAGTTCACAAATGAAGCTAATCCAGCGATTATCATATCTCACATGTATCTCAGGTGTACTCCACAGGGAACATTATACTGTCAACCAGGAAGTGGTCTGCTTTTAAAGGAAGCCAGACAGGTATGAGCCCTCATTTAGTGCTACATGATGGATATGTACAAAGGTGGCTACGGTATAGCATACAGTAACAGGGACAAAAATATTTATAGTGCCATTTGCAAGAGTGCCAGACACATACTGAATTGAAATACTTTAAAATAAATAAAGCTCTAATAAGGCTCCACACAACCTCTGTTATTCAGAATAACAGCTTTAGTAGTGTCAGCTAAACTAGCTAATGGTTTACACAATTGTCACAGCATACACTTCTTCACTAAAATACATCCAGAATATATTCATTGATGGATTTGAATTAATCCGCTTGCATTTTTTAGTACCCAAACTGTAGATGGATTTTGGTGGGGGTGTGGACATTATTGGTCTAACCAAACCCACAGAATTCCGGGTAATGGATTTGGACTAGTTTTTCCATCTGTAACATTCAGGACTCAGGGGCAGAAGATCAAAAAGATTAAAATAGTATCCCCAAATATAATGTCAAAAGGGCTTTGTACAGTGACTGTGACTTATGTTCTTATTTGTAAAATCCACCAGGAAAATGTTGTAATCTTCAATGGAACCTTCAATTCATGATTGTTTAAGTTACAGTAAATCAATTTAAACAGTACTGACTCATAATTGGAGAGCATTTGTTACAAGTGTGGCCGTTGTAGTGCTCGCCAGTTGGTGATAAATGCCATTTTTTTTTCAGGAAGACTAAGAATATATTCCGCTTTAAACATAACTATTAGAACAGTATTAGTTTTGTTCAAACCTTTGAGTACCCCTTATAAGTCTGTGAACTGTCACCCCTGAGACAATTATCCAGGTCAATTATTTCACCTTTAAGGTTGCAAAGAAGGCTCTTACAATGCATATGTACAGTGGTTGACAAATCACCAAAAAATCTACTCGCCACACAAAAAAATCTACTCGCCACCTAGTACCAAACGTATGCTGCTTGGGCCAAAAAGAGCTCGCCACGATGTTAAATCCACTCGCCCGGGGCGAGCAAATGTATAGGTTTGTCGAACACTGCATATGTATATGTTGCCGGATTAACGCTCACCTCTGTAGCGGGTGCAGTGGAGGCTGCAGCTCATCCGGAGCGCCGGAGTTCCGCAATGGGACGCCAGCACACGGCGTCACCATTTTGGATTATCGCGCATGCGCGATAGGACACTCGCGCATGCGCAGAAGGAATATGTGGCAGACATCTTGCCCATGGTTCCGCAAGGGAACTACAAGTCCCATGAGCCTTAGGGGAGTTTGCAGGGAGCTGGTAGAAAGGATATATTTGGCATGCGGCGGGGACCACGCCAGTCGGGAGCAGGACGGAGAGGAGGAAGGTAGTGTCCAGGGAGCAGTGCTCTGCTGGACTAGGCCAGAGTTCCCCCCAGGTCCAAGCTAGGCCCTGACTCACTATAGGTTGTGGTTGCTTCAGGGAAGGCCTGTAGGTAAGGATGCTTCCACAGTAACTATATATTATCATTGCACTGGTGACAGACGCCATATGATAAATGTTGGCCTATGGTCTGGGACCAGACCTGGGCCTTTATTATCAGAGACACTTGAAAAGGGACACACTCCAACGGGAGCACCCTCAGAGGTTGACCGAACGCCTGAGGATCCGCATGGCATGGGACACGTTGCGGACCAGCGAACCCTCAGCCAAGGCGGCCTGGTCTGGACTAAGACCAGGAAGGTATCGCATCAAGGCACCAATGGCCATAAATGCATCGTGGGTAGCGCTACTCTACACACTCTTTGGGTGGGCCTAGTCTGCGGACACTGGTTGATTAAGTGCCCAGGCACCTCAGTACTTTGGGGGTTCCACCAGGGTGGTGTTACTGTGGGGACAGTATATTGTGAGTGTACTGTATATTATATTACTGTGTTCGTATTCAGTAAACCAATTGTTATATACTGGTGTGAGTATTTACTTTATGTATTGGGTTCCTGAGAGAGTTTATTCTACTGCGTTAGGATCTCTCCCAGGTGGAGGCGTTGCATCAGGTAGAACGAAAGATCACCCCAGGCTCCAGTGGCAGAGGCTCATGCCTTCAGTGAGCCGCAGGTAATGGCAGCACACGTGGTTCCCCTTAGTCACAGGGGAAAGGGGGCTACATTTAAAATGGAGATGTTATCCTAAATAGTAGGCAACTTCCAAAATGAATTTGGTAATTATTGGGAGATGTTAAATTGGATATAAAAGAATCATTCCCTTCCAGCTGCCACATTGTAAAACTATCAAGTAGGTATTGGGATGTGACAAATTATTGTCAGCCTCAGGACCCCCCGACCTCCCGACCCCCAAAAGATCATCTCTGCGCAGAAAATAAATAGGTTACATAAATTAATTTCAGAGACTATCACAATTAAATTAATCTTGGGGTTATACCTGCAGGTGTGTCAATTGCCCATTTTCACCATATGATCCTATAGCAAGACTATCACAAGGCATCTTGGGTACCTGTTAAGACTTCAGTTGGCAATGATATGCTTTCTGCTTTACTCCCTTTTATTTTATAAACTGTATAGTATTGGTTTAATGTATGTTATTTTGTAATCATTAGGTATCAGCACTGTAACTCTTTTTGTCACATTAAATATAAAATGTAATAAGCACTGTCTTTGAATGTAAACAGGTTAAATTAGCACTCACAGTGGCTGTCCTGATTTTCAGACATGTTTTACCACCCTCTTTTGTTGCATTGAAATTTTGTTAAAGTTGCTGACTCTTTAGGTGTAAACCCTCAAGGTTACTATATAAATTGTATCCTGGTCTTGGCAGCATAATTGGGGTGCAGTTTGAGTATTTTTGAGATGTGAATACTCATTCTTGTTTCCTGTGGGGTGGTGAGTGACAACTGAATGACCAATTTTCTGTTACAAACATGTCTGTGTGGGCGAGTATGAACGTGATACAGTATACTGTATGGCGGTACAAAAATCATGTTAAATCACATCATATGCTTGTCTTATGCACCCTGATCTACAGTACTAATGTTAATATACTCTAGGCTATAATACTATTATTCTCTGGATATTAATAGGAAGTTTCTCAAGCCCTGCAGAATGGCACAAAGCAACAAAAAAAGGCAAATTATGTCAATTTTGCACGCAGTTCAAAATATTGACTGTAAAGTTATAGGTAGATTTAGAATCACTGGATTCTGGTAATATGCTGTGGTGATTTAACAAGCTTCTAAAAAATGTGTACTATGGCATACTGATGAATAAGGAGAAGCCTGAAACTGCTAATTCTTCTCCATGGAAACAATGTAAGTGACAAAATAGGGCAAGACAGTGTGCTGCCTTAATTCACTGGTATAGATAGAAAAGCATGCAACATTGTCAATAGATATAGTTATGAGTATTTTCAATGTACAAGCTCAATGGTTTCTCCTACTAATCTATGTTACCTACTATTATATATATATACATACAACTGTATGTTCATTTGCATGTCTTAGGCAGGTCTGCAACCCCACCTTTCACCATTATCACCCAGCACACTGCACTTTCACTGCAGCAAGGGATTCTGGGAAATGACATGCAAATGAGCACACAGTGCCACTTTTTGCTTCAAAAACCATTTTTAACATGGTTCCATATAGGCTTAAGCTTGCTGCATGGTCAAAGCTGCCTAAGACATGCAAATAAGCATACAGTTGTATTTACATTTGCATATTTGCTTTGCTGTGGAGGGTTTTTGTCACTTTTTTTACTCACCATAACTTAACTCAGTATGATAAACCCCGTCCTTTAGCTTCTCTGCATCCCAGTTTACCAACCCCACACTGATGCGACCCATTAAGGTCGAAACAGCTGTCTGTGGGTGCCTTGGCCCTTTGGCTTAGATCAAGGCAATATAAGTGCTCCTCTGGACCTGCACAGCTATGACCAAATGCAGTACTATAATATCTGGGGTTTCAGTAGGAAAGGTCTGTGGCAAGCATTTGGCCCTCTAGCTCGTTGAGAGGTGGTGTCCAGACCCCGGACCACAGAACCCCTGAGGGGGGATGGCATTTGAACAACCAGCCCTTCGGGGTTGGGGTGCACCCACACAACCCTCGAAAGAGGGGAGATGATGCGAACTCCCTTGCGGGCCTCGGGCCAGAGGGATGAAGAGACGGATGTCCTGAATCCTAACGGAGGAAGGCATCAATGTCCCTGGAGACCTAGGCTTTCGGGCTGAAACCTTCAGGGAAACTGTGCACTGAGGGCGGGTCTGACTTCGGTTGGACAGTCCAAAGGCAAGCTCCCTATCCACTGAAGTGGACTGGGATCCGATGAGCGAGAGGGTGTACCCTCTCGGGAGGGAAAAAAAAAAAAAAAGCTGTCTGTGGGTGGGTTTCCTGGGTATGCACCTTAACCCTGGCTGTGCTCTAAGCTGTGACCATGCAGCAAGCTTAAGCCTATTAGGGACCATGTTAAAAATGGTTTTTGAAGCAAAAAGTGGCACTGTGTGCTCATTTGCATGTCATTTCCCAGAATCCCTTGCTGCAGTGAAAGTGCTGTGTGCTGGGTGATAATGGTGAAAGGTGGGGTTGCAGACCTGCCTAAGACATGCAAATGAGCATACAGTTGTATTTACATTTGCATATTTGCTTTGCTGTGGAGGGTTTTTGCCACTTTTTTTTACTCACCATAACTTAACTCAATATATATATACTAACGGTGGAGGTTTTTTGTCGCCTTTTTCACCCACCATAACTTAAAATGTATATCTATGTAGATATGAGTATTTGTCTATGTTCAACTTCAATACTTTTACTTCCCTAGTAAGTCATTCTCTCTATATACGTATTTTTGTTTTATATTATCTGTTACTTTCCTAATAAATCCTGATACCTTGGGTTTGCAAAAAAAAATGCACATGTCAAATTAAAATATATATAGAAGAAAAAAGAAACAAAAGACGCAAACCAAAAATAGGTGGATGAAAAATAGTTAAAAACCCTCCTACATGGACATAGATACAATGAAAGTCTATAGATAATACCAGGATTAGGCAAGACCTAAAAACCTAAAAAATTAGATTGATGCCAAATATAGTGAAGTATATTATATTAGGAGTACAACGCAAGTACAGAAGCTAATTACAATGTAGCAGTAGGTTTCAAGCTTTTCAGGATAAAATCCTATCTTTGCTTCAGCAGTCAGCTGGGTAGCTTTGGGATCAGTTCTCCATGAGGAATGCCGTTCGAACGCCATCACTGATGCTCCAGTTCCCCTCCTCCTAAAACACCAAATCTCTTTATATTTTGGCGAGGATGACGTCAAAACCCGGAAGTGTCTCCATTTCTCTTGGGAAATTAATATTTGCAGTCCCAATTGCCTTAATGCAGCATATATAAGTATATAAAAAGTCAGTGGAAGAGCTAAATGGAAACGATCTTGCAGTAGACCTTAACCCTACGCGTTTTTTCTAAAAAGACTTCTTCGGGGTATGTCTTGTCACCTGCATGGAGCCCTTAAATAGGCAGACTCAAGCTATGATAGGCTGGAGACCCAATAGTTGTACCAATCACAAAGGAGCAGAATGCAGGTGATAGGCATTAACAGACTGCATAAACAATTGATGACTATCAATGCCATATCCAAACTTGAGACTAGATGGATACTCACTATGAGAACTGTAGTACCTTTAGGTCTCAATTTGGACATTGACTTAGGTGCATTTTTTACTGAATAAACACATTAAATTGTATTCAGATAGGCTATGGCCAATCACCTATAAATTGAATTTTTATATAATTTTCACAATGCCTGCAACTTCGAATATACCTTTCTGTAATACTGACATATAGTACCTCCATCTGCCTTTTTATTATATCTTATATTTTTATTATACCTTTTTAGTTTACAATAAAGTATAAAATATGAATTTTTATTAACTCTGTTAAGTTATAAAAGTGTTCCTATTAACTAATCATTGTTTATGCAGTTTGTACATGCCTATCACCTGCATACTGCTCTTTTGTGATTGGTACAACCAGTGGGATCTCCAGCATACAGTACCATAGCTAGAGTCTGCTTATTTAAGGGCTCCATGCAGGGGGCATCCTTGTAAAAATATCGCAAGATTTTGTGATTTAGGAGGAGGGGAACCGGAGTGACAGTGCTAGCTACGGCGTTCAAATGGAGTTCCTCATGGAGCCCTGATCCCAAAGCTACACAGCTCACCATTGCAGCAAGGATAGGATTTTATCCTGAAACGCTTGATACCTACTGCTACATTGTAAGTAGCTTCTGTACGTGCGCTGTAATCCTAATACAGCTTACTTCACTATATTTGGCAACTCTCGTTTTTTAGGTCTTGCCTCATCCTGAAATTATTTATGGACTTTCATTGTATCAATGTCCCTGTAGGTGTTTTTTTTTTGTTTTACTTATATTTTAATGAGATTTTTCAAACATAAATGGGAAAGGAAGGGGTACAAAAAAGAAAAAAGGAAAGGGGGGAGAGACAACCATTGTGTATCACATTTCTTACCAACACAACAGTCACATTACATATCATACAACATTTGATAAACAACATATTTTACACTCAGCACTCCCAGACCCTCTCTCCTTCCGGGGTCATACCTCTATCCAACATCTCAGGGCTGGCAGAGCCTATCATACTTCCTTGTGGTATCATTCACGAATGAGGTAAGTTTCTCCATTAATAGAACACCATTGACCCTTCTGATTACCTCTTCTGGAGGACGGGAGTGTCTTTTTCTATGCTGCTGCTACAGAATGATTAGAATTGGATCTAACAGGATCATGATATCTGTCACATCCTTTATTAGTTTCAGAACTATCCTCCAGTACGTCTGCATTACTAGACAATACAATTGTAAAGTGATGTGAAGACTGACGCTCAATATCAGTGTAGACTCAGAGTAGAATTGTAGAAATGAAGGAAGATAGGAACTTGTCATAAATCCATAATCCATAACCATTACTAGACAATACCACCAAATATGTGCCAGATCTCCTATTTGTCCACTGTAGGTGGTTTTTAACTATTTTTCATCCATCTATTTTCGGTTTGCGCCATTTGTTTCTTTTTCTTATATTTAAATAAATTAAAATTACCACAATTTAACCTAATAATATCTACAAACCATATCGTGATAGTGAAAAAAAGGAAAATCCAAATTGAATGTTCCACTCAAACAAAAAATCCAGAGAGAAATATAGTCCCAATAGAAGATCCAGGGAGCGTCTTTGCAGCTTTAAGGGGAGTGGTATAGCCAACCACTTTTGGAATCTATGAACAAAAAACAAACAAAAGCGCAAGCTCCATAGCACGTAACTGAGTAAAAAATAAGGAAGTCGCCGCAGTGTGACAAAACTCGTAGAGCTGTGACGTCATTGCGTTTGTGTTGGTGTATATGGAGTCCCTGGTTTCCCTGCGCTCCGGCTGGCGGTAATTTCAAGTGTTAGCAATCATTGTATGAGGAAGCAAAAGACGTGCAGGCATTGGATGCCTTTATATCTTGCTGCCAATTCATGGTGAAAGTGGGCTGTTTACATCCACTCTGCAAACCTGGAACTCACCCTACCACCGCAGATGACCACAATAGAGATTTCTCTACCACGAATGGTTCTGTTTGAAATCCTGTAAGTGCACATTCTTATGGGTTGCTGATTTTTTAAATAAATGTACCTTATTTATTACTCAGTTACATGCTATGGAGCTTGCGCTTTTGTTTGTTTTTTGTTCATATATATATCTATATATATATATATATATAAAATGAATAGACTATACCGTTCTGTGGCTAACAAAATGCTTTTATTTGTGCGAGCTTTCGAGATACACTGATCTCTTCTTCCGGCGATGTTACATTGAATAAAGCAGGCAGAGGGTTTACTCAAATACAGTGCATCTTGGAATGTGACTAGAGATCATCCCTCCCTAAATATATCAATGGTGTGTGTAGGTGTGGAAATTTGAGAGGGTGTTGCATTACTAAAAGTGTGTGCAGATACTATGTGGTCCCTATTGGTATATAGGGATGGAATTACATAGAGTATTTGTATGTGTAAGAGAAAGCTGTGTGCATACATATAGCGTAGTACTGTATGGATAGACATTGCCTTTAGCACTCATGGGAAGAGAGTTCTCTCATGTCAGTAGTGACTCATAAAACTTCGGTCTCGGTTTAGGCCACCGCTAAGAGTCGCGAACAGTTGCATAAATTTGTATTCATGCAACCGTTTGTCTCTTTCGGTGTTCTATGATTGCCTTTGAGTATGGCCACCTTCAGATCGTTCATCTTATGGTCAGAGAAATGTTTGTCGACAGGACTGTCTCTTATTCCGTGTGTGATGCTGTGGCTATGCAGATTCATTCTCTTGTTTAGCCCCTGTCCCGTCTCACCTATGTAGTAGCAGCCCCCTGGGCATTTCATGCACATGATGAGGTATACGACATTGCTGTAGGAACAGGTGAATCTTCCTCTGATTTTGTACTCATTTTTGAAACAATAAAAACTGCCTTCTGCATACTACCTGAAAAACTTTGTGATTTTAACAGCAGTATATTGAACATCACAGACTACAATACCTAATTTACCTACTAATGTTGATGCATTTTCATGCTGTAGCTGTTAATACAATCTCAAACATTGTTAAAGAAATAAAAGAAATATGTAACTATTTTGAAATCCTCATGGATTATGGTTTTATAGAAAACGGCAGACCAATAAAATGTGTTATATAACTCAAGTGACTTATTGTAGCTTATATCAGAGGCCACCCACCTCATTTCAGTCCTTTCATTTTATGTCATATTTATACTTATAAATAACAAAACATGCTAGCCTTACCCAGACATGTAACATACAGGTGTTCACATAATGTATCAGAAATGGCAATTGTAGTATGCAATCTTGTGGAGCAAATTGTACAGACATTTTTTTCAAAAGACAAAATTGCTCCAAAATGGGTGAAATGTCATCATTTTGATGAAGTTTTCCCCAAAAGCTGTAAAAAAATTAAAACATTATTGATTTTTGCCAGATGACCATATATGCAGAGTCATGCGACTTCATATTTTGATCACCTTACCTAGCATTTTTGGGGGTGGGGGGGGGGGGCTGGAATTTACCATCTTTTTCCTAAAAAAACTCCTCAGTCAATTTGGCTCATAAACTGTTGTCAACTTTTTAAAAATCCCTCGGTTGCAGTAATAATAAATCTTTCCATGATAACCTGACCCCACTACTTTAATTAGTGAGCTAGTTAGCCTTCTTAGTGCTATATGCAGTGTTCGACAAACCTATTACCCCACTCGCACCTGGCGAGTGGAAATTGGCTCGTGGCCAGTAGATTTCCCCTGCTCTGCAAAAAAAAAAAAAATCCCCTGCACCAAAAAAAAAAAAAAAAAAAAATTCTCTAGCTCTGTGGTTCCCAATCGGTGCGCCGCGTGGCTGGCCTACAGGGACGCTGAAAATTTGTGTGTGGATTCCCCCTCGCAGCCCATCCGTCCTGTGCTGGAGACCAGCCCACCGCACTACACCGGCAGGGAGAAAAGAAGCTGCAGCACAGACAGGAATCTCCCCCCCCCCCTTCCTGCACCGGCAGCCACAGGGACAGAGGAGAAGCTGCAGCACGCAGAGGAATCTCCCCCCTCCTTCCTTTACCGGCAGCCAGGGACAGAGGAGAAGCTGCAGCAGGAAGAGGAAGCCAGCCACCCCCCCCCTCGCCTCACTCCGGTGCCTGCTGGAGAGGAAGAGGAAGCCCCCCTCAACTGCAGGGAGAGAGAGAAGCCAGCCGGCTCCAGCCACTGCCATGAAGGTAAGAGAGACTTCGGTTGCAGGGATCCCCTCCCTCACCGCTCCCCCAAGGAGCCATAGTCCCCCACAGCCTTCTGATACCCCCCTCCCTGGCAGCCCACATACCACCACCCCCAGGGTGCCCAGGTACCGATCACCCCCCCACCCACAGCTGCTAAGAGCCTCCCTTCAGCAGCACCCTTTCCCCTCCACTCCTCTGCTGCAGTTCCCCCTGCACTTTACGCCCCTCATGCGTGTGTATATGAGTGTATGTGTGTGTGTGTGTGTATATGAGAGAGAGAGTGTGTCTGTGTATATGAGAGAGAGAGTGTGTCTGTGTATGAGAGAGAAAGTGTGTCTGTGTATGGGAGAGAAAGTGAGTGTGTGTGTGCAGGACACCAGAAGTACCCCCCCCCATCCAGTCAGTCACCCCACTCCCACCCAGTCACCCAGTCACCTCACCCCCACCCATTCACCCAGTCACCCCCCCACCCAGTATCTGTCTCCCTCTCTCTCAAGCTCTGTCTGTCTCCCTCTCTCTCAAGCTCTCTCTGTCTCCCTCTCTCGCTCTGTCTGTCTCTCTCACTCTCTCTGTCTCTCTCTGTCGCACCTCTCTCGCTCTCTCGCTCTCTCTCTGTCGCTCTCTCTCTCTCTCTATCTTTTGCTCTCTCTGTCTCTCGCGCTCTCTCTCTGTCTCTCGCGCTCTCTCTCTGTCGCTCGCTCTCTTTCTCTGTCTCTCTGTCTCTCTCTCTCTGTCTCTCTGTCTCTCTCTCTCTGTCTCTCTCTCTCTGTCTCTCGCGCTCTCTCTCTGTCTCTCGTGCTCTCTCTCTGTCTCTCATGCTCTCTCTCTGTCTCGCTCTGTCTGTCGCTCTCTCTCTCGCTCTCTCTCTGTCTCTCTCTCTCTCTCTGTCTCTCGCTCTCTATCTGTCTCTCGCTCTCTCTCTGTCTGTCGCTCTCTCTCGCTCTCTCTCTGTCTCTCGCTCTCTCTCTCTCTCGCTCTCTCTCTGTCTCTTGCTCTCTCTCTGTCTCTCTCTCTGTCTCTCTCTCTCTGTCTCGCTCTCTCACACTCTCTCTGTCTCACTCTCTCTCACACTGTCTCTGTCTCACTCTCTCACACTCTGTCTCACTCTCTCACACTCTGTCTCACTCTCTCACACTCTGTCTCACTCTCTCACACTCTGTCTCACTCTCTCTCTCACTCTCTCTCACACTCTGTCTCACTCTCTCTCACACTCTGTCTCACTCTCTCTCACACTCTGTCTCACTCTCTCACACTCTGTCTCACTCTCTCTCACACTCTGTCTCACTCTCACACTCTGTCTGACTCTCTCACACTGTCTCACTCTCTCTCACACTCTGTCTCACTCTCTCCCACACTCTTTCTGTCTCACTCTCTGGATATCTTATTTACCCTATATATCTTAACTGCCCTATACCTACACTGAAATAACGTATACTGCTTTCTTTCATATCTGACTCAAGCTTCACATGGGAGACATCGGGATTCCCCCTAACTCAGAAGATAGGTAGGGAACCTCTCCCCTCCAACTTATAACATTGCGGGAATGAGGGTACCTGGACATTGAGGGACTGCGGATAAGAAAAGATCCCAGGTGGGATTGCTGCTTTAGTTAATGTTAAGCGGGGGCGTCCAGACACTGGTTAAAGGGTGCAGGAAACTAGTCATTCACATCTGGCTTTTTTTTCTAAATCCGACATTTACACACACATACACACATACACACACACACACACACACACACACAGACACACACACATAACAAGAACTAATCGTAGTATAATGTAATACAATAAATAAACTAATGTCAAAAACGAATGTTGTTCTTACTAGTAATTTTTTTTTTTTTAAAGGGGTGGGACTGGGGGCGGGGCTAGATGGCGAGTAGATTTTTTGTTCGGCGTGTAGATTTTTGGGTGATTTGTCGACCACTGGCTATATGAATATATCGTTCATTAATCCTCTCATAGCTAGCAGCAATTTTTGTGACAATTAACCCATGCTCTGTTACTAATCATAGTGAAAAATGAAACCAGTCGCTTTCTCTTTTCTGAATAAGTTAATTTAATAGTTTACTGCCAACGTGGGTTAGGTAGGTAAATGTATATGCATAGCATGTGTAAATATTAGCTGATAGTTACCATTTTATATATATACTGTATACAGTAACAAAATCATAATAAATGCTGGCCTTCTTTCTGCCTTGTAATTTAATTAATGAGTGGCTGATAATATCAAAATGTGCCAAATTTGCAAATTTGTGCAATTATTTTGCATACTGTATCTCAAATTACCAAAACATCTGTCCTTGCTGTACCATTCTGTCTGGAATTTGTACCCAGAAAGACTATGCAATTTTCCCATGGCCTCTCACACTATACGTACACATACATTCTTGCAATATACAGTAGCATGACATGATATCAGCTTCAATGGACTAGTTCACATTTCTTTGAGTTCTCCTTCCAAATGCCACAAAACTAACTTACATCTGTTATCTCTAGCCAGATCTTATTCCTAGGACCTTATTTAATATGCTGTGAAACTGCTTCTTGGTGTCAAAGCAGAAAGTTTGTTCCATTCATTTGAATGGAGCTGCTCGCTTTCCAACACTGTGAAGTGACTTCACAGCATATTAAATTGGAGTCTTAAAATTTTAGGGTTTGCCTCACTTGCATACAAAATTAGCATATGGCATAAAATTACACAGCAAGCATCAAATTGCATCAAAAAACCATTGCCGCATAGTTTGGACAAGTGCTTAGTGCTCAACCTCATACCCAAAACAAGCTTTGGAAGAGCTTTCTGTCAACTTTACTTTTTAAAAGCTTCAAATCAGCATACTGGACTTCGTGAGGCAAAAGCAATTTAAGCAAGATGGTATGTGATGGAATATAGAATTTCACTAATAATTGCAAGCCAATTTGGGAGGATTACAGGATTTGAATATTTGTTTTCCATAAATGTATCGACAATTATTTTCCAGCTCCATTCTCCATAAAGGTATAGGGTCATTGATACATTTCGTTATAGGGGCAGGTTTGAGCTCAATTAATTCTGTTTTTCTCACTCCTCTCTCCACTCCAACACTTCAACTGAACTAAATAGGAAGTGTAATGCTCTAAGTAGTTTCAACAGGCACCGCCCCTGTGTCTCTTGATTGGACACAGAGTCAGGTGACCTGCCTTCACTGTCTCAGTTTACGTGCTTGAGGTGAGGAAAACCCATGATAACTCCTGGCAAACCTCCCTTACGCAAGGATTACTGCCAGGAGGAGGGCAGAACTATAGCCCAAACAACACAGGGCTACACACGTTTTCGATTTCACCACCCTTTAGGTAGTGAGAAAAAAATATCATTGTTTAACCAGTGATTTGCATCTCAGAGCTTTGTGAATAGCAGTTACTGGAAAAAAAATCGATTTGGGACATTTTTCTAGCTACCGCACTAATTGTTATAGCAAGAGTGATAACGCTCATTACAAAGCCATTTTCACGCGATTTTGCCATGTTATCAAAGATCTGTGAATGCAAAATCACTTGAAAAGTGAACTTAACCAGCATTCAGTCACTTATCAAAGATTAGTGAATAGTCTCCAAAGGCTTCCGGGGAGGGTTGCTACTCTCAGTCAACCTTAAAGATTAGCTGGCATCATTAGCGTTGTCTAAATAGTTGTGACATTTCATCAGAAAAGTTATGTAGTGAAAACTGGCCCATAATCCCCATCTCTTATTTTATAACAGTAGCTCTTGTCATTGACTTAACTCAAATCCCTGACTTCCTACATAGAAATCCTAGCTTCTAGCAGAAAAGATTAATTACCTGTACTGTAGAGTGGAGTCCTACTGTTTAGGTGGTTTCTCAGATGCCAAAGCAGAACAAAGAAGAATTGCTTTGCCTGCATGATCTGATTTGGAATTTCCTTTGTTTTGTTAACCCCTTTGCTTCAGGTGCAAGAATGAGGGACGCAATGCATTATATTAAGGGATTTGAAAATATGTATTTCTCAAATACAGAGCACATGTACAGTATATTACACTGAAGAAGCCAAAGGCACTATTTTCTTTCCTTGTATGATTCATCATATTGTACAAAGCAGGAATGGTTTGATTGGGACTGAAAAATTGTAACTACAGTATTAAGCCTTTTCAAGGACTATTGTTACTTGTGAATGTTCTATAGAAACCTGAACACATTACCTGCTTGCAGAGGCCTTATTTGGATACACTAAGCTCCTTCTCAGAACACCGACGGTTTATTAGAGAGAAAATTCCTAGCAAATATCAGGACTGTGTAATTCCTCTTTCCAAAGTAAGTTTGGGGAGGAAATAGCATAAAAAGATGAAAAATATGTTTGTCTCTTGTGTACATTTTAGTCAAAATCCAGTAGCACTCCAAATGATACAAATACAGGTAATATATACAATGAAATAGGTTTGGGCTTTGTACTTGATAAATTGCGCATGTCTATGTAAATTGGTAACAATTTTGGGATGTCACGTGAACCCTATTCCTTTGGTTAAGCTCACGCATCCCACTAAATCTTTGGATCCTTGCACACAAATGTGAATGAATAGCTTATTAAGAGATCTCTTCCCCCCCCCCTCCCCCAAGGGGAGGGGTGGAGTTGTACTGTATCTGCTACTGACAATATATATATATACTTTTATATATATATATATATATATATATATATATATATATATATATATATGTAGCCCTGGTCTGTTTTCTCCCTCTGGCAGCCCCCTCCGCGAGTGCCGAGCGATCGCGGGTGCCGCCGTTGCCACTGATGGACCCGCCGGCATAACGCGAGGGTGAGGGCTAGTGCAGGGAACCGTGCGCTGTTCCCTGAGGCGGCCGGTTGCCGGGGACGCGAGCGGCCCGTTGTTAGGGCCGCGATCGTGTTGCCGGGATCCGGGCGGCTCGCGGAACAGGGCGCCGCCATTGCGCGATAGTTCGCGCATGCGCAGTGGCCAGCATGCGCAGGGAAGGACCCAGACTGGTCGCGCATGCGCAGGAGAAGTGCGCACGCGGCCCCAATGCTTTAGCAGCCTCCTGGGAACTACAACTCCCAGGAGGCATAGGCAGGCAGGCACCAGGTGTCTGATAGTGGCCAATGAGGGCCAAGGATTCCCAGACAGCCAGAAGAGATACATTTCGCACGCTGAGGCCACGCTAGGCAGTGAGAGCGAGGAGCAGCCAAGGGAAGGAGGTAGGGTGCAGGAGGGAGTGACTCCGTGCATTAGGCCAGCAGTTCCCAAGGCCCAAGATAGCTCTGAGTCGCTCAGTGAAGTAAGTGATGCCAGGGATAGCCTAAGGATAGGGGCTCTGTCACTTACAGGAGTTGGAGCTGGGCACAGGAAGGGGAAGGAAGGGTGTAAGGAGCACGTGGCTTCTACACCAGGTAAGGATCCCAAGTCTCAGGCAGGCCCCAATCCCTGTTAGGGTAGTGGGTAATTGATAAGGGACGGCCCGAGATAGGGAGGTTGCCCTTAGGTGTGAGAGGGTGTCAGTGAATCACGGCTGGTAGTGCTGGTAGTGCTGTGAGCGCTGACAAGTAGGCACAGTGTGTGCAGCGTGTGTTGCTGTTGCTGCAGGTTGACTGTGTGTGCAGTGTGTCTGCTGCAGGCGCTGTTTGTTAGCTAGTTGTTAGTGAGGCTTAGGGGACTTGGAGAGTTAGGGGAGTGGGACAGGTCATTAACCCCTGTAGGCCCCTAGGAGTTTCCCCAAAGCCACTACAGGTTGCTGTGCTATAGGGACGGCCTATAGTGTAGCGAATGCCACCTAGATAGTTGGGACTCAGCGGATGCTGCGGTTCCAGTGACGGAGTTCGGACCCACGTTGGGGTCCACAGAGAATATCGCCAGGATAGGATCAGATGGATTCATCGCATGTCTGACCCTTTGTGAAGCGTTGCTGATCCGAGCACCGGAGTGCTCAGCAGGTATCTACAATACATAAGTGCACCACCGGGCCCTTAGCTTAATTGTTACTGCGCAGTCACCCACGATCTCTGCAAGAGTGCGGGACATTGGGTGGGGTTCTTTGGACACTGGGTGGGATCACCTGGTGTTGGGAAAGTGTCCTGCGAGGCATAGTAGCTAGTGTTTCCTCCAGAGAGGGACACCCGTCATTCTGTGCAGGTTATGTTGTGTTATGTTTTCTATGTACGTTAGTAAAGTATTAGTTATTATCTATACAGTGTATGTGTGTTGTTGTATTTCTTGCCCAGGGGAATCTCACGTCACAGGGATCCTGGGTAAGTGGAGGCGCTGCGCTATGTAAAGGTGTAAGTGTTACCCCAGGCTCCCAGCTAGCGGAGGCTCAGATCTCCTGGAGCCGCAGGTGTTGTACAGCGACCAGTAGTTCCTTTGGGAGGGTTCAGAAAAAGGGCTACATATATATATATATATATATATATATATATATATGATTTATTTTGCGCTCTCTTTTTTTGTTCATTATAATTATTAGGGCACGTGAGGGAGTATACAAGAGGTTTAAAAACTCTCTCACTTTAGCAGACCAAAAGAACCACATCCTACCTGGTAGGTCTGCTAGCTGATTGTAAAGGGGAGGTTTAAAAGACAGACAGCCTACCTCATAATATTCGAGTGAGCGGCATTTTTTTCACGGTAACCCAAGGAGAACTGGACCGCCCGCCTGGTCATGGATATTGTGCCCTTGACAATACAGCAGCACTCGACTACACCCAAGTCATGGCATCAACCCTGGATCGCATGGGGATTACAAAGAATACCTATCGTCAACACTTCTGAGAAGAGCGGTATACCCCAGGTATGCGACCCCAAGTCCTAGCCCAAAGTGTACGGGACTACTGCTGTTGCTGGCTAAAACCAGAGACCCGCAGTTCCTTCAAGGTCAAGAGTTAGTCACCCTAGAACAGTTTTTTGCGGGTTTTGCTGCTAGGTGGAATGGAATGGGTTTGTCGGCATTCAGCCATGACCCTCGTTGAAGCCTCCAGACTAATGGAGAACTTTTTGGCCGCAGAACAGTCCTGTGCGCATGGTCTGAGGGGTGGGGGGTGAGGGTGGCCATTAAAGACACCCAGAATATTTGGAAAAGGCAATTTTCCTCCACCAGGAAGAGGCTCAGGGGCCAAATGGAGGGTTCCGGCTGCATTCAATATGGGACCTAGTATGCGCCAACCAGGCCCTACTAGAGGGTTGTCCCAGGGGGCTACAAGAGGCTCCAGAAGCGGGAAGGAAGTTGGTGTCTGTCGCAGATCCCATAGTGTGTTTTTCGTGTGGTGAACCGGGTCACATGTACCGACATTGTCCCCAAATGGACTGTAACTATGCAAATGCCTACTTGACCCTGAGGGAGGCAATAGGCCCTGCCAGAATTAAATTCCTCATATCTTTGGAAGTAGAAGGAATTAAGGTGAAGGGGTTGGTGGATTTTGGCTGTAGCCAGACACTGGTACAACAGGACCTGGTGGCCTTATATACATTTAAAGGGTTGTCCCAGGTATGAATTGAATGTATACATAGGGATGTCAAGGAGTTCCCTGGTGCAAGAGTAAAACTAACGGTCGGAGGACACACAGAGGTTTGTTGGTGGGAGTCGGCAAAGAACTCTCATACCCAGTGATCTTAGGTTGGGATTGGAGGTTCTTTGACAAATTATTCACAACTTCTTTTTGTCCCTTAGCCCCCAGGCGAAGAGAAATACAGACATAATGCTGGGGGAATTGGTCCCTTTTAGTGACCTAGAACTGTTTCCTTCCAGGTTCCGCCCCCGGAATCCAAAAATCAGCACAGGATAGAAAAAAAAAAAGAAAGGTACCCGCCAGGTTGTAAGAGTTGTACCGCCCAACAGTTAGAGGTACCCCAAACTAGTCAGAAATGTGTTCCCCAATGGGTGAAGGGGCAGGGAATAGATAACCCTCACTTACTAGAGGCTGAGATGTTGTTGGGTTTTTCAAATTTTCTGGTAGAGCAAAAAAATGACGATTCCTTAAACCGGGTATATGACCATGTGGCAGTGGTAGACAAGGAAGTAATAAACCCACAGGGAGTCAGTATTTTTCCTCATTTTGAGTTGTATAACGATCTCTTATATCGAGTTGAGAAAGAGAAGCAAACTCAAAAGATACAAATGCAACTGTTAGTGCCAAGACCCTATAGAAAAGAGGTATTACATTTAGCTCATACTCTTTCTTGTTCAGGGCATCTGGGAAGGGAGAAAACCCGAATCCACCTTATGGAACGTTTGTCTATTGGCCAGGAATTTAAAGAGCGGTAAGGGACTTCTGTGATTCATGCCCTGAGTGTCAGAATGTTGGGTCCCTTTGGTGCCTATCCCAATAGTACAGACCCCTTTCGAAAGGATAGGTGTGGATATTGTGGGTCCCTGGAAAAAAGTGCTGCTGGGTGCCAGTATATACTCATCAAAGTAGATTATACTACAAGGTACCCAGAAGCTATTCCATTGAGAATGACAAGAACAAATACCAAAGGTAAATAATGTAGTACAGGCATACCCCGGTTTAAGGACACTCACTTTAAGTACACTCGCGAGTAAGGACATATCGCCCAATAGGCAAATGGCAGCTCACGCATGCGCCTGTCAGCACGTCTTGACTATAGACTATAGAGCCTGTAACAAATGCGTTATTTACATCAGTTATGCATGTATATGACGATTGCAGTACATGAATCGATAAGGGGGAAAAGGGAGTGCTTCACTTTAAGTACATTTTCGCTTTACGTACACTGGCGACACGTTTAAATCTTAGTTGGCTAGTTCCGCAAGCCAGAAGATTTCCCGGCTTGCTAGCCAAATCCCCTCGGCGTGCCGCGCGTCACTGATGCGCGGTCACGCTTCATCGGGTGCCTGCGCCCCATGCGCGCGTGCCCAGGGCTCCCCGAGGGAGCCCTAGTGACCCGCGATGTGGGGGATGGCGGTAGGGGGTTCCGGGGGACCCAACGGACCGGAGACGGGAGGGGGATGCCCCGATCGGAGGACCGCTCCTCCGATGCTTCGGCGCACGCACGGGACACCCCGGCGCGCGCCCGGTTACTGTCGCGGCCGAGACCAGGTAAAGGTAAGAATAAACTTGGCCGCGACAGTACATGCTCCGGTCCCATTGCGTACACTGGCGACACACTTTATTCGAGCTCGGCTAGTCCCACGAATTCGGGTATATCCGGGTGTATTGAGGTTTGTGACTGTTTTCTGCCCGAGTGCATTGCGTTATTTTCCAGGCAGGGATTGAAGCATTTTATTCCCGCTGGCTGCAATACTGCACAGTATATATATACTGCATTACAATTCATGAATTTATGCCATCTGGTAGACACGCGAAGCATTGCAGCCTATTAAATCCTAATCATTATCATTTAACAGATCAGCCGCCCGTCAGCAGGCATGAACCCAGGCTGGGAAGGCAAACGCAACGGGGCTTGTCAGAGGTGAGGAGCGGCGCATTCCAGGTATCTGCCAGGTACATACTGGGTATTTGCTCGAATAAAGTGTGTCGGTGCAGTACGTTAATGCGGGTATGCCTTTACAGTATGTATTAAAACTAAGATAAACATTAGAAAGTCTAGGGGTGTTTGCACAGGAAAAATTGCGCGAGGCACAAAAATCACAAGAAAGGAATTATTATAGAGGAGCTCTCACAAGAGAATTTCAGACAGGAGATAGGATTTTGCTTCTGCTTCCGACTACAGAGTCGAAGTTTTTGGCAAAATGGCAAGGACCCTTTGAGGTAGCACGAAAAGTAGGACCTGTAGACTAGGAAATATTACAGCATGGGAAAAGAAAAAGAGGAGTGGCTCAGTGAGTAAAGACACTGACTCTGGCACTGAGTTTGAAGCAGGGATACTGTGACGGTCGTGAGGATTTGGCCCGGGATTAAAGGGGTTACACCCCAATTGACCACCCTCTACTCTCAACTGGGAAGCAAGGGGTTAACTGGGCTGAGGTCCAGAAATGTGATTTAACCCTTGTTCTACATACTGGACACCTAACAAGCTCCTATTGAACCCCCAAAATGACCATAACATATATATATAAGCATATGAGTGTCACAGAGGAGTGCTACTGAGCATGGCAATATATATTTAAAACCATAGACAGAACATAAAACACAGACACAGCTCAGTTTTAGCACATCCTGTGAAACTCATACACAGTACAGTGCCTAAATATATATGTATAAATATCTAATAAGTAAAATGGTCTTTTAGTTTGACATTTTTGGCCAAAATTGTTGTAAGCCCCTGAGCCAACGCCCCGGCAGACCACATATCAGGGGTCCCTAACGCTAATATAAATTCGTAATAACCTGTGTAATAACAGGAAGAATGATTTATAGTAAATCTGTCAATATTAGTTGCAAAGTTCTAAGTCTGACTGAAGCTTTTATTAACCTGTACATTACCAGGAAAAGCACTCTGTATAGCAGGCTATGCCACCAATATTGACAGATTTACTATAAATCATTCTTCCTGTTATTACACAGGTTATTAAGAATTTATATTAGCGTTAGGGACCCCTGATATGTGGTCTGCCATGGCGTTGGCTCAGGGGCTTACAACAATTTTGGCCAAAAATGTCAAACTTAAAGACCATTTTATTTATTAGATATTTATACATATATATTTAGGCACTGTACCGTGTATGAGTCTCACTGGATGTGCTAAAACTGAGCTTTGTCTGTGTTTTATGTTCTGTCTCTGGTTTTAAATTAACCCTTGTTCTAACATGAAAATGTATATTCCCCTGTTCCCATGTTTATGGTTATGCCAGTGTCTGCACCACACACACTGGGGCTTAAGGGGTTAATAAGATGCAGTTTAAGAAAATTCAACTGTATTTTGTCTTTTCAGAAAATCTGGACTTCAAAAGGCTTGATTGCAGTTGGGTGTGAAACATACACATGGGGTTTTGGTGCACAGTATGTTAATACCTAATTTGCAGGCCAAGGAAATATTGCTAGGAAACAGCCCTGATCAAAGGCGTCCTGTTTGCAGGAAGCTAGAGTGAGGTGTGAGCATTATAACTCACACTTACAAAGGCCTCGGATTCAGGAGGTCTGGGCAATAGGTGTGAAATCTAAAACCAGGTGACAAATGTCCCCCACCCAGGGGTCCCTGCTTCAAAGGGTTTATTGATGGGGGAAAGGGGGTGGTTACACCAGGAAATATCAGAATGGGTGACCTTATTAAATATAAGAATATTATGAGATGTCCTTGGCTGAACGTGCTAATAGTTACATAGGTGTATTCGTGGGACTTAGCCCCAACTAATGATTCTAAACACTTGATATCTAACAGATACTAAGAGCCAGATATTAATATCTCTCTTCATTTTAATATAACACGGTAATATTTGGTCTCATTGGGAGCGTCAGGTGTGACGGAATGTATTAATATGTTCGCGTGCCAGTAAGTATTACTGAACTGAAGTTATGAAGTTATTTACAGTTTATATGGGATTTTGAATCTATTGTGAAAACTGCAAACTCCCTCTGTTATGGTAATAGGCAAGCAGAACATCTTGCTAGAATTTACATAGCCTGGTGATCAAAGGCTAAAGTGCCTAATTCTTTATGTTGGAGGCAGGAACCAGGAACTGTTTGGTTTTTAAGTGTGATATTTTGCAAGTCCAAAATCAGCTTCAAAGAGCTTCAAAAGGACTTTTGCTAGATGGCTCGGCGCCGTGAGTGTAGAGAAGGGTTAAAATGATATATAAGTCAGAGTCACCCCTTACTCAGTGTCTTCATGCAAATGTCTTCATGCAAATGTCTTCATGTCTGCATGTCTTTTCGTGTCTTGGGATGATGAAGATTTGCTGTATGAACTGCCAGTCCAGATGTGACTGTTTCATCATTTCCATCTTTAAGTAAGTGTCTATATTTTGCCTGTTATTTGTATAATCTGTTGTGTTCACCTTTATCAAGGAATAAATTATATTTTATCATATCTAAGTCTCGTCCCAGTTCAACCCAGTTATATATATATATATATATATTATATTATATTTTTGTGTATTATTAATAGCCTGTCACAAAGCTCCCGTCACAGAAACCTGGTGCAATTCCCGGTGTCGGCTCCTTGTGACCTTGGACAAGTCACTTTATCTCCCTGTGCCTCAAGCACCAAAAAAACATAGATTACTAGAAATTCCTGAAAAAATAAGTGGAGTAGTGGAAACAGAACTAGAATGTGAATGCAGATTTTTTTGTCCCGGGAACGGGGGGGAGGGGAGTGTTTCAAAAGGCAAGTGTGCGAGGAGAAACACTCTGAGGGGGGAGGTATGTGAGGAAGTATACAAGAGATTAAAAAACTCTCTCACTTTAGCAGACCAAAAGAACCACACCCTAGCTGGTAGGTCTGCTAGCTGATTGGAAAGGGGAGGTTTAAAAGGCAAACAGACGTTTTCTTCCAGGATGTAATTTTGCTCTCACTCTGTGAGGAAACAGGTTGCAGAGAGCCTGCCTGAGGGGAGAGCCTGAACTCTCTTTTGTGTACCTGGGACTAAGGACTACTGTTTTTACTGCAGATTTATGCCATTTACTTTCATTGCTTTATTCTCTGTGCAACTACAACCTGCTTTCCTGGTAAAGGAAATACAGGATATTTCATTGCAAGAAAGTGATGTGTAAGCTCTTTTCTGACCATACCGACAAGGCCACTCCATCACTTCTGTTATTTAACCAGTTTAACCAGTTTAACTGCACTATAGCTCATACATAGCACATTTAGGGGCTTATGCAGAGAGGATAGAGATTAACAGGGAAAACGGCAATGAAATATCCACAAATTTTGGATAAATTATGGCTGTATGCAGAAAGCGCCTTTACCTTCTTTTAGCAGATGTTAGTAAAATATCCAAGTTTTCCTGGCTACCTGGAACACGCCATAGTAAAGGGCAGAATGGCACGTTCCAGTGCTTCGGTCCTTCTGGCATTGCATGCTAAAATAGCATGGCGAGTTCCAGGTTCTCGCCACGAGTGTGGCGACTTTTACACTTTACAAAACTGTTCTGGCGGATTTTAAAAATCGCGCCATTTTCTCCTGACTAAAAGGTTTTCTGGCAAGTTTTTTGGCCAGAAGATGGCGCAATTCCCTTTCCGATCCTCTCTGCATAAGCCCTTTAGTGTTTCTTAAATTGTAACCCTTTAGGTATCGCATATCTGTCTGGCTGCAGTATTTTCTGTTTCCTCTCTTCTCTCTATGCAGTGGAAGAAATAAATAAGACAGGGTAATATTGGTTGTTACTGAAATGGGTTTACTGTAATGTGGTTGTAGGCTTAAAATATTTTGAGCAAAATATTGAATTAAATGACTAATTTATGAACAAAGAATACAGATAAAATACATACTGTATTAATGTACTAAATGATTTGGATGTTTTATTGGGGACTTTCTCTCTTGCATACATTTTGGTTACAAACCCAGTAGCAATCCAAATGACATATATATATATATTTATATATATATATATATATATATATATACAGTGTTCGACAAACCTATACATCTGCACGCCACAGGTGAGTGGATTTAACACCATGGCGAGCTCCTATTGGCCCAAGCAGCACACATGTTTTTTTTTTTAATTTTTCCCTGCTCACGCTGCTGTTTAATTACCCCCGCTCGCTCTGGAGGAAAAAAAAAAAAGCGGAGTAAGCTTCTGCAGCAACATGAACCCACCTCCGGCACCCTGAGCAGTGCCCTCCCTCCTCCCCCGCCTCTCTGAGCACGTTTCTCCTCCCTGTAGCAGCCAGAGAGTGCCTCCGCAGGCCCCCACATATCCCCAATGGCCCCCGCATATCCCCATTGGCCCCCGCATACCTCCCAATGCCCCCCGCTTACCCCACAGGCTCCCACATACCCCTAATGGTCGCCGCATACCCTCAATTGCTGCCGCCGCAGGCCCCCGCATACTGCCATTGGCCGTCGTATGCCCCGCAGGCCCCCTCAAACCTCTGATGTCTCCCGCAAGCTCCCGATGTTGCCCGCAGCCCCCGATGATCCAGCATACCTCTGATGGTGAGCTGGACTCCCGACACCGTTTCTGGTAGTGTGTGTGTCTTTCAGAGTGTGTGTGGGAGTGTGTGTGAGAGAGTGTGTGTGTGAGAGTGTGTGTGTGTGTGTGTGTCTGTCAGAGTGTGTGTCTGTCAGTGTGTGTGTGTGTGTGTGTGTCTGCCTGTCTGTCAGAGAGAGAGAGTGTGTGTGTGTGTGTGTGTATGTGTCCTTCAGAGTGTGTATGTGTCTGTCAGTGTGTGTGTGTGTTTGTCAGTGTGTGGGTGTGTGTGTGTGTGTCTGTCAGTGAGTGTGTGTGTGTATGTGTGTCTGTCAGTGTGTGTGTGTGTGTGTGTCTGTCAGAGTGTGTGTGTGTCTGTCAGAGAGTGTGTGTGTATGTGTGTCTGTCAGAGTGTGTGTGTGTGAGTGTGTGTCTGTCAGAGAGTGTGGGTGTGTGTGTGTGTGTCAGTGTGTGTGAGAGTGTGTGTGAGAGTGTGTTAGAGTAGGATGACTGACTTGGTCTCTCTCTCTCTCACCCTCTCTGTGTGTGTGTGTCGCTCTCTGTGTGTGTGTGTGTCGCTCTGTGTGTGTGTGTGTGTGTCGCTCTCTCTCTGTGTCGTTCTCTGTGTGTCGCTCTCTCTCTCTGTGTCGCTCTCTCTCTCTATGTGTCGCTCTCTCTCTCTGTGTGTGTTGCTCTCTCTGTGTCGCTCTCTCTGTGTCGCTCTCTCTCTCTCTCTCTTTCTCTCTCTGTGTCACTCTCTCTCTCTCACCCACTCTCTGTCTCTCTATCACACTGTCTCACACTCTGAACCTGGATATCTCACTTACCCTATATATCTTAACTGCCCTATACCTACACTGAAATAACCTATAAGGCTTACTTCCAGATCTGACTCAAGCTTCACACAGGAGACATTGGAATCCCCCCTAACCCAGAAGACAGGTAAGAAACACCTCACCTTCAACATATAACATTGCGGGAATGAGGTACCTGGACTGCGGTTCAGGTAAGATCACACATACATACACACATACACACACATACACACACACACACACACACACACACACAATATATATTTTGTCTATTTATATTTATAGTACAGCAGTATACATTTTTTGTATATTTCAATTAATCTTACAACGGTATATACTGTATAAGATGTACTGTATATTTATATTTATATTACAACAGTATATTTATTTTGCATATTAATATTTATAGTACAACAGTATATATATTTTGTCTATTTATATTTATAGTACAGCAGTATACATTTTTTGTATATTTCAATTAATCTTACAACGGTATATACTGTATAGGATGTACTGTATATTTATATTTATATTACAACAGTATATTTATTTTGTATATTAATACATACATTTTATATTGCTGCATATTAATAAAACAATATAATTTCTTTACATTGTAGGGAGACAACTGTTCTGGTGGACAAAATAAGTGAGGAGAATGATGAGAGGAGTGCATTAAGGGTTTAAAACACTCTGCAGGAAAAGCATAATCTGACTGTATCCGAGACCAGCATAAAGAAGATGAGACGCAGCATTGGATGGAAATATGGACGTGTGAGGTTAGTACTGGACAGTACAGGAGGTAAAAGTGATGTTTAGCAAACTGTACTGCACTGTGCCGCTAAAAAAATTTTTTCCTTGTCATTACAGAGCGTACCCCATGATACGGGACGCAAACAAAATCAAAAGAGTGCTCCAGGCCCAGGCATGGATCGACAGCGGGGAGACTTTCCAGGATTGCATCTTTACTGATGAGTCTACTGTGTCGCTGGAGAGATTTGCAAGATTTGCGTTCCACAAAAAGGGCCGCTTATCTTTGAAGCCGCGGCCAAAGCACCCTGTGAAGCTGCATGTGTGGGGTTCCATCTCTAGGCGTGGACCGGGATGCATTGTCATCTTTGAAGGTAACATTTATCAAATATAATGTCGCCTAATGCACTGTACTTGACTAGTGTTGCCTTACCGTATGCACTGTACTGTACTATTGTGCAGTTTTTTGAGCACTTTTCTTTTCTTGCTATAGGAATCATGAATAAAGCTTTCTTCCAAGACAACATTGTGCCCGAGATAGTGCAATACATCACACACAACTTCCCCAATGGTCACCGCTTCTACCAGGACAACAATCCCAAGCACACTGCGTCAACGGCGCATATCCTTGAGCGCGGCATCAACTGGGTGAAGACGCCAGTGGAGTAAGTGCAGTAGACCGTGTCCCATTTTTGTTCCCCACTGTTTTTAGCTCTTAAATCAATTGTCCTTTCTTTCCAATGACAGGTCGCCAGACTTCAATCCGATCGAAATGGTCTGGCATCAGCTGAAGGACCATATCCGGAAAGTGGCGAAACCCTCCAAAAAGGACGAGTTGTTGAAAGGCATAATGAGTTTTTGGAACGATGTACTCACCGTCGAACGCTGCAATAAATATATAGACCATATTGCCACTGTGTTGCCCATTGTCATCGCGCGTAATGGGCAAGCATCAGGAAAGTAGTACTGTGCTGTAGTATTGTAAGTACAGTATGTTACAGGAAAGTATGGCACAGATTTTTTCTTTCCAGATAGTAAGAGTATACAGTACTTAGTTTTTTCTTTACAGAGAGAGCAGCACCAGCCATCAGGTTACAGTACATAGAATTTAACAGTAGTCAGAGTATACAGTAGTTCCAGTACAGTATACAGTAGACTAGTTTGACAGTACTACAGTAACTGCCTACTAACTGCCCCATTTTTTTTCTTTCCAGAGAAAGCTGCACCAGCCACCTACAGTAGTTCTGCCATAATACAGTACAGTAACTGCACTAATTTTTGGTTTTCTTGTCGTTCCAGGAAAAACGGTGGCCTAGGGGGATGGGGGCGTTGTGTCCAGTCAAATCTGCTTGTACAGTCAAATGTACAGTATATAAACAGCAGCAATGATGTACACAAAACCTCTCCTCTCTCAATGAACTACTGTACTGCAGACAGAATGAGGAAAAGATAAAGACTAAAGAAAAATTAATTTTACTATACAGTATATACAGGTTATTATACAGTACATTACAGTACTGTATTGTATATACTGTAGTATTAAATAATATTCTTATAAATGTGCATTACTCATGTTTCCCCATGTTTTACAAAGGTTTTCCAAATGGTTATCCAATTTCAAGCTGCCAAAATAACTTAATAAAGACTGCATTACTGTATGTATTATTCCTGATTATTTTTATATTTGTATTTTTTGGTTCCTGATAAAATAAAATAAATATTTATTCACTTTCCTGCGAATCATAATTATTGACAGCCACCCCTACAGTGCACCAATGAAATATTTTATTTATTTATTTATTTATAAAATATTTTATCAGGATTTATACCAGGATTTATATATTTTTATTTTAAAGATATTAAAGAATGTACTGTATTGTATTAAAAACATGTGACTGTAAACCATAGTGACTGACAAATATTTTCACACCCTGATGAAATACTGTATCAGTGTACTCTCAATTCTCACAGTGCTGTGCACATCAGATTTACATTTCAAATTCGAGAGGGGATTTTCCAAAGCATTACCGTTCAAACAACAGGCCTCTAAGGGTTGGGGGAGGGGGATGGTGTGATTAGACGCAGGCGTACTGAGTGTTTGTAGCTCGGCTATGGGCGGATAAAGAACACAATGGCAATATGCAGAAGATCAACGACCCAGTGGAGAGAGGGGGATGGTAGGCTAGGGTGACTCAGCCGATTGACGCTTGGCTAGGCAGGGATTAAAAACTCTGAAGGTGTGTGGCTGAAATAGTTAACAGCAGTGTCATTTCAAAAGGCAGTTCATCATAATAATTTGATGAATAAACCCCCAAAGACAACCCCCAAATACAGTACATAAAAGCAAGTCACTTTAACTCCCTGTGCCCCATGCACCAAAAATGTTTTGTGGCAGAAGAATTTCATAAAGGCTGCAGAATGTATTATTGTGTGTTGATGATAAGAATTGCTGTGCACTTTAAATGTTTCAACATTGTACAGTATTTGTAATTAAATGTTTTTGTATTGACTCCACCAATAAAAGAACATGTTGAATTGCCTCACATTGTTTCTATTTGCTCCTTTGACAGTATAACAAATATAGAGGCTTGCTGCACTGTTTTTTTACTGCCTGGTCGCGCAATTGGCGTAGGAACTACGGCAATTGGCGTGGGAACTAGGTCAATTGGCGTGGGAACTTCTGTTCTAGGGCACCTAGAAATAAAATTCATTTTGCCCCTAGATGTTAGGAACCCCCTCACCTGACCCCAACAGGGTCCGAACAGTAATGGCGGCGAGAAAGTGTCACACTGGCGAGGAGGGTCCCACCATTGAGCGCAATGGCGGAGAAAGCTTTGAACTGGCTAAGTCAGAATGAGCAGAAACCTGGAACCCACAACTCCGGTTCTGTTCGACCTAGAGGGCTCAGATTCGGTCACCATGTAGTCCTAGTTGCGGCAGGATTGCATGGCAAATTGCGACCCTCTCGTGGCAACAGAACGGAGTCAGGGTGATGTTAAAGTTCAGGTTTCTGCCATTGACTTGCATGGCAGAATAAAAGCCACTTTGGTAATGTGCTTTTAAACTGTCTTTTTGTATCTCCGGTTTCGGGGGTCGTGCAAGGCTGATATTTTGCCACTATGGCAAGGGTCCTCCCGCATGAGGACCAGGTAAATTTCGACCCGCTCAGACCCACAGAACGGGTTATTTTACATTATATTCGCGCAATTGGCGTGGGAACTACTTAGGGCCGCGGTCAAGTTCATGGGCAATTGGCGTGGGAACTTCTGTTCTAGGGCACCTAGAAATAAAATTCTTTTTGCCCCCAGATGTTAGGCACTGTATACCACTGTACAGTATACTGTGGAAGACAAATAATGAAACGATACTGAACATGTAGAATAAATGCATAGTTTTATTTATTCGGGTTTATTACACAGTATAATGTACGGCCGGAAAACATCAGCATACAGTACAATATTATCCATCGAAATCCCCCCATTAGCCGTTTTCTTTTCTGAGAAAAAACAAACAGAAAAGTTTTAATGTACAGTAATGGTCAGCCCCCTAAAGAAGTACCCAGCCAGTCCCACCAAAATAATACGGCAACAAGACAGCACTCACCATAGAATTAAAATTCATTTTCCCCCAGATGTTAGGAAACCCCTCACTTCACCCCAACAGGGTCCGAGCATGTACAGTACAGTACTGTACTTTAAAATAAAATTAAATATGCAATTTTACTATTACTGCGTGCGCACGCACAGACTGTGTACTGTAGGTTGAACTGCGAAGGTATTAGACTTCAAAGACAACAGCTCGCAAACGCCCCCATGCGTTTTTACACGGCATTGCAGTATTGCAGCCAGCGGGAATAAAATGCTTAAATCACGGGCGCGAAATAACGCAATACACTCCGGGAGAAAACGATACTAAACCGCACATCACTGGGATATTCTGAAATTCACGGAACTAGCCGAGTTCGAATAAAGTTGGTCGCCACTGTATATGTATATTTATATATCAAATGGATATATAACTGTATGCTCATTTGCATGTCTTAGGCAGGTCTGCAACCCTGCCTTTCACCATTATCACCCAGGACACAGCACTCCCACTGCAGCAAGGGATTCTGGGAAATGACATGCAAATGAGCACAACCCGTATATATCATCTTATAATGCGGTCTGAGTGTGGCTCCCGATTTAAAAACATCTCCAAGTTTTTTTTTTTGTTTTGTTTGTTTGTTTTTTTTAGCAAAATGGCCACCGTGCGAGGACTTACCCGGTACCTGCTGCTCTCGCCTCTCTCTCTGCTTCATCAGGCTGCGTCCACATGCGCAGCGCATATCTCCAAGTTTTTTTTAGAGCATTCAATGCTTTATTGCTAACGGACAAACACGCACACGCACACACACACACCTCACCCCCACCACTAATAATTTTAGTATGCCATGCAGGAATCGAACCCATGATCCTTCACACACTGGGAGCAATTCTTTACCTGCTACACCATGGGATTGGTGTGATGACATTGTCTCTATAATCAGGAGAGAAGCAGGGAGACAGGAGTGAGCTGCAGAGAGCTGCAGAGAGGAGAGAGCTGCAGATGCCGGGTAAGTCCTCGTGCAGCAGCCATTTCGCGATCCCGGTTATAATGTGGAATGTGGTCTCATTGTAGTGTTATAACGGGGTTCAGATATATATATATATATATATATATATATATATATATCTATATATATATATATATATATATATATATATTTGGGGTTTGGGGTTTAAGCTTGCTAAGACTGTGTATGTCAGGTATGGTGGGGAGACTAAAGGTTGCATATCACCTTAACTTCGAATTGTCCAGACTTTTGTAGGATTTGCTTACAAACCTTAGCTACTTAAGTTTTTTTTTTTTTTTTCAATTTAATTTCCATGATTTTTATCCTACGGACCAATGTGACAGGACCTTAACCCCTGTCTAAAAGGGTTCCAAATAGAAAGCCTGTATCTGGCTGATGAGTCCAGCAGGGAGCTGGTTAATTGCAGCTACAGACAATTAACCAGTCTCTACCTGGCTCATAAGTCATATAGAAAAGCCTCCTGCTTAATCTGCGGGGATTCTCTCTCTAGTACATGGAAAGAGTATGCTGACAGAGAGGAATCCCAAGGAACCAGACACTCTATTCCAGGTCACAGCGGTCACTGGAAACCAAGAAGAAGTCTATACACAGACGAAACGTGTTCACGTTGGGCATTTTGGACTGCAGAGGCCACCGTACCCACTCCACCAGAGCGGATGATGCGAGGCTGATGCAAGGCAACCCCGGAAGCGAGTGAGAGACGCCGAAAGGGGAAGCCGTGCATGCGGGTACCCACAAAACAAGGAGCCGAGTCTGGAGCTAAGTCTGGAGTAGGGTTAGCATGCACCCAAAGTCACTCTCTGCTTTTGACCAGCGGGGAAAGTGTGAGTTATCCTTTCCCTCCCTGTTTTGTTTGTCAATGAAAGTCAAATGTTAATGCACCATATTGCATGCATCTGTGGTTTCTTTTCTACAAGAGGTTTTTCAAGAAAGAACCTCTTTGGATGATCATGTTCCATGGAGTTGCAGTATAAGTGATATCAGTGTCTATTTATATTCATTGGGTTTATTGCACGGTTATATTGCACTGTTATATTCACATTAATTTTGCACCACGAACACTAGTTTGTTTAGGTCACTGGAACCCGCCAGACAGTGCGCTCCATGGACACCAACTCAGATCCAGAGACTGATATAAAGAGCCCCTTGCTTACATGTACCTATATGGACTTTGGTGTCAGAGGCTGGTAAAAGGCATATCCTCCCGGCCCTTCAGATAGGGACTGGGAAGTATGAGTTAGCCCTTACAAAGGGATAGGCAGTTTTTTTTATCTTGCCTTAAAGCTGTGTTGTTTGAAGATACGGGCTAAATAAAAGCCAATATTTATTTCCTCCAAATCTATGTCTCTGCACTCGTCTCCTACAACCATGCACAGTATAGCAATTGATCACAAGGACTCTTTCATTCAAATATTTCACTATGAAATTGTTGTACGTATATCTTTATTTATATAGCACCATCCATGTACATAGTGCTTTACAATACACATAACATAATATAACACAAGGGAATAAGTGCTTCAAACAATAGGAAAAGGAGTCCCTGCCCTGAGGAGCTTACAATCTAAGTGATAAGTGTGGAGAACATAGAGACAGTAGGAGGGCATTCTGGTACGAGAAAAGAGAAGAGGTCCCAGGACATACAGTACACATGGAGTATGGCCACATAGAGGTCTACAGAGGAGGAGGAGGAGGAGGAGGAGGAGTTAGTAAATGAGACACTGAAAGTACAATGAGAGAGGTAAGAGGAAATTCAGGATAGAGCTCTGTTGTGGATACCAATGGTATGGAGAATATGAAGGAGCAGATGGGTGGTCCACCGTATCAAAGGCTGAAGAGAGGTCAAGTAGTATGAGAAGAGTGTAATGGCCTTTGTCTTTAGCAGCAGGGAGGTAATTAGTTATTTTAGTGAGGGCTGTATTAATGGAATAAGCAGTGTGGAAACCAGATTGAGGAGAATCTAGGAGAGAATAGATACCTTGCAATGACATGTTGTAAAATTGTATCAAATGGGTACAACCAATTGAGCTCAAACTTTCCACAAACATGTACTTTACCAAACCGACCTGAAATCCCAAATGTCAGTCGCAGTGGTGAATTTTTCAGTTATAAGCAACTGAAAAAGGGGCTTTATAATAGATGTCTTTAAAACCTTAATGCTAATGTACATCCATAATATCCCAATCACTTACTGTGTATGGAGAGGGAGACAGGAAAAGCGCGCACACAGTAGGGCATATGTATATAAATGTGGAGTAGGACGTAAATCCTGAAAGGATGCTTCTAATGTCCTTCAATGTGTCCATGAATATCAAATAAGTATTCCCAAATTACCAGGTTCTGGACAGAATGGACCATAAACAATTATCATGCTGTATACATCCTACAGAATAGCCCGGTGTTGTGTGGTACAATTATAGTATTCTAGATTGGGAACACACATTTTTTTTATAATGGGAGACTATACGAAAGTCTTTTACGCTAATTAGCTTTTGATCCTATTCTATTCACTCCATCTCGGAATCATATATGTACTTCTCTTTAAACTCAGATATCAAGCTAGATCATAGATATATTCTGCTGCTTAAGGTTATTAGGACTCTGATGTCATATACATTGGCTATTGTACTGTATATATCAGTGATGTTGATACCAATATAGAGTCGTCTATTTTAATTTCATGTAGTACTCTATTATGATTAATTATATTATATATAGGTCTCCTAATGGTGTCATAATGCTGTTTCTGTTCAATAGATCATCCATGTACAAATGTCCATTAAATATGTGGTTGATACATGGTATGCCTATACACCTATATACGAAGTCCATTAATCAAAGTGTGCTTTATGATTATCATTGACCATACATGATTTATTATTGTCTCTCGTAGATTGGGATTTATTTATGTATATACAGTATGTGGTCAGAGTTGGACTACCTATGGACTCACACCGGAGGATAATTTTAGTCAGTAATAGACTTCAATAGAATTTATACTACTCCAAAATTAATGTGGTTCATTAATAGGGGATCAACTATGTATATGCAGTATATTCTTAGTTATGTTACCCTTGTAGGGTGTTCTTTCAACATATGACAAGATAAAAGTCAATGTTTATTATATATATCATGTTCATCAAATCAATTTACCTCTTGTGGTTATATACAGATTTTTGTATTTTTTTAAATGTAGTGTTGGTTATATTTTATGTTCAGATTTTATGGTGTTGGGTTATTTTGGATTCTTTAAATTGTTTCTCTATTTAGGGATTGTTTACTAAATGGCTACATTAGTATTGCTGGGTTAATATGTTGCCTTTATTGCAACATGTATTATACATGTGCATAGATCATCCTATATTAGGAGAGATATGAGCGGTACTGTGAGCAACTTTTCCTAATAAGTGGTTTACATACGTATTTTATTGTAAGGTGCTGAAAGATAGACTGCTATATTGGACTGCAATAACTTTGTATAGAGAAAACTTGCTGCTCAATCCTAAATGCCTATAAGTAAATGTATATACTGTCACGGCCACTTTTATTCTCCAACATCTCCGGTTTGTTTGGGTATTTTTTTTCGAATGCCACGCACTTCACTGCTTCATGCCGCATTCATGCCGAGACAGTGCCAATAGTACTATAGTTATCAGTGAAAGTTTGTATACAGCACGCCGCCCATAATGTTGCACGCACGCCGCCCATAATGTTACAAGTAGCTTGCTTTTGTACCTCTAAGGCCACGTCCATAGAAGGACAAGCCGCGCTGAGCCGTGCGGACGCTCTGCGCTGAGCCCCGGCATCCTCAATTTTGGATGTCTTTAGAGGGGGCTCACGCGAGCGTCCGCAGGCGTGCTGAGGAGTTGGATTTTTCAGCCGACAGCCAAGCTGTTTTTCAGCGCGCTGTCGGTTGAAAACATCTAATCAGCGCGAAGCAGCGTCAATGTCACGGCGCCGTGACGTTGACGTCAGTGCGTCGCGGGCGATTGGCCTAGCGACGTCACTGCCCCTCCTCCCTCAGCCTCCCCCCGCCTCCCGATCGCACCCGCTGGCTCGCCTGCATGTGCATGAAATCGCACAGGCTTCAGCAGGCGAGCCTCAGCGTCAGCGCGGTTCAGCACTGCTACCCCCTCTATGGACGCAGCCTAATACAGACCTCACATAACTGTGAGACTGTAATGTTGAAAACAGTTGAAAACAATGAAATAAGCACAGCGCTAATACTGTCAATGCACGCGGCCGCAGCTTTAAATGCCGGAACATGCCGCATCAAACACTGCATCTGCCCGCGGTTTTACATTTCGCGCTGAAACGGCCGCAGGAGGCTAAAGGCGGCCGCCACTGTATTTGGTAGACTGAAGTGCACAGGGGTAAATTGGTCAAATCGTAAACTAATATGTGGAGAAAGAATCCCCACATCAAGATCCCTATAATTTTCACTCAAAGTACATTCTTTTACAACAGAGATATAGTAATCCCCAGAAAATCAATATCCTAAAGAAGGAGGAAATATTTTATTGTATAGTAATCCTCCTTTGCACCACTAAAATGAACATAATAAAGTTGTATTAAATCAATCAACGACTGTGTATTATTTTCAAGTGATAACAATTCCCCATGTGAGAGACTGCAATATGATACTGATGGTATGTAAATATTTTAGTACCAATGTTGTATAATTAGAATTTCTAATAGATTATGATCCAACTATTAACCGAAAAAATAGGAGCACATAGCATGCAGTAGGATGAATATTACTCATATTGAGTTGGTTATAAATTGGATGTTATATCACTACATAACTCCTCTTAGATTGTGATTAGCTATACATTGTATTGACATCACAAATTATTCTGTCAATATAGTCCTAACCAGCCTAGAATCCTGATACTTGTATAGCAGTGATGCCTGATCTATATGTATCTGCGCTGGTATGTAGTCTGTTGTGTATAGTATATAACTCCACATAGAAATACAGCAAGACTATGTCTATTCCCAACAATAGATATTATGTCATGTAAGGAATTGCTTCTATAGAGCCATAGAGTATATATTCTCATTATCTGATATAGCAATGGTTACAGTATTAGCGCAGATAGCCAGGTGATGTTCCAATTGTCCAGCTGGTTCACCGAGCATGTAGTAGGTTTAAGATCTGACGTAGATCAGTTCAGTCTTAATACATAACCACCTATTTATATTACTATATAGTAACTGGTGTCACATACAGTATGTATTGTATATGCTCGTATTGGTTATTAAAGCCAAGTATCTGGTGTAATCAAGCAGCATAGTCCTTAGCGCAATCAGGTAAAAAACACAGACTCACTGCAGTAAACCCCTATATTTTGGGTAATGTGGTCAGCTTGTGTTTTAATCTGTGTGGTCAGCCTGAGTCCCACATAGCCATAGATGTTGTTAGTTAGTAGCCATCAATAGAGATGTTTAGCACAATAATTCAGTGTATGCTTAAGGCCGTATTGGCTATATTTTGCTCCAGGCTGAACAACTGATGTTATCACCACTCAACACCATCCACAGCGCAATCAGCTAGGATAAAAAAGAGAAAGCTGCAGCACCAGTTCAGCATTACCAATAACACAACTGTATAATGATCTGTATGGTCAGTCTGAGCTCCACATAGTTAGGAGCACTAATAGTTTTTGGTCATCATTAAATGTATTTAGCATAATGATTAGATATATACTTTCACCTACATTAGCTATATTAATGCGCAAAATGTAACATCCCATGTTGCCACCACTCCGCACTATCCACCGTGCAATCAACTAAAATTAAAGCACGCTGCAGCCCCAGATCAACATTGCCAATAATGCAGTCAGCTAGTTAAACTTTTATGGTGAGTATGGATGTGGAGAATCTATACATCAGCATCCCACATGATGCTGGTGTACAGGCAATTCAACATTTCCTAAAATCACGTAATATACATTCTTTCAAGCATAATCAATTTGTGACCAATTTGCTCAGATTTGTTCTTACAAAAAACTATTTTTTATTCAATTGTTGATATTATCATCAAACACAGGGAACCGCCATGGGGACCACGGTCACACACACCTATGCCAATTTATATCTAGGCTGGTGGGAAGAGACCGTAGTCTTCATGTAAGAGATGGAAATGGATTATCACCTGGTTTCAGACAATTTTTGTCTGATAAGGGGCAGAGTAGGTGGTTCTGTGCAAACAGGGAGGCGTCTAGTTAAGGATCTGTTTCTGAACATGTAGTTACTCTTTGATAAAGTGCTGTTGAGACTGGAAATGTGTCAGAGGACTATTACCTGTATGTTTGTGGTTTGACTATATGCCCATTAAATAATTACATTTCACCCGCCTCCAGCCTAGCTTTATGCAGTGCTCAAACCTTACCCTTTCCCCCTATGTATATAAGACAATTTAATGACACAATAATACATACTGTATAAATTGTTAGCAATGATACTCACATTTTAAAAGTCCATTAAAAGTATAAAAGTGCAAAAAAAATTGATAGATAAGTCAGCATACAATGAATGGATGAAATGTTGTCCATATATATCTCAGAAGTGGAGAATTAGATGTACAGTATTAGCAATTTTGCACTTGCTGAAAATAGAGATTTGCAGACTTGTGCAGTCTGATACATGTGACTCCCAGCTGGAAGTGTGTTAAAGCAGCACCTTAAAAACTGCAGCAGTGCTGAGAGTAAGACGTTCCTTAGTCTCTCTCAATCAGAGCACAGACATTTCTTCAGCAGTGATGTAATAAAGAAAAACTTCAGAGCTCATAGAAACCAGAGAGTGAAAGTGAATGACAGGTATATACTGTAGTAAGCCTTGCTTCAATGTGGTCTATTAGTTACCCCTTCTGTGCGTCTTCCAATTCCACTGGTATGATGCAGTTTGATATACTGTAGTAAAAAACAGCTACAGGATTTCAAGGCTGCTACACAATTGCATTGCGTAAAAATTCCAATATGGATAAGACTGCGTGAGACAAACCACAGTCTAACACACTCAGTATTGCAAAGTCTGTGATGCAATTCCAACACATTTCATCCCACTGTCAGGTGACTTCATCAGGGTTGTTGGGTATTGAGGCTAGTTCATTTAAATAGGGGCAGAACGTATCTACACCTGGATAATGTACAGCAGGTGGAGTGAACTAATATATAAGATCATGATTTAACCCTTTCCTATATACTGGAACATAAACTGGGTCATCAAGAGATAAATTACATATAATTGGCTAAATTCCACAGATACAGACAGACATTTAATGTTAAAAATCATTTTCTCTCTATCCTCTTTTTGGACTGGTTCTCCCTATGAGAGCTGCAGGGAATATAGGTCAATATCTCTACTGTTATCATATTGTCTTTATTATTTATCATCCTAGCACCTTATCGGATACACTTTCACTTTAAGTATTCATTTGTGGTCTGCACCACACAGTAGCATACCCTAGCACTCACTTTAGGGAGGGATTTCATCCTCAGTATGCCTATGTATAACTTATCACGTCACTGAATATTTCACACAAGTCACTTTTTCTTTTCTTTCCTTATTCACATAGTTACCCCATTTAGCGTTTTTTTTAATACTAGTTTGTTTACGCACTTTCTTTAATGGAGCTCAATTTTTCTTTTTTGAGAGAGAGATGTGTGTGTGTGTGTGTGTGCACTCACATTCCATATATTTATATACACCCACACCCTATGTGAACCTTTAGATTCAGTGCCTGGTGACACCACATTGAGCAGCAATAACCCCAACTAAGTGTAGGGATATCCTGGTTTGCTTGTCTACCTCCGCTGCAGGGTGCCTCTTGAGGGAGTGTTCGGATGTTCCGCGGTGGCCCGGCAGCACAGGGCACTGCCATGTTGTTGTGCAATAGTAGGGGTAACTGTCAGAGCAGAGAGAGTTCGCGCATGCGAAGTGCAAAGCGCGCGAACGGCTGGCCAAACACAGAGAGGCTTTGCAGTAAACTACAACCCCCAGGAGCCTCAGCGGAGTCACCTAATGCCAGGGAGCGAATAGGATTGCAGGGATTGCTGACAGGCAGGAAAGGGCAGCGTGGGGGAGAGACCACGCTAGCCAGAGGCAACCGGAGGAGCAAGGGGAGAGGTTGTGTGTGTGTGTGCAGGGGGTAACCTCCTGCGTAGGCCAGATTTCCCCTCAGGCCCCAGTGTAGACCCTGAGTCACCATAAGCTTGTGGTGCTGCAGGGATGCCCTATATAGGTAGCGACAACTAGTCACTAACTGCATAGACAGATAGGGACACAGTGTCGCGGAGCTGCGGTGGTGACAGTCGTTTGGGCCCAAGCTGCTGGACATCATCCACTCATGGGAGACTGTGCTCGATCGGCGGATCCTTTTCGAAGTTTGTTGCCGGTCACCGCAGTGACCGGAAGGTATTTTATAAGTGCACCAACACCGGTACCATCAGGCGCTGATCCCGCCTTGGGGGAGGATTCTTTGGAGACACTGGGTTGAGTGAGCAGAGAACTGCGCATATATATCTATACATAACAGTGGACACGGTGTGGGGTGCACGCGGTGGCGGGGAAGTGACATTTCTCTATAGGAGAGTGTCCGAGCCACTTGTTGACGTTATTGCAAGTCAGTCAGTTCAATGCTATATCATATGTGTGTTATTACTTATAGTTATAAGATAAGGTTCTACTTATGAGTATCATAAACGGTTACCAAACTGAAGTGTGTTACTATTGTTCTTGCCTAGGGGAATCTCACTCATTGGGGATCCTGGGTAAGTGGAGGCGCTGCCAAAAGTATTATTATTGCCCCAGGCTCCCAGTTAGCGGAGGCCCAGCTCTCGCTGAGCCAGCAGGTGTGTACAGTACCAGTAGTCCCTCTAGAGCAGCAGGAAAGATGACTACATAAGCATTTCATGTAACTGCTGGTCAGTCTCAAACATTGGTTTTGAGAAATTTTGTCCCATTCCTGCTTACATAAGTGCTTCAACTAAGTGACATCTGAGGGCATGTACTTCCATGGACAGCTCACATCAGGTCCTGCCACAATATTTAGATGGGATTTAGATCTGGACTTTGATTAGGCCATTCTAAAATGCAGAATTTCTTCTTCTGCAGCCATTCTTTGGCGATCTGCTTATATGTTTTGGATCATTGTCTTACTGCATGACCCACTTTGTTTCAGCTTTATCTCACAGACGGGTGGCCTGACATTTTCCTCTAGAATCTTCTGAAACAATGCAGAATTCATAGTTGTGTCAATGATGGCTAAACATCCAGGATCTAAGGCAGCAAAACAGCCCAAAAACCATCACACTCCCACTGCCATGCTTGACAGTTAGGTGAGGTTCTTCTATTCGAATGAAATTTTGTTTTTTTGCCAAACATAACATTTCTTATTGAGGCCAAAATGTTCTATCTTTGACTCATCTGTCCAGAGAACATTGTTCCAGAAGTCGTGTGGACCATCTATGTTCTCTTTGACAAACTTCAGACAGGCCACAATGTTCTTTTTAGAGAGCAGTGCTTTCCTCCTGGCTATCCTTCCATGAACACCATTCTAGTTCAGTCTTTTTCTGATAGTTGAGTAATGAACACTAACACTTGCGTGAGAGTAATCCAATGCAATGTAGGTTGGTGCAACGCACAGCAAAAAAGGTGATGGCAGGTCTGGCAAAAATATTTCTTTATTGTAGGGGACATAAAGAAAAATATTTTGCCAGACCTGCCATAACTTTTTTGGCTGGTGCGTTGCACAAACCTACATGCATGGGTGCTCAACATTGCAACAGCACAGCAGACTGAGAGGACCAGGTGACACTTGTGATACTACCTGGGGCCCGCCAATGAGGGTTAGGGGGGGGGTGTTTTTGTGAATCTACCCCTGGCCTTCAGGGCAACTGGAGCCCTTTCTAGGTTGATATATATGTCCCAGAAGTGTTTACTATCACATATACCTGATGGGATTTCATGCTTGAGCACCACATCACCTTTCTTGCGTGAGAGTAGCCTACAGATCTTGAACATTCTCCATTTGTATGATAGTGGTTGGTGAGTTGAAATGTGTGGAAAAACCAAAGCAAAAACAGTGCAAATGAAAACAAAGTGATGAGTGGGTTTGTTTTTTTTTGTCGTGGACTTTGGATGGGTGGTAGATGGTGCGGCTGGTGCGTTTCTGGGTGGTGTGAGTCGGTCTTTAGTTTCTTTTGGCTTACTGTGGGTGTGAATCGGGTGGTGTGTTATAGTGTGGGGGGATCGGGGGTGATAGGGGCCGTTAGCCCGCGACAGGGCCCAGGCTCCGGGGCTCGGGCCACGCGCGGAGTCCTGGGCCAGGTGGTCTGCGAGCGTGGCCAGCCGGGTGGGCGCAGGACTAGAAGGCGTGGAGTGGCCCATGGTGGGGGTCATCCGCGCTGGCTCCCGGCGCGACTCGGCCGGGCATGGGGGTGTGTGGGTTGCGCCGCCGGTCGTGGGGGGGTTTGCGGTGGGGTGTTTGTGTGGTGTGTGGTTGGGTTAGTAGTGGTTTGTCTGTGGGTTTGGCTGGTGGTGGTGCCTTGTTGTGCGGATGGATTGTGGAGCCCCAAATCCTTAGAAATGTTCTTTAACCCTTTCTAGACTGATGAGCATCAATATCTATTTTTCTGAGTTAATCAGAGATTTATTTTAACTGTGGCATGACGTGTTTCCACACAACTGTATGATGAAAGCCAAACTCACAAAATTTTGGATCTTCATATAGGGTGGGGCCTCCCAAACTCACACCTGAAAATCTATCTAATTATTTAAACACCTGATTCTAATTCTCCCCTTTAATTTTGCTGATAAAACCAGGGTTTCACTCATTTTTTCACACTGACAATTACTCATTGTTTGTCTAATTCATACATACTTTGTTTTAAAAGAGATGGACATATAAACCCTATTCCTATATTGGAGAATTAAGAAAAGACTGGTTTGTCTTCAAGAAGTTTATCATGGAAAGAGAATGGAATTTCCATAATTATCATTGCAGTGCACAAACTTTGAGAGAGAGAGAGAGAGAGAGAAAGACAGAGACACACAGACACACAGAGACACACAGAGAGACAAACACATCTGGTGCACACTGTTGTCTGAGCAGGTAAAATCTTAGTTTAGTATGGGGTGCAAGCAGAAGGACAAGGATCACCAACCAGTCCTGGAAATGGATAGTAGCGATGTTCGCGAGAGTCCTTACTAACAGCACAGCTCTGAGAAATAAGTCAGTGCTATGTGCTTAAGTGGAGCAGCATTGTGGCTATGGATTTGGGCATGTGGATAGGTACAAAAATACACTAATGTGACAGTAAAGCATGACAATAAAAAAATGATATAAAACAATGGCAGTGGACAGTTACATGTCAAAGAAAAAGGGGATAGAGACATGGAAATGTGGGAAAGTGTAACAGAAGTTTCACAGGGATGTGCAACAGTTCTGGACACTGTCTCAAGGGTTATGTACATGGATATGTATGTCCAGGCAGTACTGAGAGAGACATCTCCAGTCTAGTGCCAAAAAGCTAAATTTGAGACTCAAAGGATGGAGTGGTAGAACTCTACCATGAATGGTCCAGGGGGTCATGGGTATAGTGGGAGTCCCATGGAACCAGTGTGGGACTCCTGGCATGGCTAAGGGAGTGGTGTCAGAGGGGTATCCTACCCAGGTCAAAAATACAATATGGCTAGAGTGGATAAATATATCCTGAGTGCCAATGGTGGATGGAAGGTGTGACCAATTAATTAATTGACTCACTGTTGTGGATTTTTATCTTTGCACGTGTGCATTAGGTGTTTTCTCCTTAGTCATACACACCTGTTTACTATGTGACAGTTCCAATTACGGCCGTTTTGGTGACAAAACACTCACTATATATACCAGGAGCTTGATAAAGAAAATGTGGGGTCTGAAACATCACCCTTTTTTGCTGTGGTTGCCATGTGATACCATTAAATTCTTTTAACAATTTATCGGTTACATAGTTACATAGTAGATGAGGTTGAAAAAAGACATGCGTCCATCAAGTTCAACCTATGCTAATTTAGACAACAGATACTTATCCCATATATATATATATAATATATATATATATTATATTATATATATATAAATATATAATATATATATATATATATATATATATATATATATTATTATTATATTATATATATATGAACTTCTTCATCAGAGGAAGGAAGCAATAAACCCCAGAAACCTATCATCCAATGATATCTCATAAGGGGGAAAATAAATTCCTTCCTGACTCCAAGAATTGGCAATCGGATTACTCCCTGATCAACATCTTTCCCATTTTTACTTATTTGCTATATCCCTGTATACCTTTCCTTTCTAAAAAATATGTCCAAACTTGTTTTGAACAAATCTATTGTTTCTGCCATCACAGTGTCCATGGGTAATGAATTCCACATTTTAACTACCCTTACTGTAAAGAACCCTTTCCTTTGTTGCTGGTGAAATCTCCTTTCCGTTAACCTTAAGGGATGACCCCGAGTCCTTTGTACAGGCATACCCCGCATTAACGTACGCAATGGGACCGGAGCATGTATGTAATGCGAAAATGTACTTAAAGTGAAGCACTACCTTTTTCCCACTTATTGATGCATGTACTGCACTGCAATCGTCATATACGCGCATAACTGATGTAAATAACGCATGTGTAACAGGCTCTATAGTCTCCCCGCTTGCGCACAGCTTCGGTACATGTAGGGAGCCGGTATTGCTGTTCAAGACGTGCTGACAGGCGCATGCGCGAGCTCCCGTTTGCCTATTGAGCGATATGTACTTACTCGCGAGTGTCCTTAAAGTGAGTGTCCTTAAACCGGGGTATGCCTGTACTGTCCTTGGGATATATAGTTCCTTTGAAAGCTCCTTGAACTGTCCCAAAATATATTAGAGATACAGGTCAGTGCGGGTAAAGGATATGTTAACACGGGGTGGGAAGGCCCATCAAAGTTTTTAAAATAAAATTGCAAAGTATATTAAAAAGGAAAATAAAGACGGCTATACACAGAATATACATTAAAATGCCTGAGAAAAGTGAGTCACTGGATTACCTAGACTTAGGGCAGCTCTAGTATACTTACATTTATCTTTTGTTTCTCCTATAATAGTTTATATTCGTATTAAAAGGAGACTATGTTATCCTTTCTGATAATTCTGTGAGACAGTAATACCTCATTATTACTATGTCTAGAGATCTCTGTGTTTAGGCATTTAATTGCGATTAAGATTTTTATACTATATTTGCCTTGATTGTGAATATCCTTTATGGCTATTTCTATTTTATAACATGCCTTCTTTTTAAATTCCTGTGTGTCTTTGTTTTGCATCTATGCATTCAATTTCAGGCTTGCTCCAATCATTCCTCCCATGAAGGAGGAGTTCTGGAGCCAACCTATCAGCCTTGCCATCTCCAGCTGACTCACTCCTCTGATAGTACGTACGTCATAACAACAGCGACTACATAAACGGCTGTAATTAGCCATTACGTTAAGCCCCTGGACGAAGCAGGTGGCGAAACGTGCGTGTCGGGGCTCTCTTGTTTGTTTAGGATCCGGTGGTGTCCCAAGCTGCTCTACTTCTCCCCGCTCCGGTTTCATCTCTGTCGCACTCATTGCTTATGGAGCATGCGTACTGTGGCGGCTAAATTCTTCTGAACTTATAACCACCACTCCAGTAGTGGACGTGTGACTACTATTCACCCCTTTGGACTTGTGCTAAGTATTCTTTGCCCCATTTTTGGCTCTGATGACATCTGTCTCTAGCTCTGCAGCCCCACTGTGTGCTATATTAACTTATACTGTGACCTTGTCATGTTTATGCACTAACTCTCACATGCATTTAACCTTTAGGGCCAGTATCACTAGAGCTTATGACCGGCCGGTCCAAGTGATAGGAGGCTATTTCCTTGCCTCCACACTTGAGGGTTAGGACGTTTTGTCTCTCATTTTGGGATTTGTGGTATTTGTATACATAGTTACCTTTAGCTCATTGCTCATTTCCTTTCTCCTTGTCCCACACTTGAGGGTTAGGATACTCTGTTATTCAGATTAGGATTTGTGGCATTTATACACAGCTATTTGTAGTTTATTGCTCACTTACCTATTTAGTGTTCAGTGTTATATCAGCTTTGTGGACATCGCAGACCTTTTTATTGTTTATTGTTGTATGTGATGAATATATTTTGATATTTTTTGTATGCTAGAGTGCTGTATTCGGGATTATTTTTTTCTGTTTCTGTTTCCATATATTTATTATATATATATATATTTATTATCCCTAGCACCACAAGCACTGTTTATTATTTACACTTCATTTAACTGGCTTTAGCACTATTGACCTATGGTCTGTTGCAGGCTCTCTTTTTGTGTTATATATATATATATATATAACACCAAGAATATAAAGAAAAAACTAAACCAAAAGTGAAAGATTCCCGCACACCACAAAGTCACGATCCCTAGAGCAAGTGATGCCAGTAACGCAGCATATAACTATAGAACGCAGCCCACACCAGAGCAAAGTTAACTCCGGGTTAATACACAGTCCGCCCCGCAAGCTTCATAATAATAAATATCAATGAACGAGACAGTAACTGCCAGGTAGGAATGTAGAAAAATCGTAATAATATTGTGTTGAATACATATAAAAAATGGTTGGTGTTTATATTGTGACAACGTCTCCCTTACGTGGCGCTGCTGTCTGTCTGGGCTCTTTATGACACAGTCTTCTAGGGTTGCTAAACAGACAAAGGGATAACACGCAGCACAATATTGTATCATTTGGCCTGTTTTATTCTGACCCATTAAGGGACCGCAACTTTCACTGGTATATAGTACATTTGAGGTACTCAGTCCTTAACCTTTAGTGGGTTGTGCTTCATAACAATGACAGACAATATAACTCAGGCACACTATCCCTTTAAGGAAAATACCAAAGCATAAAATGAAAGCCTACTCCATGGTTGGGAGGCTAACTAGACCACTGTGTCTAACTAACACACTGGTTGGCTATGCCCAGTTTACAGTTTTAAACCATGCAAATTGCAATGAGTGTTCAATGTTTCATTTATAAATGTTTTTCTATGTATACAGCTGCAAGTCTATGGCTCCTGACCAATTTGAATGTTATGGATGTATAAATGCTGTAATGCTCGTGTTTTCATTCCTGGACATGTTGTCGACTATGAAGTGATTACAGGAGTGGAACATCCTCAGTTTATGAAACCAATGTTGTAATGCTTGCAAACGGTTATTTCTACATTTTAACCAGTTAAGAATACCCAAATGCAACAAAAAGGATCCAACATGTTCCAACATCAAAGAAAATAACGAACAGTTCACAAGAATAGATTCAATTGTATATGAAGAAATTTGAACATATGCATTAAATAGTTTCTCAGGTAATTGTGTTTTACTGTTGTTGCATGTGTTAATTATCACCAATAGCAATTTACATGCAATTGTACAAATACCAAGAGCGGTTTCCATTCCCTACCTTTGCTATTGCAGCAGTTGTTAAGGAAATAGAATTGTATTGCAGTATTGTCTTGTAATTAGGGAAATATAAACTGCCTTGTAAGTCAAATTTGCTTTGGTTAACATTTCATTTAACATTTCCATGGTTAACATTTCCTCCACTGTGCACCATGCAGAGTTTATAATAGGAAAAAAGTCTTAATTTAGAGAAACAAAGCATTGAGCTTTCTCCTCTTATCCTTTGTTAAGGTTCATAAACATCAAAACCTCAGGGAGGTTTCAGTCTGTTAGCCAGATTATGTCTTGGAAGAAATTCAATGCTTCTATTAGATAAATGAATTGTCTTTCAAGCAGACAGTGAGAAATGCTGCAATAGGCATTTTTTTCAGGCACACTTTTTCACTTGCATTAACCATGTGCGTTAAATCATGTAGAAATAGATCATTTTATTCCAAAAATGCAGATTACAAATTAATATTTTCTTAGTAAAAAAATGCATTTTCAAGCAAACGTCATGCTGATTAGTAGAGGGATTGCTGCTTAAAGACAAATGTAACGATTTGTGGCTTTCATATTTAGCTGTTATCTAACAACCAATGTGGAGGGACATTTGTTTTTTAAATAACAACAAAATTATTACACAGAGCAATATAACAGTAGAATGTTATTAACTAAGAGATAGCAGTTTGTGATGGGTATAGGCAAGCCCGCCAACAGGGAGGGGGTTTGCCGGGGCTTGGCGTCCCATGCCCCGTAAGTCAGGGGGCCCGGCCCCCTGCGCCCCCTGCACGGCCATGCCCGTTTTATTAAAAAAAAAATTCAGGGGAAAAAATGCCGGCGATCCCCTTGCGCATGTGCAGAGCCAAGGTCTCCTTTCATTTGTCCTGGGCCCCATGATTTCTGTTGGCAGCCCTGGGTACAGGCATTTAGTTAAATGACTGCTAGGAATATATATTACTGCTGGTAATATGGTTTGTATATTTTTTCTAGATGGGGTCCTGCTTAGGTCATAAAGTCAATAACTTTTCCAAAAACTTGGCATCCTTAAATATTTGTAATGTTCCTTACAGTAACATATGACTTTCCTTGAGTTCATTTGGAATGTGTTTATTCTCATCTGGAAGAATGAAAATGCACTGTCCAAGTATGTTTCCTTTACACTAAATTGGTTTGATTCCATCAGATACTAATCAAAAGAAGGGTGAGGATAGGATGTCATCTATGCAAGGTCCTGTGCCCATGCAAGATTCTGGCATGGCAACGCGATCTCATATCATATAGGAGCTCTAGATAAGTTTTCACAATGCACATTTCTGGCGGTACTGTAAGTTTTTACTGGGGTGGTCTTGTATTGTCCTGAAAAACATTCAGCTGCTAGTGATATTCAAACACCCTTCTTATCTGTATTCTACCCCACTGTGGTGTATAGGGGTATAAACAGTTAATTATTCCATAGTTTAAACCCAGGTTCCAAATGATCTGTCTTGGTATCCATGGTCCCTCACGTGTTTACCTCAGACATTCTATTCCATGAAAGTAAAACTGCTTTTGGCTGTACAAAGTTAAAGTGATCAAGGAAATGTTACGATGTTCAGTAGCTTTTGGAAGATACACGTTAGCCATTTGTAATTTTTCAATTATTTATAACCATACTACAGTGACGTGCTAGCTTGTTAAATCAAAACATCTGCAAAAAGGTTTCATTTTGGATTAACATACGACCTACAATTTCATGTCACAATGTTTAAATCCTCTAAATTTTGTAGATCCTTGCTCTAGTGTTCTTTTTGAAGCTTTGTCTTTAATTACGGCAAACATTACTTTACTAGCAATTAAACAAGTGTTTTACAGTTGGTAGAATTGGAAGAAAAACTGATAACATACTGACTGACAAGTAGTATCATAGTAGCAATTTTGCAGCATCAGCTACACTTAAATTAATATGTCCACACCAGTATTCGTCTGTGTGACATTATAAATAACATGCTTATTTTAACATATGAAAGGTGATTAAATCTCTACCATGAAACCTCTTACGCGAAAACTCAAAAGTTGTCAACAATGTAAAAATATAGGATAAACATTTAAAATGTATTATTAATACACTGTAAATGGAATATAAAAATGCTATATCCTTTGTAATATCTATAGAGTGTTTATAACTGTAAATAATATATATTGTGAATGTACAGTAGATATATATATATATATATATATATATATGTTACTGCTTTATAAATTAATGTGATTTGCTAAAGTGACTATAAACACACTATATATTAATATTATATTGAGTAATTTTCGTTGGCATGGTCTCTATAAAGTCTATATATTCAATAATTTATTGGATACAATGGGTTAATTAGAAAATTCTTGATAATTTAAAAATTAGAGTTTTTTTTTAAATGCTCCAAATTATCCAGCGTTTGTGAGTGCAATGTTTTTTGATTTGTTCATATAATTAAAATATCTCATTGATTTTACACATGGAGCGTGCACATTCTTCTCTTGTTTTTATACAGTAAGTATCATCATAGGAAGTGGTTAATCCTTGAAGAAACAGCCTGAATCTCCTACATTTTTTTACTTGTTATACTACGGTACATTATCAAGACTTTATTGAAATTACTTTTCATATATGTTTTTATCATTCACTGGTATTACCTTTGGTACACACCTAATATCTTTATTTTGTACATTGGGTACACCACACATATTGTGCTATATTTACATACCTAAGTTATATTTATATGTTTCCATTGGTTATTTATCACTTAAACTATAAGACACTTTTACTTTCAATATTAGAGTATAGGGTGCTGTCTATCTATTTTCCTGTGTATACGGTACAGATACACACACACACACACACACACACACACACACGCACACACGCACACACACACACACACACACACACACACACACACACACAACAACACACACACACACACACACACACACACACACACACACACACACACACACACACATATATATACCAATGGTAGCACGACATTAAGGGACAGCACACAGGTAAGTTGATCACAAGTTTGTTGTATTGTGACTAAACATGTAGACGTGTGCGTGTCACAGATGTGTGACATGGTAGCACCTGCCCCCCAGCACAGTAGCCAATAGGAGATGCCTCTAGTTAGTGCAGAGAGCTCCGTTTGTACAGAGAGCTCCGTTATGTATATACAAACTCCCAGAGTCATAAATAAAGATACAATAATAGTTCTAGAAAGCAGCATAAAAGCACACATGGTAAAATATATAAATATAAAAGCAAAGATCCAATCAGTGCAAAAGCCAATACATATATAGATATAGACTAAGAACAAAACTCGGATATAAAACCTTACATGAGACAAAAAAAAGCAGATATTTTAGAATGATTATAAAACATTACATTAAAAAGGCATTAAAATTGAAGTCTACATTTAGTCCCTTAGGTTGCAGTGTTCTTAGTTCATATATCCAAAAGGATTCTCTTTGGGATAATTGCTGTAGTCTTTACCACCTCTCCAGTGTGTATGGACCTGCTCTACCCTCAAATAAATAAGGCCTGTAGGGTCTGAATTATGATGTTTTTTAAAATGCACAGGAACACTATGGTTTTCTACACCTAAGGTAATATTTCTTAGCTGTTCCTAAAAGCAATGTGCATACTCCTACAATTAAAGGAGTTGATTTTAAATGACTTTCATGTGATGTTTGAATTGATTGTGTCAGTTTTAGTGTGTCCATTTTTACATGCTTTGCATGTGATGCATTTATAGAAACCATTTGGTGGAGCTGGTAGCCATGTCTCATTTCTATTAACTGTTTTTTTTTTTTTTTAGGGCACTTGGGGCAAGAACATCCTTTAGGTTTTTGGCACGTGTAAACACCACCTGAGGTTGCTCTGCGAGAAAGTCAGACATGAAAGGATTTCTCTTCAGGACATGCCAATGTTGTTTGATATTTTTTTGTATTTTATGAGATTCGCAATTAAAGTATGTAATGAATGGTATAAAATTGTCTTTCATTTTTTCTTCTCAATGTGTATTGTTACAAGATTCTCTCTGCTCATTGCATCAACCTTATCCCTAGCTTTCTTTATTATTATATTGTCATATTTTTTCTCAAGGAATCTCTTCTCAAGGATTTCTGCTTGTTCATGAAATACTTCAGCTTCTGAACAATTACGTTTAATTCTTCTTAGATGTCCCGTAGGGGATATTGTTTAACCAGACATTATTCAATATAAAATTATTACAGTCGACAAATTTAAAAAAAGGTTTTGGTGTGAATGGTTTTATTTTTAACATATATTGTAAGATCTAAAAAGGAAATCTCTGTTTTATTAAAACTGGACGTAAAATAAATATTAAGATTATTAATATTGAGATAGCTTAAAAAGAATTTCAAAGTATTTTCTTCGCCATTCCATATAAAAATGATATGATCAACATAGCGCCACCATAGGACAAGGTTTGCACCAAAGGGATTATTGTGTAGGATGAAGTCTTCCTCCCACATCCCTAGGAATATGTTGGCACACGTCTGGCAATGGAACGCAACGCTTGACACGCTGATAGAATGACGTCACCAAGGAAGGAGAATAGGCGCAAATTTTAAAGATTTAAGGGAGAGGACACCAGGGGAAGGATCAGAGCGCCCCTTGAAGAAGTCACATGTGAAAAAATGTGTAGGGCTTCACTGCAGAGATTAAGTATAGCCTACTGAACCAGAGGGAGTGTGGAGGATCAACAGGACATTTGAAGTTCTATTTAAAGTGACTTTTTGTGGGTGGCCACCACGAGGGTTTGCTACAATAAGGGTTTCTCCAGGACTGCACCACCCACCACCTGACCTAGAGTGTCCTACTGTCTATGTTTGCATACTTACCCGTATGTGTTTGCAATTTTTTTATTATTACATTTATAAAATTTTCTACATTATCCCTGTGTCCTCTGCTTTCGTTTGCCGGGAGTATCCTGTCCTTCCAGTGATGTCTCATCACATCATATAAGTTGGTTATTTGGAACAACTGAATTGCTTTTTTTGCTCACATAAAATGTGAGTATAATCATCATACTTTCTACAATTTTTATTATTTTTTTGCAGTATTACACTATTTGTGCCTTTCCTGTTTTTTGTTCTATTTTTTCTGGATGAGAGTGAGCTTCGGACCCTTCTTACTGCAACCTCTGTAGTGGATTTGGATTGAATCTACACCATTGCTGCACCCATCACAGGACTATTCACCTACGTACGCAATATTTATCATCAAGTTTATACTTTTCTATAGACAGTATTTTGCACTCGATCTCTTGTTTTCATCTATCACGAGCTTTCGAGATACAATGATCTCTTCTTTGGGCGATGTTATAGTACAATGGATTAACCCCCCCCCAAAAAAAAAACTTAGTTAGAATATACTGTGCATGGTCAGAGTAAAATAGGTGTAAAATAAATTTACTGGCAAAAAATGGCTACTTTCTGTTGGTAGAATCCGAGAAGGAAGCCAGTGCACAGCTGAAGAATGCAACTTGGACAGAAATGACCATTGAAAAATATTTATTCAATAAAAAACATACAGGTAGAGTCCTGACAGATCCTTTGACGCATTTCACGCACAGGGCACTTTGTCAAAGAGTGATCTGTCTGGGTAAAAAAGTGTCTTAATAGTGTCTTGCTGATGAATCCGCTGGATCTAAAAAAATTACAGTCATTAAGTACACCTGTGTAAGATGTCAATGTACTATGATGCACAAGACAAACAAGGTATAAAAAAAACTATTAATAAGAAAAATACATACAAACAGATTATCTGCAATAATAAGATTGTGCAACTTACTTCCAGTAGAAAAATCATAATGAAAATAAAGTGTGTGCAAAACATAATAAAAAATAACAACTGTTAAAAGACAAAAACTATGTAAAAAAAAAAGCCAATAACAACCTACTTACTAATAGGAATATATATACATACAGTATATGGAGAAAATTGCATATTGGAAAAAGTACATATAAATCTAAAAATATGGAAGAACAATGGGTCTCCTAATATAGAACCAGATAATATAACTGAAAAAGAAGGGACTCAAAGTTAATGTAGAATAATGGACACTATAATTCAATATGATCTTAAAGATCGAAGAAATGTTCAGTCATGTAAAAAATGTTTAAGTTGCCATTTAACATTTAGACCTTTGGGAACAAGATTGTCTAAGGTGAAGATCCAGTACATTTCTCTTTTATTCAGTGAATTAAGTCTGTCATCTCCCCCTATTGTGTTGTTTGGTGTGTTCAACACCAAAAAAAACTGAAAAGTTATCTACAGTATACCCCTAATCTGCATTCAGAAAAATGCCTAGACACTGGATGTATAATATCCTTCTTTTTAATCAATCTGGCATGTTCTTCTACTCTAGTTTTTAAAGGTCTAATAGTCCTCCCCATATATTTTTTTTTATCACAGCCACACACAATGACATAAATTACATAACTTTTGTGACAATTGATAAAGGAGGAAATTTTATATTTAAACTTAGGCTGTATAGTATTCAGTTTTTTTTATTCCTATTAGTAATTAGGTGGTTATTGGCTTTGTTTACATAGTTTTTGTCTTTTAACAGTTGTTATTTTTTATTATGTTTTGCACATGTTTTATTTTCATTATGATTTTTCTACTGGAGGTAAGTCTGCTTAATCTATTAATTGCAGATCATCTGTTTGAATGTATTTTTCTTATTTATAGTTATACCTTGTTTTTCTTGTGCATCATAGTACTTTGACATCTTACACAGGTGTACTTAGTGATAGCGAAATTATGTTAGATCCAGCAGATTCATCAGCAAGACACTATATGAAGGCACTTTTTATCCTGACAGATCACTCTTTGACAAAGCGCCCTGTGCGTGAAATGCGTCAGAGGATCTGTCAGAACTCTACCTGTAAGTTTTTTTAATGAATAAATATTTTTCAATGGTCATTTCCGTCCAAGTTACATTCTTCAGCTGTGCACCGGCTTCCTACTCGGATTCTATCTTTACTGATTGCCCGCCTGGGAGCACACTGTGCTAGACCTGCTGTTTGCTGCATGCTTTGGTGCTTAGGATTGGACGTACCTTCCGGTCCTCTCGAGTGAATTTTTGCTGTGCCGGAGACCGTGTCGTGCTGAAGCCATCGGAGTCCGCCTCTGTGTGCCGTGAGTAAAAGCCGCAACAATATCATTGGGCTTTATTTGCTAAGCCAGTTGCATTTGGGCTATATATTGATCTCATAACTTTAGCTGAACTAGCAGTATACAATCAGGCTACTCCCTTTTCCGTTATCAGCGGGTACATCAGGGGATTCTCACAATATATATACAGGAGACATGACAATATCCATTTAAAAAACGCACTGCTATGGTCTAGCTTTAACATTACTCTAACGTTTTTAGAGCACCGGACATGTGGATTACTCTCTAGTCCATTATTACCTGTATACTTTCTGTTGGTGTTAATTAATCTCTACCACCTCTGTTTGGGATACTCATACATTCGGAAGTTTATAAAACACTTGGGATAGAAACAAGGCTATCCTAAATATGAAAGTAGTAATCTAGTAGAGTCTGCGTATTTACAGGCAAAACTGTATGGACAATGTCAGTTTATAATGTTTGTAGTGTGTGTTTTAGGGAGTGTCAGAGGAGAGAGGGAGTTTCATATTCAGATTATAATGAAGTGCACCAAGTTATGCCAGAGCTACCAGAGCTAGGGCGGCACATTTTGGGCGGCGTTGGAAGTAAAGGAGGATGATGACCATCGGCTGTGGGAGAAGAGGATGGAGGAGGAGGAGGACAGCGGGCAGTGGTGGGAGAGGGGGATGGCAGGAGCTAAGCAGAGAAGCAGAGGAAGAAGACAGTGGGTAATGGAGGGAGGAGGACTGAGGACCATGTGATGGAGCAGGGTGGCACAGGAGGGAGGCTGGAGAGGAGCACGTTTTAGCGATCTAACACGGAAGTCTTTACTGACTTCTGGTGTATGCTGCTGCTATAGCTCAGCTCATCACAGGCTGTTGTCCTGTGCCACACTTCTCCACTCACATGGTCCTCAGTCCTGTTCTCCCACCATCACCCACTGTTTCCTCCTCTGCTAACCTGCTTGGCTCCCACAGTCCTCAGTCCTCTTCATCTGCTGCCACTCACCATCTTCCTCCTCTATTGCCCTGCCCCTGCCGTTCTCCATCCTCTTCTCCCCCCACCACCTGATATCCTCCTCCTGTTCTCTTCACCCACTGCCACCTATCTTCGTCGTCCTCTGCTGCCCATCTCCACCAAAGCCAAGTGAGTGAGAGAGGAAGAGGAGGGCGGGTGGGTGGGAGGAGAAGGAGTGTGAGAAGAAGATAAGGAGGGATGGAAGAGGAGGGGTGAGAGCAGAAGAGGAAGGATGAGAGAAGAGAATGAGGGGGTGAAAGGAAGAGGAGAAAGATGGGGGTGAGAGAGAAGGAGGAGGATGAAAGGAAGATGAGAAGGATGGGGTTGAGAGAGGGGGTGAGAGAGAAAGAGAAGGAGGATGAGAGAGAAAGAGAAGGGGGCTTAGAGAAGAGAAGGAGGTGGTGAAAGAGGAAGGAGAGACAGAGAGGTGAGAGGAAGGGGGGAAGACGGGTGATTGAGGAAGAGGAGGAGGGGGGAGAGGGGCGCAGGGCTGAATGTTCACCTAGGGTTCTGAATACCATTGCACCAGCCCAGCTTACATTTGTTGCACATTCAAGCCACACATTGAGAAAATGGTCAAAATAAACCTTTATTTGCCCTTCATTTAGATACCCCCTTTCACTGATGAGATATATAGCAGTATAACAGGTGATATGATATAAAGGTTGTGTCAGTAAATTCATAGATCATTGTTCTATAGGATGTATTGCTTTGAAGCATGATGGTTTGACTCTGTTGCTAAAGCATTGCAATCACATGAAGAATTGCAACACGGGTTAGCAGTTTTAAGAGGAAAGCCATTCAGGCAGCAAGAACAAATATACTGTACTGTAGTATCATCAGTCACAGACAGAATGCTCTCCTTTTAACACTAGCTGAGTCATATCATCATCTCAAAATCAAAGAAAAAGATGGTACCTAAAGTTGACCCATATGTTACTGCCAGAATGATAGATTCATGATTATGGCTTTTGCCTATGCAGGCAAGGACTAAAGTTGAATGAAAGCACAAGTTGTACAGTGTTTGACTGCATCAAGAGTGATGCTAGCTACAGTAACTGTATGTAATACAATTCATAGGTAGATTTCTGTGGAGGTGGAATCAGACACATTTGTGTATTATAATTGATAATAAATAACACAATGATTACATTTTATTTAATGCAATTGCTGATATTCCAACATTTAGCTATGCAATTGTCAAAAGAATCACAAACCATGATCTCTGTTTTTATTTCTTTAAAATCAAAATGCATTGATTTACCTGATTTATTTAATAAATTGGATTTTTTGGGAAAATCTTGAAAGCAGATTAAAAAAATAGATATAGGCCCAAGTATACCAATTAGTGCTATTCCATAGATAGAGTTGTGCAAATTGCTGGTCTTCTGTTCACAATTTATTTTGGGAATAAAGAAGTTTTGCAAGTCAATGCAAAAAAGAGATAAGAAGAGTAGAGCCCAGCCAAAGAACGAGAGTCAGGAGAGGATCCAAAATACACAATACAAAAATCTTTAACGTCTTGTTCTTTATCAAGGAGTAAAGAACTAGTGCAGATCTTTCACATTTTAAACACAGCCGCATCCAGCTGAGTGCGAGCGCATCAGAAGAAAGTTCAATCATCCAGCTTCCCTTGGGCAGAGCAGTGACGGATCGCCACAATGGACAAAAATAAAAGAAGCAAAGCTGTGAGTGACTACAAAATGCCCCATCTCAGGTGCTGTCGATCCATTCCCACTGATAAACAGAAGGAAGAAAAACAGCAACTGCCTGTTCTTTTGGCGTGAAATGACGGTGGATCAGCTGTGTTTAAAAGGAGACAGATCTGCACTAGTTCTTTACTCCTTGATATACTGTAGAACAAGACGTTCGAAACGCGTAGGAGGTTTTTTCCTATGCTGTATTCACTCCTTTAAAGATTTTTGTATTTTGTATTCTTTCCTGACTCCCGTTCTTTGGCTGTGCTCTATTCTTCTCATCTCGATTTGGACTACTTCAGCATCAGCACGTCTTCCCTATAAGGAGGTGTTCGTGAGTTGTAACCTTATTATTGCCTTATTGCCTCATCATTCCCAATGAAATTGTGAGTGGTGGGTTTATCTCATTAACTCTCAGTTTTCAGGGAGCTCTGGTTACATTTGGCTGTGGACCTACTAACTTGTATATTGAATACACCTACCTATGCTCTGGGACTTATTACCTTTTCATGCAGGCTAGGTATTTGAGCATTTTGACAAACATTTTCCAATGCAAAAAAGAGGCTACATTTCTCCTTTTTTCATTTGCTGAATACAGATGCAGCTGCGGTTATTCGAACATTTCACGCGTTGTATACCTCGGAATACCCATGTCGTGGCGCGTCATTACCGCGTCGTGACTAGTTTTTATCTAGTGCAGAAAATGGCATTTTAGTGTTCTGGTTTTTAAAAACCTGCAAAATTGACACAGTACTGTACTGTACAAATCACAATTCATTCATTTCTGCCACGGAAAAGCGAAGAATTGCGCCCAAAGAAATCGTAATCCATGAAATTCAAACAAAGCAACTGCGTGATTGGCCGCGTAGCGTACAGCAGAGCACACGAAAACGGCTCTGTGATTTGTTCGAATAACGGCCACTGCATCTGTATGGTGAACGTTTGGAATTTTCACCAATGTTTTCATTCATTGCATTATAACAACGAGGTCACTTGATCAATGTGATCTACATATTTGCAAAATTTTAAATATCGTTTTCAATTTGTTTTTACAAAAAATATGCAATTCTGTAGTTTGCGTACTTTTGCAAAAAGCTTGGAATTCTCTATCCCTATTTAGCCCCTTTATCCCCACCCTCTGTGAGGTTTGGTCGCTACCTGTATGTTCCATGGGGCCTGCATACCTGTGAGGCAATAGGAGGGCTCTGAGTTGCTCCGCGATAGTGTGGGGAGAATCAGGACAGGCTTTTAGGATACTTCATTCTTTGGCAGCGCCTCAATTCAGCATGGATTATGGAACTTGTGCATGATGGTCCATAATGACACTATGTTCTCTCCAAGTAGTTAACCACACCTTGTTATGATTCAACCGGTATTTATTGCACTCAGCAGAGTTACAGCATGCTTTGCTTCTCCTGGACAGTTACCTTAAGGCTTGAGGCCCATCTAGGTTCACTTCTGGTGCTCCTCCTGTATCCCCTTGTGGGATACAGGGTAGTTGTTGTCCACTCCACAGCAGGAGGAAAGAGACACACTGATTTCTGGAGATTGCCAGTATATAACCTGGGGGGTTGGGCTTGTAACCCAGCCCCATAACAGAGCAGGTCTGATAATGACAAGAGTTCCAGCAACCTCATGTAACCCAGCTAGTATACTCCCCCCCCAGGCTGACACACTCAGGTTGTTGCTACACCCGCCATTGGATACAGTAAGTATAACCAAGGCTGCAATAGCAAACTAGGCCTTCATGAGGACTCAACCCCACCAGTGCCTGTCACTAGCAGGACTTATACTGTTAGGGACCAGAGGAAAAAGGTAGCGGCCAGGGGCTATGCTACACATATAATACTATCCAGCACTGGGCAACACATAATGGCCCATTCACTTCAGGCACCGGAATAGCATTGCTTAGTAAATGTAGGCAATATTGTTTAGGACACCATTCAATAACATAAATCGGACATTTTATAAGAAACTGCTAGCAACAGGGCTATACAGCAAGGACTCCTACCCCGGGCCTTGTGAATAAAGTGGCCCGGGCCCCCTGCTGGCGACCATAACATGTGTAAAACCAAAGACATAACATAAAACACAGACAAAGCTCAGTGCACATCCAGAAAAACTTATATACGGTACAGTGCCTAAATATACATGTATAAATAACTAATAAATAAAATGGTCTTTTAGTTTAACATTTTGGCCAAATTGTTGTAAGCCCTTGAGCCAAACTTCACGGCAGACCACGTTTCAAGGGTCCCTACAATAATATACATTCTTAATAACCTGTGCATTGCCAGGAAGAATGTCTTTGGTTTTAAATATATATTGCCATGCTCAGTAGCACTCCTCTGTGAAACTTATATGCTTATATATATGTTGTGGGTATTTTGGGGGTTCAATTTGAGCTTGTAGGTGTTCTGTATGTTTTTTGACCATAACATGTGGCCAGATCTGCAGAGAAGCTTCTTGGAGGGTGTTGCAGAGGGGGCCTGCTGAATTTTGTCTTTGAAGGTGTCTTTCTAAGGCTGCGTCCACTGTTCTGCTGACCGCGCTTGACGCATTTGCTTCAGTGAATCTGAACGGCCACGCTCACGCGGCCCATGCTCGTGCACGGGCACATATGCCCTCCAAAGCTCGGCGCTTGGGGAGACAAAGAAAATTGACTTTGATGCGCGCTCAGCAGCAGTGAATGCACACAGAACACAGCCACACACACACAGCCACACACATTACCCACAGAAATAGCTCCGATCCATGTCCCCCCGCTCACGCTTCCAAAATTATGCAGGACAGTATGCACTCATGCTTGGAGAGTTGGGGACGTCACTGCTCTCAAGCATGAGCGCGCTCAGCAGAACAGTGGATGCAGCCTAAGGCAGTATGTTGTAGGTCGGTGGAAGGTAGCTCTGCAGGCTCCCTCTACAGGCCCCCCAGGGCTGCAGATAGGCAGTGGGTACACTCAGCTCCTCTCTCTCTCTCTCTCTCCCTCTCTCTCTCTCTCTCTCTCTCTCTATCTCTATCTCTCCTCCTCGTATTTCTTAATTTCTCTCCCACTTTCCTCCTCTTCTCTCTCCTCCCTGTCTCCCCTTCTCTTTCCACCTTTCTCTCACCCCGTTCTCTACCCTTCATTTCTCCCTCCTCCCCCTTTCTCTCTTTCCCCCTCTCCCGATCTCTCTTTCCCTCTCTCTCTCTCACGCCCCTCCATTCCCCCATCCTCCCCCTCCTTTTCCACTTTATCTCTCCCCCCTCACTTTTCCCCTGCTTCTCTCTCTCTACCCACTACTTTCCTCCACCTCTCACCCTCCCCCTTCTCTCTCCCTCTTCTTTCAAAACCCTTTCTCTTCCACTTTTTCTCTCCCCCCCCTCTTTCTTTTTCCAGGCCCTCCTCTATTTTCCCTTTCTCTTTCCTCGTCTCTCTTTTTCCCCATCTCCCCTCCTCTCTCTATTTCCCCTTCTCTCTGTCTTTCCCCCTATGTCCCACTTTCACCCTCCTCTCACCCATTCCCTTCCCACCCACTTTTCCCATCTCTCTCCGCCGTCTTTTCCCACCAACTCGCTTCCCCTCTCTCTCTCCTTCCCCTCTCTCACTCCCCCTCTTCCAACCCCCCTCCCCCGTCAAGTCTATAACTACCCACCCCAGGTCCTTATCTCCTTATGTTTCCTACCCAACCCCCGAGACCCATATATTTTTATCTCTCCATCAGGGATTCCCATTTAGGGGGGCCCTTCTCTATTAATTTGTCCTGGCCCACAAGATTTCTTTTGGCGGCTCTGGCTAGCATGTTAACAAATTACCATAATGTTTTCTTAATCACAAAGCTGTCATTATACCACAGCCAGTGTTTTTATAATCATAGCAGATCACTTCTTGTTTATTATTGTCTTTCCTGAACGCTTTCCCATTTTCCCAATAAAAATCACTGCCCTCCCCTCCACATTTCCCTTAAGAGACTAAAATTGTCATGCATATGTAGCCCCCCTTCCCGGGGCCAATCGCAAATCGGCCCCCCTCATCTGTGCTAGGGTCTGGCTACGTGTCTTAGGGTGGTGCATACCTGCTGGCAACAGGAGGGCCTGAGTCTCCCGCGATGGTATGGGGAGGACAGGATCAGGTTTCTGGGGTGAATGCCTCCGTCTCATTTAATGGTGCAGCGCCTCCATCTCTGGTAAGCCCCAGGAACACAGGGTGGAATCCTTCCAGAGAGTCCCCCACTCGGGGACGAGAGATTCCAGTCTCACACAGTCTTTTCTTAAAAGCAGCAGCAGCTCTTTATTGTCACAGCAGCAGAATAGCAGCAACAACAGCAACACAACTGTCAATCAGGTACAGATTGTCATTCTTCCTCCAAACTGTTCTCCCTCATGATGGTCTCATTGTCCCTGCCACCACACCAGGTCAAGGGCACCCAGGGTGGGGCTAGCTCTTCCCTCGCCCCCTAAACAGGGTGAGAGGAATTGGTCCACCTCCCTAACTAAAGTGGCATCAGCTCTACTCAGAGGCTGATGGCTCTCCTCCTCCAACTGCCAATTGATATATGGCTCTCTCCGTCACCCTGGCTCAGCCAGGTGACAGGCTCAGCAGACTCTTAACCTCAGATTCACTAGACTAACTAACAGAATGACCAACTAAATAGGCATTGCCCTGCGCTCTATGATTTCAGTAAGCCCCTCCCCTGTGTCTCTTGCCTTAGACACAGGGTCAGGTGACCTACCTCCACCACTCTGGGCAGTGCTTGAAGTGGGGGAAACACATGATAACTTCTGGCAGCCTGCCCTTACCAGGGCTTATACCAGAAGGAGGAAAGACATATAGCCCAATTTCTTACCAGGGCTACACTCTCCCTCAGGTGGAATCCAATGGTCCCCACTTGGACCTTAATTTACTGTACCATCCTGCAGGCGAACAATCTGTGGATTACAAATATAAGTTAATCAGTGCGTACACATCAGACTGTCCCACCCAGATGACGAATCAATAACATTGAGTACCGGTATCTCCCCATCAGACCCTCCATCACTGAGTTCCCAATCCCTCCAATTTGTGGAATATTTGGTCGTCTATCCCCGCTTAACCCCACTAGGACCCGGTGGCATGACACGTGATGGGGCAGGGGCAGTGGCCGGGGCAATGGCGCTATGGGTGGTGACCATGGGATCAGCAATTTCCTGCAAAGTGTCTCTGAGTCGGGCAATGACACGACCGGTAGGTATCTTCCTACTTGCCCTTTCTGCCACACTTCGTGCTCCTCGCTTGGCTATCTGGGCCTTGAATTCTTCAAATTCTGCCTCCATTCCCGCTCTCCTCATTGAAGAGAACAAAGCTTCCGGGCCTCTGCGCCAGTCGGACACAGAAGTGACGTCATCGCTGGTGCCCGCGGAATTTCCATCCGCTCCGTGGTCTCGCACCGGAAGTGCGTGGAGGACTGGAAGGGGCGGTGGTGGACCATCTGGATTGCGGATGGGCAGGTTGGCCGCAAGCCTTTTTCTCTACTCCGATTCCGTCTTCGCCTGGCGAGAGTAAGGGGGGGGGGTGGTGTCTCCTTACCGCTCCGCTGCTGGCTGATGCTTGTCGATTCCTCCGTAGCCATCTCGGATCCCATCTCCGCCGCACTGGGAGTCGCCACGACCGTGGGACTGCTACGCGGCTCAGGCCGCATCAGCGCTCGCTGTCGGGGGGTCTCCGGACTCGTCTGCTCCTTTGCAAAGGTAAGTGGAACAGCATCTTTATTACAGCTGGGGTGTTTCGCCGGCAGGCGCATCGCCACCGATGATAGGCCATCTCCTTCCGCTGACAAGGACCGCAACGGTTCCTCTGCTTGGGAGTCACCTTGAGCTCTTGCCACACCACCAGTGGGTAGTGGTATGAAACAGGCCCGCTCCGGTACCTCCACTGTGGTCGCGCTCTCCGCCGCCGGAACATCTCTGGTTGGCTGGGCCTCTGTCCCTGCCTCAGGGGTGATATAGGGGACCAGGAGAGCCTTCTCCTCTGCCTCCGCCACCTCGATCAGGGTTCCTGCAGAGGCACCTCGCGGGGTCTTAAGCATAGGCCATGGCTCGACGGGCCATAAGTAGAACCTGCCACACTGGGGGCAACGTGCGGTTGAGCTCGGGGCCGCTCCGGGTGTCTTGCAGTGTACACACAGGCACCGGAGATATTCTTGCCCATCAATCTCCACAACCAGGAAGCCTCCTGGAAACTGATAGGTGGTCAAACTCAGATCAGCCATCTTTTTGCGCGGGGGTTGAGTAGTTCAGCTCGCTCTTAGCTCCTTCTTCTTCAATGGTCAGGCAGAAGTGAAGTTCCTCGCTCTCACTTCCTGTCCCTCCTTCTGCTGGAGAGGTCAGCTCTGATTGGCTCTTGGTGTGCCCCCTCCCTCTGGTGGAAACAAGAGGAGGGGCACTCTCTCGCTCTGCGTGACGTGGCTTCGTTTGTCGGCCAGTCACTGCACAGGTGGGCGTGCTTTCGGCTTTCGCGCCGCTCCGCTCTCTCTCCTGGGTATCTGGGTTTGGAGCCAAACCCCTGCACATCTCTCGCCACATATTTTGCACAGTCTTTTTGCATGCCACATGTGCGCGCTCCAGACTCGGCAGGAATCGCCATTTTGGATCGGCTGCAACCCGCGTTGTAGTGAATGACGCTGCTGTCGCCATTTTAACCTCCTCCATGCCCCGCAGAGCACATGTATCTCTGTCCGCCATCTTTAATGAGCCCTCTAAGCCCACAATAGCGCTTCTCTCAGTGTCTACTGTGCAACACGTTGCTAGACACTGACTGTGCTCTCTAATGCTCTCTGGTGCTCTAACCCACGAATAAAACGTATGGCATACCCAAGGCTAGGCAGAACTCCTTCTTAGTACACTGCACTCGCTGACGGTTTTCCACAAGCACTCTGTGGTGTGTTCTATGGGTACTGGCTAGGGAACTAGGCATCTCCTAAGTACTGGGCGTCTCCTACTTTTGGCCACTCATAGCGCGGACCCTGGGCCATGGTCCCTGGACAAGTTAACAGGCTAACCCCCCCCCAGTTGTCTCACACTATCTGCCTCAAGGGACTAGGACAGCTATAGCCATGTCACCCACATTTACCACACCCTCTTAGGGCACCCAGGGCGTACTGTGTAAGAGGACTTTCTCTCCTGACTTCCCCTAGTATGCAAACATGCCCTACTCTCTGTAGCACTTGCTTGGAAGGTGTAACTAACGCTTCCAGCTGTGCTTTGCTGAAAACCTGTCCTGTTTATCTCAGCAGCGCCTCCAACTCTAGCCCCCCTTCCCGGGGCCAATCGCAGATCGGCCCCCCTCATCTGTGATAGGGTCTGGCTACGTATCTTAGGGTGGTGCATACCTGCAGGCAACAGGAGGGCCTGAGTCTCCCACGATGGTATGGGGGAGGACAGGATCAGGTTTCTGGGGTGAATGCCTCCGTCTCATTTAATGGTGCAGCGCCTCCATCTCTGGTAAGCCCCAGGAACGCGGGGTGGAATCCTTCCAGAGAGTCCCCCACTCGGGAACGAGAGATTCCAGTCTCACACAGTCTTTTCTTAAAAGCAGCAGCAGCTCTTTACTTTCACAGCAGCAGAATAGCAGCAACAACAGCAACACAACTGTCAATCAGGTACAGGTTGTCTATCTTCCTCCAAATTGTTCTCCCTCAGGATGGTCTCTGTATCCCTGCCACAACCCCAGGTCAAGGGCACCCAGGGTGGGGCTAGCTCTTCCCTCATTCCCTAAACAGGGTGAGAGGAATTGGTCCACCTCCCTAACTAAAGTGGAATCAGCTCTACTCAGAGGCTGATGGCTCTCCTCCTCCAACTGCCAATTGATATATGGCTCTCTCTGTCACCCTGGTCCAGCCAGGTGACAGGCTCAGCAGACTCTTAACCTCAGACTCACTAGACTAACTAACAGAATGACCAACTAAATAGGCAGTGCCCTGCTCTTTATGATTTCAGCAGGCCCCTCCCCTGTGTCTCTTGCCTTAGACACAGGGTCTGCTGACCTACCTCCACCACTCAGGGCAGTGCTTGAAGTGGGGGAAACACATGATAACTTCTGGCAGCCTGCCCTTACCAGGGCTTATACCAGAAGGAAGAAAGACATATAGCCCAATTTCTTACCAAGCTACACATATAAGTATATAAATGAATACATATTTTTTTTTAAATAATTTTTCTTGCAAACCTTTAATGTTTTCATGAGTAACCAAATTGCTTTTTTTATAGTGTTTATAGTATGTTTACTTATTCTGGGAGAGGCTCAGTGAATAACAACACTAATTAGCACTGAGAGTTTGAAGCAGGGAAGCCTGGTTCAATTCCCAATGTCGACTCCTTGGGCAAGACACTTTATCTGCCTGTGCCTCAGGCACCAAAAACATAGATTGTAAGCTCCATGGGGCAGGGACTTGTGCCTGCAAAATTTCTCTGTAAAGCACATACAACTAGCAGCGCTATACAAGAACATTCTATTATTATTATTATTATTATTATTATTATTATTATTATTATTATTTTTCACTTGTGATGACTATGGCCGAATTTTACTAAGCAGTCTTCTGCCATAAAATACCTTTATTGATTTGAAAGGGCCGTAAGGTATCCACCAGCTCTGTAAGGTTTCTTATGGCAGAAGATCACTTCTTAAATATTTCCTATATCTATAGACACATGATTCACGAACACCATTTTCTTCTGTTCTTTTTCATGTGCAACAATTATCATCCCATCCTTTATTCAGCGTCAAACACAGAAATAGAAGATAATACATAATAATAATAATATAAACTAGAGAGGAACCCCCCGCTTCAGCTTAATAATGATGTAGTAAAGGTGATGGTCCTAGTTGGGATGAAAATGACGTAGCAACTATAGAGGAAAAGGACTCTAATTTTGTAGCACTCTCTCACCTAATCGAATGATTACTGTATAATAAAATATATTTTAATATGAACAAATGCTAAAATACAGGGCTTTAAAATAAACAATTACATAGCGCATTGTTAATCCAGTTGGAGTGTTATAACACTGGATATTGGACAATGCTTGATACCGTGTTTTCATAATAAACACTGTCATTGGTGTTATCTGTATGAAGATCAGCCACCAAGGGAAAGGGGTAGAGAAGGGAAATGTGACTAAAAACCATGATTAAAATGCCAGCAGCTGATCAGAGTGACTAATTGTTGCACAATTAAAGAAACCTAATAAATAGGTAAACGTATATACAGTGGCGACACATCCTATTCTAACATTGCCCACACGGCAGTATGCGTGCGGGCCACGTGGTGACGCGGCATGTCCGCTCGTCACTGACGTAACTGCCACGTGGCGCGCCCGGCTTCCCCGGCTTCCCTGACCATCCCCTGAAGGTAAGCGGGGGTACGGGGAAGCAGAAGGGGCACAGCAGGAGCAGCCAGGGGGTCGGGAAGGGGCAGAAAAATGCACGCGAGTGGAGGGGGTGCACGGAGGAGATGCTGAAACTAGACTGCGCGCCAGCCGGAGTAAAGCCCCGGTCAATTAGGGGCAAATGTAAGAATAAGATGTGTCGCAGCAGTATGCAGTACACAGTGGTTTGCACGTTATCCAATGTGTTGGTAATAATCTGTGGTGTCAGATAACTGTAAACATACTACGGTACAGGTGAACCAATATTACCAAACGAGTGGGCAATGATCTTATTAGCAGATGATTGCCTACACATAAATGAGTTCATGCGTATAAAAACCACAAACAGACGTGTGAGCAGGGATCTTTGATGATAGATCCATGCAGACATGGATACCCTGTGTCCAATGGATATCTGGAACAGCTGCGTAATTAATAAGAACACTGGTAGAACTCCTGTGTTCAAAATAAAGGAGACCGCAACTATACGATAAACTGTGTTATAAATTAGAAGTTATGTTCTCTAAATAAAGAACCCTGCAGCTAAATAGTGTGACATGAGTATAATCATGGTCATGATAAGGTACCTCAGAGGTTGATAAAGTTATAGAACAACTCCCTGAACTAAACACCACAGTATAATCTACAAAGTATACCTAAATAACCCCAGGATAGGATTATTGAGCTCAATCTACAGTACAATAAAGTGATTTGCTTAGACTCAGAATCATAGTAAGCTGATGCATATAATTAAGCTCCCCTAAAGCCCCTCTACAATCCCTGATTGATATCACCCAGTTTCTTGCCTCCATTTCCTCTCTGAATGAGAAGAGTGAGCTGCTTGTTCTTGGGGATTTCAACTACAATTGACTCGACCCTAAAAACCATAAAATCCAGATACAACTCAAGTCACTTGACCTAACACAACTCATTTCCCAATCCACACGGACAAACCTGAAATCTTACAACAATTCCTTGCTAGACTGGATTCTCTCCTCAAATCCCAGCAGAATCCAATCCTCTGGCATCCTTATTGACATTTTCAGTCAACATGCAATAGTGTACTGTGTATGGAAAATTAAACCACCCAAATCAAGCCCTAAAGTTCTCCTCACTAGAACGTTTAGAAAATTTAACCCACAACAGTTTCTAGCAGACCTTACCAACTGCCCTTGGTACAGAATCGACTTAATTCCCGATCCTGATTCTGTGCTCCACTATGATCAGTCTGCCCGACCCAACTTGGTCAGTTTCTTATGGCCCGCCCTGCTTGGCAGTATCCAAAACTCCGGTTCTACCGGAGCAATATCGTCATACAGAATACTAGGCCCCTTAGGAAGAATAATCTTCTGCTCTATCTCCTGGAACCGGTGTTCTAACTCATCCGCCACCTCCTGAGGAGTAAAGGCACCTACCGCCCACCAATGATCAACTATATTGTTCCTGATTAACAGGAACCTGGTGCGGTCCATACCTGTGTGGTACCCAGTGAACAGGGGTGCCCACCACTTGTCACGGTGCTCGTATTCTGATAAGGGGCTACCAGTATCTACCTCCGACTCCACCTGTGATGAGACACCAGACGTACCCACCTCTGTAGAGCGCGAGCAATCTCTTCTCCCTTTGGCGTTGAAGTACCTAGTAGGGTTCATTTTGTGGACCACTGTGCTTACAGTCCTGACCTCAGCAGTAGTATGGGACCCTCGGTCCCTCCCTCTAGACACAGGAGAAAAAGGTACAGTGTTAGGTATACGAATTACATTATTATATGGTACCTCCCCATCAGATCCTTCATCACTTAACTCCAAATCCCGCAAGTCCTTGGAGTACTTGGGATATTTCGTTAACTTATCCCCGCTAGGTCCCGGTGGTAATACTCGTGACGGGGCAGGGGCAGTGGCCGGGGCAAGGGCACTCTGGACTGGGGCAATGACCGTTTCCATGTCCAGTAAGCGGGTAATCCCGCGACCAGTGGGCAGTTTCTTGCTTGCCCTCTCTGCTGAGCCCCGCGATCCTCTGGAAGGACCTTGGCTATGCAGGGTGGCCATGGCAGCGGCCATAGCTGCTCTCCGCGAGGACTGGAAGGGGCGGTGGTGGATCATCGAGTCCACGGACGGGTAAGTAGGCCGCACGCCTTTCCTTCTCGTCCTCTGCAGGGGCCATCTTCGCCTGGCGGGAGTAAGGGGGTGGTGGAGTCTCCTTACCGCTCCGCTGCAGGCTGATGTACTCGGGTCTACAGGCCTCAGGCCGCACCAGCGCTCGCCGTCGGGAGGTGTCCGGACTCGTCTGCTCCCTCTCTCCGGTAAGTGGACTGCCATCTTTGTTACAGCTGGGGTGCTTTGCCGGTAGGCGCATCACCACTGATGAGATGCCATCTTCTTCCTCCGAAGACGATTTGGTCGAATCCTCCACTAGGGAGTCACCTGGGTCTTTTGCGGCACCGCCAGTGGGTAGTGGTATGAAACGGGCCCGCTCCGGTACCTCCACTGCGGTCGCGCTCTTCTCTGCCGGATCTCCGCTCGGCTCTGTAGTTGGCTGGGCCCTGGTTCCCACCTCGGCAGGGGTGCAGGGAACTAGGACAGCCTTGTCGGTTGTCTCTGCCACCTCAGTTAGTGTTCCCGGAGAGGCACCCCGAGGTGTCTTGATCATGGGCCATGGCTCGTTAGGCCACAGGTAGTACGTGCCACATGGGATGGGCTTGTGCTTGCGGCCGTTCTGGTGTCCTGCAGTGGACGCACAGGCACCAAGGTACTCTCGGCCCTCGATCTCCACCACCAGGAAGCCTCCGGAAGTTGGAAGAATTTGGTGCTTAATTCGGCCATTGTGCACTCAGGGTTGAATAGTTCAATTGATCAGCTCCTTGCTCTTCAACAGTCAGCAGAAGTGAAGTTCCTCACTCTCACTTCCTGTCCTCCCTTCGCTGGGGAGGAGGGTTCTGGTTGGTTCTCCTTGTGCCCCCTCCCTCTGGTGGAAACAAGAGGAGGGGCACTCCTTCTCTCAGTGTGACGTGGCCTTGTCTGTTGGCCAGTCACAGCACAGGGGGGGGGCCTTCGCACCGCTCCGCTCCTTTTGCGGGGATCGGGTTTGGCACAAACCCCTGCACATCTCCCTCCACATTTCTCTCACAGTCTCTTTGCAACGATTCACGTGCGCGCTCCAGGATTGGCGGAATAGCCATTTTAGTTGCGCTGCTAACGTGGGCCGTGGATGGCGCTACTGTCACCATTTTGGACTCTACCTTGCTCCGCGGAGCACATGTAGTGACGGCCGCCATCTTTGATGAGCCCACCAAATTATATCACTGCTATTCTCAGTGTCTAGGCAAAATTGTTCCTAGACCACTGACTATACTCCAACTGCTCACTGAACGCTCTCTGCATGTTTTCTCTGTGCTTTACCCACTAGTATGATGTGGCATACCCCCAGGCTAGGCAGAACTCTTTCTCTGTGCACCGCACTACTAAGGTTCCTACAAGTACTCTGTTGTTGTGTTTTGTGTGGTGCTGGCTTGTTACCCGGCTAAGGTACGGCGTCTCCTACTTTTGGCCACACAAGTGCAGACCCTGGGCCATGGTCCCTGGACTAGTTAACAGGCTAACCCCCCCAGTTGCCATACACATCTGCCTCAAGGGACTAGAACAGCTATAGCCACCACACCCCATCTTCTATCACCCTCTTAGGGCACCCAGGGTGACTGTGCGGGAATCCACACTCCCCTGATCTACCCCTGGTATTACATGCCCTACTCTCGCAGTTACTTGCACGGAAGGTGCACTTCCCTCTTCCCGCTCTGCTTCGCTGAAAGCCTGTCCTGTTTGGATCTCAGCAACTAGCCTCCAAATGTAGCCCATGTCCCCCCCCCCCCCGCCCCCGGTCGCAGATATAGACCTCTAGGGTGTATTGAGGGCTGGCTACATGTATTAGGGTGGTGCGTAACTGCTTGGAACAGGAGGGCTGAGTCTCCCGCGGTGGTATGGGGGATGACAGGGCCAGGCTTCTGGGGTTATATGCCTCATTTCTTTAGGGGTGTGGTGAGACGCCTCCATTCTCTGGCGAAACCTAGGGGATAGGTTGGAATCTTCCCAGAGAAAGCCCTGGTCTCAGGGCGAGAGATTCCAATTTCACACAGTCTTATATAAAACAGCAATGTCTTTGTTGCTTTTCTCAGTGATGGCAGCACACAGCAGCAGTTCATGGGCAGTATTAGTCACGGCAGTACTAGGTATCTGACCTCCTCTCCTCTTCCTCAGGATTTGTACCCTGCAGGATGGCTGTAATGGGGCCTCAATACACCCTACCTCCACCCGAGGGCAAGCCCTCTGGGTAAGGCTGATCTCCCCATCACCCCCCTCAGCAGGGTGAGGGGGCATTGTCCACTTAACTGTATCAGTCTACTCAGATGGGCTCTGAGTTCTTCTCTCCGTCTCCTCCAAAGTACTCAGCTCTTTCTCTCTGAACTGTGCAGCTCACATACTCCGGCTCATCAGCTCCCAGGACAGACTGGACTATCTGTCCATCTCTCTCTCATCAGACTCCACGACCTCCACACTCCAGCTACTGACTCTCAACAACTGACTGCAAACTGAATGAAACACTCCAACAGACTGATCCAGACATAACAGGAGCAGCCACTAAATAGATACAGCCCTGCCCCTTATGATGTAGCAGGACCTGCCCTCTGTCTCAGACCTGCCACAGTTAGGGGCCTACCTCTATCAAGCAAGGCAGGTTGGTGGGGGAAAACCCATGATTACTACTGGCGCCTGCCCTTACCAGGGATTACTCCAGTAGGAGAAGGATTGGTAGCCCCTTCTTACAGGGGCTAACATAAAGAAGAGAAATACCGGCGCTACCTGTAGATAATTAAAAGTTGGATAGGGGTGTAATAAAACCTTGGTAGTGGGCAAAGTTTCCTTGTTTCTTTTCGTCCTGTGACTCTAACGACCACCAAAGGAGGATCTACCCAGGATCCTTCAAAATAAAGGAGAAGGAGAAGGGGATGGGGAGCACTGGTGGAATAATAGGTATGGTACCGTCTGATTCAGGTTGTGGTATGACTCGTGAAATGCTAAGGTGGATGTTTTAAATCTAAAATAGTTTTAAACCTCACACGGCCTTGTGCAAATGCTTGCGCATCAAGGGTATCTTTAGTCTCCACTTTCCTTGTGGATTCGATCTCCGCCTTCGTCTAAGCTCTTCCTTTCTTTTTTATTGGTGTGATGTCACCTTCTTTGTTGTAGGTTCGGTTCTCCGCTCTTCGTCCGTGCTTTTTCTCTCCTTTTTCTTATGTGTGGTGTCACCCTCGGATAAATGCAATAAATAGGAACAAATATGAACAAACAAGAACAAAATTGTACAAGGGAACATATAACCAGAGGTTATAATCTTCAAAATTAAGATTTGTTAACAACACTCACACGGGCATGTGTAGGTACGCTCTAAGGGGTGGTATCTTTGGGCTCCCAGGGGTAGTCCCACGCTCCAAATGGCAAAACTTGACTAAGTGGCAAGTAGATGGGGGATGAAAAAGATATATCAAAGTATTACTACTCACACGGCCAGCAAGTGTGAGTGCACACTTGGAAGGTATCTTTAGTTGTTGTTTCATAGTCCTCAGGGTGGGGAATTGTAGCAGCCTCTGTGTTGATTCTTACTCCAAGAATGATGAATAAAATTATAGCCCAGAGAGTCAAGGCTAAAGTCTTATTCAAAAAATTAAAACAATGATAAACAACAGTCCCCCCGCTTACTCAACTAGTGAGCTGCGGGTGGGAGGGATTAAAGGCCAGTCTCTAGGGATGGTTATCAGGGCTCGTGGTGCTGCCGTAGCTTGCTCCGCGTTGATGGAGCTCTGTACTTCCGGGATTGCTCCCGACGTGGCGGCTGCTGCTGCAACAGATCAAACTGGCTGGGGGATTTTGAGCAAACGCGTTTCAACCTATGGGCTTCCTCAGGCTCCGTAGTTAGAATGGGTATGGCACGCCGCTCCTCTTATATACTGGGTCATCCAGAACTACCACACCCACCTCAATCTTCTAAGAACAGCTGGTCTAAGTGAATTTATTAGACATGTAGTGTATGTAGTTTAGCTGATTTGAATCGTCCTTAGATCGATTTTCATGACGTCACAAATGCCTAACTCAGTAAAAAAAAAACATGGTACTTCTGTGGCTAAGAAAAGTTATCTCTGATTAAAATATGGTTGTCTCTGTTGATCTCGTTTTTATCTTAATATGGTTAATAACATTAACATTTCCAAAAACATTTGAATAGATAGTAGAAAGTATGTTTACCCCTAAAAAAGATTTAAAACCATTGTCATTTTTTAATTCAGCAAAAAAGTGGAATGTAATTAAGAGATATCTCCAAAGTATAAATTAATCTTTGCACAGTCATCTATAAACATCATTGATTGGCGCGAAATAAAGTTTATATCCATTGTATATCAATATAATAAAATACTTAAATGAATAATATTTAAAAATTGCTGAAAATTTTTTCACTTAAAAAAACAATTCATATGTTTAGTGTAGCTATGTTAAACACCTTCACCTAAAAATAGTGTATTTGATGATCCAATCTGCAAATGAATCAAAAACATTTAATATACCCTATATATAATAGGCATGAGGTATATCGTGTAGGAATTAGGACTAAGGAACGGGGGGAAAGGGGGGGAGGGGGGGAGGGGGAGGGTGGATGGGGGCGAGGGAGGGGGGGGAGGGGGGGGGGAGGGAGGGGGGCTGGGAGGGAAAATGCACTGGAACTGCAGGGTGAACATCTAAAACTAAATAGACTCTCCAGAAGATAGTGGGAGGGATGATTGTGAAGACTGTCTGCTCAATAAAATGCCCCTAATCATGTCTATGTTTTAAGACCCTTTGGGGGAGAGTCGGGAAGTCTATATATCCAGAACGTCTCGTTTATTGAGCTGGTCTCCACCCCTCCAATGTGCCTCAAGGCATAGAGAAAGTTGAGGGGATAAACATACTTTCTACTATCTATTCAAATGTTTTTGGAAATGTTAATGTATTAATCATATTAAGATAAAAACGAGATCAAGCAGAGACAACCATATTTTAATCGAGATAACTTTTCTTAGCCACAGAAGTACCATGTTTTTTTTTTATTACTGAGTTAGGGCGTTTGGACGTCATGAAAATCGAATTAAGGACGATTCAAATCAGGCTAAATACATACACTACATGTCTATAATTTCATTAGACCAGCTGTTTTAGAAGATGTGAGGGGGGTTGTAGTAGTCTGAATGGGCCGCTATAGTAAAGGGGGAGCGGCGTGGCCATACCCATTCTAAATACGGAGCCTGAGAAGCCCATAGGGCGAAACGCGTTGCTCAAAATCCCCCAGCCAAGTTTGATCTGTTGCGGCCACCGTCGGGAGCAGGACACGGGAAGTACAGAGCTCATCCGACGCGGTGCGAGCTACTGCAGCACCACGAGCCCTGTAAACATCCCCTAGAGACTGGCCTTTAATCCCATCCACACCGCAGCTCACTAGTTGAGTAAGCGGGGGTCTGTTGTTTATCATTGTTTTAATTTTTGATAAAGACTTAGCCTTGACTCTGGGCTTATAATTTTATTCACATTTGGGAGTAAGAAATCAACACCAGAGGCTGCTACAAATCCCCCACCCTAGAGATAGAACAACTAAGTAGAACCGGACTGACCTATTCAGTCCAAGTGCAACTCATTTTCGAACCCTCACCCTGTTAAGCCCTCAACGTTTTCACTTGTGAGAATGAAAATATGGCGGGTTCTTGGGCTGCGGTTGGAGAAATACTTTGATATATCTTTTCATCCACCCAACAGATTGCACTTAGTCAAGTTTTGCCATTTGGAGCAGTGGGGAACTACCCCGGGGGGCCCAAAGAGATACCACCTATTAGAGCGCACCTAAATGCCGTGTGAGTGTTTGTTAACAAACTCTTAATTTTGAAGATTATAACCTTGGTTATATTGTTCCCTTGTACATTTTGTTCTTGTTTTGTTCATATTTTGTCCTATTTATGCATTATTTCGAGGGTGACACCACACATAAGGAAAAAAGGAGAGAAAAAAGGGCACGGACGAGAGGCGGGAGACCGAAACCTACAAGACAAAGAAGGTGAATCACACCAATAAAGAAAGAAGGAAAGAGCTAGACGAGAGGCGGAGATGAATCCACAAGGAAAGAAGTGAGGACGTAAAGATACCTTGATGCGCAAGCATTTGCACAAGACGGTGTGAGGGGCTACATATGTAAGGATTTGATGAGTCAGGGTAGAGCATCATTGATTGAATTGTCTTTATTTCATAACCATATTTTTTTCTGAAACACACTAATGGTGCGTGAATCAATGTGCATAGAATTTGCCAGTCCTATATTACCAATTTATTAGTGCCTAAGACATTAGGGTCATAAAGTTGCATATTGATGTCACAAAGGACACTAATGCTGGGATTTGAACCCTGAACCCTACTTTAAAGTCAGGATTATGTTTCAATCGTCAGAGTTTTACACATAGAGCCCACTCATTTCAAACACATTTCAAGTGTTGGTCCAACCATTTTTCATTGATTTGAGCAATACTCATTATGGATCCACAATGTTGCCAATATTAATCTGATTTCCTACTTGAACAAGTTAATTTTGGGGGTAAACAATATCTACATGTTGTTTATTGTAACCTGTGCCCTAGTCACTTATGTAACTGAAGTTATGTTTTTAAGGTTATGATGTTACATAAGTTCTATTTTTCTATCCATTCATTATAAGGCTTATCCACACCTATTCAATGTGCTTTGACAAATGATGGTCCCATTTATCAGGGTGACACAAATGAAAATTGGCTTCTAACCACTTTGACGTTATCATCCCATGCTGTGCCTTTTTGTGAGGGTTGTTCAAACTTTGCATCTAAGCACATACTGTAAGTGAGGGTCGATGTATATTTGAATAATCTGCAGGATTTATTCAGTAGGAAATATTAAAATAATTGAACCTGTCACAGTTGCATGTGTTTGCAAGAACTATTGCATCTCAATCTTCCAGCTTGTGTAATCAATAATAAATTCACAGAAATTGCAATTGCGGCTTTAGTGAAGATACTGTATTTTAATTTATAGAATAGTTGTAAATAACATAGAATGTGGGAATCTGTCCTGCGCTTCCGTGTGCAGAGTGGCAGTCTGAAATTGTGTCAGACACTGGGGCAGCGCATGAGGGAGCTCCGCTTGGCCACAGAATTGACCGGTGCAGGGGGCTGTTGGTAACTTACCTCACCTGCATCTCCGGTCTGGGGCCGCTCTCCTCGGCTGCTCCTGCGTGCCACCGTCAGAAGAGTTATGGAAACAATGGCGGATTCCGGCGCAACTGCGCAGTCTGACTCAAGAGAGGCTGCTGGGATCTTCAAAAAACTTTTTCATGGAACACACAAGGGCTAGCACCGCATTCTCCCCCTCTTTTTTTTAACGCGTTCACCCTTAGGAGTAGGGCTTCGTCTTGGAGTGGGGAGAGACGGAGAGCGGAAGCTGCCTGCTTATATACAGAAAAAGCCCGCGAAAACGGGAACATTTAAATTAAAAACATTAACCCCTCCAATGCTTTTATGCCTGTTTACATATATAGTCAATAAAGTGACCAGTGCTAACACTGGATTACTAGTTAAACTTATGACAATGTAATAGCAATGTTAATAAGGAATATACTGCTTAAAATCAGGCAATCATTGGAGATATATAAAATGAAAAAAGGTTGCTGCCAACATGCTAGTGCATGGTAAGTCCCATAAATTGCAATACGTTCAATATTTTCATTGTGTTTGTGTATAAGATTAAACTCAAAACCAATCATAATACATTGTAAATAGAACTGTGTTTAAAACTAATTAAACATCATATGCTGGGCTCCCCCCACTAGTGCTAGAATATGACAGGGAGGGGGAGGGGGGGGGGCGGAAGGGGGAGGGGAGGGGAGGGGGGGGGAAAGGAGAAGGAAAGGGGGGGGGAGGGGAGGGGTGGGGGAGGGGGGAGGGAGGGGGGGGGGAGGGGGGAGGGGGAGGAGGGGGGGGGGAGGGGAGGGCCTCGAGAATGATCAGTGAGAATAGTGTCATAGAGAATAGCATATTGAACTATATGCCCTCACCTAGGGGCATTACATCATAATAGTACTAGATAATAAATTTAAAGAAAAAAACGTAGATCCCAATCAATGTGAGTCCGTTGGGCTGCAGGAGAATAAGTGTGTGTATCCAGGGTGTGCCTCTCTCTGATGTAAAATCCATTAAATCTATCCCCTCCTCGGGGTGGTAACACTATGTGTCGATGGCACAAACATTTGAAATTCTCCACGAACCCAACGGACACACATTGAAATGCAATGGTACCGGGTGTGTTAGTATCGTGTTTTTTGATTAGTCTAAGATGTTCCATAATGCAGATTTTTAGGACTCTACTAGTTAGTCCTAATATTGTTTAGTACACCGCATTTTAACAGGGTAATCACGAAACTGGTCTGGCAGTGATATGAAGTGTTTGATGGGAATCTACGTGTTTCATCATGGTTTGAGAAAGCTTAGTCTTAATCATATTTGGACATATTTTACAATGTCCACATTTGAACGAGCCAGTGAGTTTAGGAAACATAGACATGTTAGTTCTGTTGCGGTTGGGTTGGCTTTAACATATGGGCGACAAAAGGTTCCCTAATGTGACTGCCTTTCGAAACACTATTTTGGGACCCATATGACCAATTTACCCAAAAGGGGGTCTAAAGACAGGGTGGACCAGTTTGTGTATAATGGCTTTGATACAATTGGCCTGCCACTATAATTGGTTATGAAAGAAAGGGGATCGGAGGGGGGAGAATGCGGTGCTAGCCCTTGTGTGTTCATGAATAAGTTTTTTGAAGATCCCAGCAGCCTCTCTGAGTCAGACATGCGCAGTTGCGCCGGAATCCGCCATTGTTTCTAGTTGTAAATAACATCTCTGTTAAATGAATGTCTTTAAACTTGTTTCTGAATTGTTTTAGCATTTTTCTCTTAAATCTCGTGTTTTTGCAAAATGCTTGTGAAAGTTCACATTGTTTGAAATTTGACTAGAATTCCACCACTTCTCTCCAGAATTTAACATTAAATGGCAGTACACAGCCACGTGACCTTGCACATTGACTTTTAATGCTTAGCGTATTTTTTACAAAGCATGGAATTTAAAATATAAAATTATAGTACTTCAGCATAACATTTTCACATCTATAATCCTAATACACAGTATATACAGTACATTAAAATGCCAATGTTTAGGAAAAATGTATCAGACAAATTACATTGTCCATTATGCAATTTGTATTTTATAATAAAAATTGATATTGGTTTGGGATGAAGAATTATTGGTTGAACTCTATAAATTAAATTAATTAATTTACTGAACAAATTGTATTGCATTTCCATATACTGTAGTCCTTCCTTGAAGATGTTGATGCATAGCAAGGAATATAGTTACATAGTTACATAGTAGATGAGGTTGAAAAAGACATACGTCCATCAAGTCCAACCTATGCTAAATTTAGATAACAGATACGTTATCCTATATCTATACTTACTTATTGATCCAGAGTAAGGCAAAAAAAATCCCCAGAGTCATATCATCCAATGATATCTCATAAGGGGAAAAATAAATTCCTGACTCCAAGAATTGGCAATCGGATGAATCTCTGGATCAACATCCTCCCGTGTATACTTGTTTGGTATATCCCTGTATACCTTTCCTACACTACCGACACACTTTATTAAAGTGTGGCCGGTACCGCAAGCCGGGAGATTTCCCGGCTTGCTAGTGGCCGCCCCTCGGCGTGCCGCGCGTCATAGACGCGCGGTCACGCGTCTTCGGGAGCGTGCGCCCCCTGCACGCGCGTCCAGGGGCTCCCCGAGGGAGCCCTGGTGTCCCGCGATCGCGGGACAGCGGCAGGGGGTTCCGGGGGACCCGGCGGACCCGGCAGCGGTAGGGAGAGCGCCCCGATCGGAGGGCGCTCTTCCGCTGCTTCGGCGCGCGCCCGTCACTCTCGGGCGCGCGCCAGGCTACTGCTGCGGCCAAGAACGGGCAAATGCTCGATTAAACTTGGCCGCAGCAGTATCTAAAAAGATGTCCAACCTTTTTTTGAACAAATCTATTGTATCTGCTGTCACAGTCTCCATGGGTAATGAATTCCACATTTTAACTGCCCTTACTTTAAAGAACCCTTTCCTTTGTTGCTGGTAAAATCTCCTTTCCTCCAACCTTAAGGGATGGCCCAGAGTCCTTTGTACTGCCCGTGGGATGAATAGTTCTTTTGAAAGCTCCTTGTATTATCCCCAAATATATTTGTATATAGTTATCATATCCCCTCTTAGACGCCTCTTTTCTAATGTAAATAAATATAATTTAGCTAGCCTCTCATAAGTTAGATTGTCCATCCCCTTTATTAATTTGGTGACTCTTCTCTGCACTCTCTCTAGTTCCATAATGTCTTTTCTTAGGATTGGTGCCCAAAATAGAGCATGGCAAAGAAAAATTCCATGGGCTTAATTAAAAGGAAAAAATATATCAAAAAAAATCCTTATCTGATATTTGTGAAAATGTGCTTTATTGAACATGATTCTCTGCAACTACAATGACAAACATAATATGTTTGCTATAGCTGCATACTGTTTGAATCAGACATTTGTAAATATAATTTCTGGTAACCTAATCACTGGCCCTATTTCCTCCTTCCACATTACTGTTGGAAGTACCATCATTCACCCAGTAGCCCAAGCTCGCTGCCTAAGGGTCAAACTCGACTCCTCTCTCACATTCTCTTCTCACATTGAAAAGGTAGCAAAAAACTGTTGTTTTTTCCTACGCAATATTACCAAGATACACCATTTCCTCTGTTGATCGACTGCAAAAACTCTGACACAGACCCTCATTCTCTCCCGTCTCGACTACTGTAACCTCCTGCTTTCTGGCTATCCTGCCTCTCACCTGTCTCAGCTACAGTACAACCTATTCTAAATGCTGCTGCCAGAATTACTCTTCTCTTTCCGAAATCTGTCTCAGCGTCTCCCCTGCTGAAATCCCTTTCCTGGCTTCCAATCAAATCCCACATCACTCATTCAATTCTCCTCCTCACTTTTAAAGCTATATATTCTTCTGCTCCTCCTTACATCTCAGCCCTAATTTTTCTCTATACACCATCCTGACACTTGCGTTCTGCACAAGGATGTCTTCTCTCTACCCATTTTGTATCTAAAGCCATATCCCACCTTAAACCCTTATCACTGACTGCCCCAAACCTCTGGAATGCCCTTCCCCTCAATATTCGACTAGCACCCTCTCTGTCCACCTTTACGACTCACCTTAAAACACATCTGCTTAAGGAAGCATATGAGTAGCTCCATGGCTGATAATTAACACCTCATACATGTAGCACAGTTTCCTCCACCCAATGGGAGATGTGGTGGTTACTGAGTTTGTGGTGCTTTACCAGTGGCTCACAGGAGGCCTGAACCTCTGCTGCTGGGAGCATGGGGTGTACCTGATCTGTCTGGTAACAGCGCCTCCACTATGTTGGATTACCCCGTCACAGGACCCAATACAAAAACTAAACACACTGGTATAGATAAAAGTTTACTGCATGCAAATGAGGTTAGGAATAATAATGCAACAACCACACCAAATAATATAACCCATAATCACAACCAAATGATATAATAAAAATGCATTTCAATATATACAACTTAGCACAGTGTCATAACTCTACATCAAGTTATACATTTCCGTGAACATCACAATGACCGATTTAATTTTGCTTTGAGACCACTGCTTAGCCTCATAGTGAGGTGCCCCAAATTAATCATAGACTACCCAGTTGGGAGGGTACCTTACACGTTGGCCTCAGCGAAGCTCTTCAACTCCCTCTGGGGAGTAGTGACCGTAATCTTGAAGCTCAGTCTTTCTCTTTGGGGGTACTACAGTCTCTGAAATGTCTCTGTCAGGTATAAAACAAGGACTTCTGGGGTCCAGAGGAGGGCTCATTGGAACCACCTGAGTAGGAGTCTGCTGCCTGAGACCATTACCCGCTGTTCCTTTGGGAGGTGCCCCTTGACTTTGGTCTGCGTTACTAGAGGGTCCTTCCATAGGATCCTCAGTTGTTTCAGTTACTGTCTCTTCTGGCTCACTGGCCAATGGTGAAGCCTCTGTTTCTGGTTCGTCAAGCCTCACTTGTGGGATAGGTAGAAGATGATTGCGGTGCCAGACCTTTACCCGGCCATTCACATCTTTTATGTGAAGACAGGGAGGCCCGGCATCTGTAATTCGACCTTGAATACCCCGTCACGCCAATGATCTGCCAATTTGTGTTTGCCGGGGATCCCAACGTTATGGAGAAAAGAATCACCAGGACAAATTTCCCGATGGCGGACCTTATGATTGTAGCGCCTTTTGTTTTTGGTATTCAGATGAGTGGAAGCTTTTTCTTCTAGCTGGTAGGCTCGTTGCAGGCTTTCTTGGAGCCGCTGTACATATCAGACGTGAGTGCTGTTGGGTACCCCGTAGATGCCCTCAGACGTATATATCTACAGGAACCGTGCTTCTCGCCCGAACATTTGAAAGTAAGGAGTGAATCCCTAAATACAACACAATAAAGAAGCGCTTACAAAATGGTGATGTCTAAACTAAATAAACTAGTGACAAGGTGCTGCTTGAAGAAAGAACTGTCCCCAGTTCTTGAGTTAAAGATTTGTTAAGGAAAATCAGTGCACCTCAAAAATAAAAAGCAGAGAAAAGAAAATAGTGATGCACGTCTTTGCAACTCTATTAAAATATGTGGGCTGGTGAGATATGCACTTACGTCTAAGTGCCTGTACCTAGGCACGTAAAGGTTTATTTTTCTCTCAGCTTGCAAACAAATACAGATGAGCTCCGAAGCCTTTGTTGATTAAAAAGTTCAACTTTTATATAAAGGACACGTTCACACTTGCATAGTGTTTTAGAGGGAAACCAGCTACAAACACACACAAACTCGCTTCATAGACAGCAACTTTTGCCGTTCCCTCTGGCATCTTGCGTCACTTCCGGTGGCTCACTGCGCTCTCCAAACTGGTCCCCCCGGCAACCCAATGCGTTTCGAAAGGCGTTCCTTCTTCCTCAGTGGTTTGTATTGTGAGTTATCCTGTTTCCTTTATGTACCCTGTCTATCGCTACTCTATAATTAACTTTATTGATACTTTTACAGATAGAGTACACATTGGGGAAATACATGTGAAAATATGCATGGCTAAAGATGGACACAGTACAAATATTATAAAATCAGCATATAAATACACATGTCTAAAATGCATTATTCATTTCCTAGATCTGTATGTTTAGAAATAGGTCCCTAATTTCTATAATCACATGCAAATGTGACTTTCTTAATGAAGTTTATTTCATGAGGATTTTTAGTGAAGATCGCCATGGGTCTAACATATACTCCAAATAAATTATTGTTCTATAGCTAATATAAATTGGAATGTGTCTTGAAAAAATCTACAGCATTCCTCCATATAGATATTTAACCCTATATATTGTAGTATCTACAGTGTTTGTAAATTAGTTCTACAATGAAGAATATTAGTCCACATATATCCAAAGAGGCTTTTTTAACCATGTAGTCAAACCTTAATCAGCAAATAAATATGTATTCGATTCATCCTTATGCTGTCTATAGCTTTAAATCCCTGATGAATTAGCGCTGATTGCTTCGAAACGCGTAGTATAAGTCCTTCTTTTGCTACGATTTTTAGCCCAACTTCCAGTGCTGCTATATGCTAAGTGGCTGATTTAGTTAGATAATCCAGGAATGGGGAAGGGGAGAAGGGAGGGGTAAGGGATGCTCCCGCATCAGCAGGTATAAAGTGAGTTAATAATAGTGTGTCAAGCAAAATACCGGTGCAAAAGAGGAAAAGGTATAACTAAAGCAGAAAAGAGAAAAAGTTCCTCCTTGAATGCACTCGGATAAGCCAGTGATTGATAGTAATGAGTGTATTTAAAAACCTTTTAATCACAAGAGAAGGTTAAAAGAGGATTGTATAGAGGGGCATGGTATATATAATCCAAGGCCAGCCCCTAATAGGCAAACCAACAGAATCGTCCTCGCTCGTGAGGAGATATAGGTATAACAACACCTTAATGTGGAACTGTGTCGCTCAGATAATCCCCATTACTATAATACCAGATTAGAAGGCCTATAAACCATATGGAGATCCTTTTGTCAATAATTCAATGAACCTAAAATGGTATAGGTCATTGAAGCTAAGTCTGGAGGGGTAATTATCTTACACCGAATGGACAGATGGTATATATCTGGGTGATGTCCCTAGTCCACTTAAGCGGTGTGTACAACAAATAAACAAAACATGGTGAAAACAATAACAACGCAACAAAGATGATCATCATAAAATGAATACTCAACCACCATATACATGTAGTAGTGAGATGCGTAGCTGAATAGTGTGTGAGCTCTGCAAAGGGCAAGCACAAAGTGTGCTAACGGAGACGCCCTGAGGCACGGTTCAAGGACCGTATCCAGTTATAGCCTCTATATATACTAATTGATGTTTAGTGCAGAGATCAAAATCACAAATAGCCTCTCTGGAGTCCGGTAATTAACACTAATCAGACCTAATAGTTATAAGTGGCTGATAGGTACACGGGGTAAGGAACAACCTGACTCATAAATCATATTGAGTCTCCCTCTGAGCGGGTAAATATAATATATACACAGCTAGGGCTGATAATGGTCAGTGAACAGTACCCCTGGTTACACCCCCCTCTCTTTTGTGCATATATTATGCTGGTAACCTGAATGGTAGCTATGGTAGAATGGAGACATAGCAAACATAACAATGCACAATATAATATCAGGACAAAAAAGTATCTTAAGTCCTAATAAAGGTGCTACTTAGCTCATGGGTGCATTTAGAAGCCGTTGCACGGGATCGCGCTTTCTCAAAGAGAAACGTGCGTCAGGTGACTACGAGCGTGGTGACGTCACCGCACCCAAGATGGCGCCTCCGCGGCTGTAGCTGCCGCCTCGAGACCGGAACACCCCTCCCCTGGTATCCTGCTGCCGTTCCCTTCCACCAACGATGGTGCAACGGCTTCTAAATGCACCCATGAGCTAAGTAGCACCTTTATTAGGACTTAAGATACTTTTTTGTCCTGATATTATATTGTGCATTGTTATGTTTGCTATGTCTCCATTCTACCATAGCTACCATTCAGGTTACCAGCATAATATATGCACAAAAGAGAGGGAGGTGTAACCAGGGGTACTGTTCACTGACCATTATCAGCCCTAGCTGTGTATATATTATATTTACCCGCTCAGAGGGAGACTCAATATGATTTATGAGTCAGGTTGTTCCTTACCCCGTGTACCTATCAGCCACTTATAACTATTAGGTCTGATTAGTGTTAATTACCGGACTCCAGAGAGGCTATTTGTGATTTTGATCTCTGCACTAAACATCAATTAGTATATATAGAGGCTATAACTGGATACGGTCCTTGAACCGTGCCTCAGGGCATCTCCGTTAGCACACTTTGTGCTTGCCCTTTGCAGAGCTCACACACTATTCAGCTACGCATCTCACTACTACATGTATATGGTGGTTGAGTATTCATTTTATGATGATCATCTTTGTTGCGTTGTTATTGTTTTCACCATGTTTTGTTTATTTGTTGTACACACCGCTTAAGTGGACTAGGGACATCACCCAGATATATACCATCTGTCCATTCGGTGTAAGATAATTACCCCTCCAGACTTAGCTTCAATGACCTATACCATTTTAGGTTCATTGAATTATTGACAAAAGGATCTCCATATGGTTTATGGGCCTTCTAATCTGGTATAATAGTAATGGGGATTATCTGAGCGACACAGTTCCACATTAAGGTGTTGTTATACCTATATCTCCTCACGAGCGAGGACGATTCTGTTGGTTTGCCTATTAGGGGCTGGCCTTGGATTATATATACCATGCCCCTCTATACAATCCTCTTTTAACCTTCTCTTGTGATTAAAAGGTTTTTAAATACACTCATTACTATCAATCACTGGCTTATCCGAGTGCATTCAAGGAGGAACTTTTTCTCTTTTCTGCTTTGGCTGATTTAGTTATCAGTTTCGTGACTCTTAGTAACTTTTTTACTATCACTGCTACGGTGAGATAAATACTCTGTTCCGCCTTGGACTGATTCCTGCACTATGTATGCGGAAGAGACTATCATCCATGTGACTGTGACGTCACCCAGTGGCAACGCGATCCTGCAGTATGAGCACTTACACACCAATATCCCCGAGAGGAATCCTCCTTTGATGGGGTTGAGACCATAGGATAGACGGAGTTCCTGTAACACCATCTACCGAGAACGTGGGGCTGACATCACGAATCTTTCCAACGGAGATTACCAGTGAATCACGGCATCTGCTACAGTGTGGTAACCTGTTGTGCTTAATGCACTCAATGCACTTGGTTCTTCTACCTAATGTACGCTGAATACTCACCATTTTTATATAATTATATATTTTGATATACTTCACTATGCGGTTTTGCGCTGTGTTTTTTGTTTCTTGTCTGTCTAGTGCTGTCGGAGTGTTGAGCCACCCTGAAATACTACAGCTGCAGCCGCCAATTGTTATTACAGATATTGTATGTTTCATTATACACTCTAAGGTTAAGGGTTGTCACTAAGGTTTATATCGAAATAATTTCACATTTCCCTTATAGTAGGATAATAGTTATATAGGTTATATTAGCTGCGCACTGTATTTCTTTCCTATTGTCACAATATATTTACTTATTTACTCCATGAGAGAGGTGGAAATAGGAATAAAATGTCATTACAGATGGAAGCAAAATTTATATACAGTTTAAATACAATGATCCCAAAGGGTCTTAACAAAGATTTCAATTTGGGTTGCTTCTTGTAATGTACAGAGGGGCAGGTATTTTTGCCTATCTCGTTGTCTATTTGCTGTCCCTCATGGAACATGGTGCTACAGTAGGTGCAGGATCAACTAATTGTATTTCACAGTCTGTAGTTTTTTATAAATACTGTATGGGTTTATCAAACTTTGGATACTATTCAGACACTGCATGACTCATTGGTGTTTTTTTATATTCCTATCTATGTTTGGATGTAGGATTCCTTTCTGTTTCCTCACCCATTATCCTCACATATGTTGGTTTACGAGAAGCCCTAAAAATCAGATAGATATTAGTCAATTTTAGTTGTAATCTGTCACATACATTGGCTGACAGACTCTTTTGTGCTGGTTGTATGGTAGTAAATGTCTGACATAGCTAGTGGACCACAGACGCCAGTACAGGTATGTATACATGTGTGGTAGGTGATCTGGTGCAATTTTGCATATAATTGCATACAATTTTGTGGCACTTCAGAATAGCTTAGACACACTAAGAGCGATAATGTTTTAATGGAACCAGGCACTGGGGTATCAAGTGCTTTATATGTATATATGATGTATCTAACAAAGCATTAGAAACTTGTATTTGGCCGTTCTAGCCATTTATAGTAGTGCACATGCGCATTGAGGCCACCCTTTTAACATAGAAGTGTTCGCTTGGTAGAGACATAGTATGTGGTGCCTATTAATGAGCAGTGAAGAAGAAGAATCAGGCACATGGTCTTATTCATCAATGAAAAGGGGGGTTTATTGTGCCAAGGAATCCAACATTTCGGCAGTAATACTGCCTTTCTCAAGGTGTATGCTACACCTTGAGAAAGGCAGTATTACTGCCGAAACGTTGGATTCCTTGGCACAATAACCCCCCCTTTTCATTGATGATTAAGACCATGTGCCTGATTCTTCTTCTTCACTGGATCTATTTGGGACATCAGGAGCTCCCCGGAACCAGCGCAACAGCGGTTAAGTACCCCACTATAACCTGTTTGTTTGAGTGCGTGCACTACCATTATTCTGCCTATTAGGGAGCGACAATGTATAGGATCTTGCGCTGGATTCCCTCAGGGCAACTATAATTAGCCAGTATATGTTGGATCTGTTTGGGCGTTGTGGCAGTGAACAGTATAATACTAGCTATAGCCATATTGAGGAAGTTTATATTATTATGTGTTCATATGGCTTTGCAGACTCTCTTATTCTATCACGCATGCGCATTGCAGTTACCTTGGTAACCAGGATGCTGCTGATGCGTAGGGCGGTTGTAATGCTGAGACGGCACACGGCCCCCTCCAAATGGCAGCTCCGTTTACACATCTAACCTTGATTTTCGCGGGCTTCTCAGCAGCAGTAAGTAATTAAGCACAGGTGGTTGAACACATTTGGTGAATGTATATATACTGTATCCTTCTCTGTCAGTTTGTTATTGCACCCCCCTTGAGAAAGGTCCCGTTCCGTGACCGAAACGTCAGATTGGGTGTCTTTTTGTATATGCCTACATATTTTAAATTAAATACAATGATTTTTGGATTACTGGATGTGAGTGCTGTCTCTTCTTACCAGAGGCGAGAATGGTAATATTGTTTACATTATTTATTTGGGACCAGCACCGCCACTATACATCACTATTCAGAGTTGTCCGGCAACAGACTTTTGTACTTATAGATATATATATATATATCTATATATATATATATATATATATATATTATATATATAATATTATATATATATATATCTATATATATATATATATATAGTATACTGTATTATACACACACACACATATATATTCAATATAGGAGAGGCCATACTGTTGATTTCTCTAGCTTAACAGCTAAAGAACAAACGTTAAGTCTCCTCTAGTGTTTGTAATATATCACTCATTCAAGACAGTGTTTAATGCAATATTAGCGTGATATAGATTGACATGAGAGGTATAAAACCTGTGCTAGGAGATATCACTGCAAATCTGGACATAAATGGCCATCATGACAATATTTGTGAATCTTTTGTAGGAGGTCTGGTACCATGCAAAATTTGCCATTTTTTCTGCAAAAATATTTTAAGTCTCACCAGTTTGCAAGCGATGTGCCACTGGCCAATTAGTCAATGTCTGTAGATCGCAAATTTCAGTATAGCCAAATTGGGAAATTCTCCAAGATCGCTAGATTTGCTTAATGCTGAGACAATAATTAGGGAACATTCACCATGTGATTTTGGTAGGGTGCTCAGGCAGTTAGAGTTTTACACAATGTAGACAGTGATCATGCAGTGATAGCTGCCTTTCTCTAGGGTTCCTGGTGGTTTGACTAGTCGCTGGAGATAATAGAAGCATTATCTGAAGGCAAGCTTATGAACATTCCCTGCTTTGCCCATGTACCCAACTAGATTGTTTACCATTTCTTAGACTTTTGTGAGGAAGTGGAATTAATATTATCACCATCTTGAAAAATCTGTGCCCACTCTAGCCACTTCTACGTAGCTCATATGGCACTCTGCCTAAAAATCTCTAATATCACACGCTCAAAATATAGGAACCCTCTCGGTATCAAACCGGTACAAAGCAGCATCATGATCAGCACAAAGCACTGAATGATTACTTCATGGAGAACATCAGCTCGTACTTGTTGCATCTGATGTATCTGATGGGGGAGCTATGTGGGTTTTTGAGGCTGTTGGAGGAGGCTACCATTCTGGGCTGCAGAGACAAAGCTGGCATAAACCAAGTATTCCCACATACTAGACAAGACACATGTTTGCATGCAACATGAATGGGAGAGTAATGATAATGCTAAGTTATAGAGGCTCGTGGAAGGCATGCTTTACTGGCTGAGAAATTATTCCCAGGCACTGTCTGTGGAAACTAAGGAATATCTTCTGTCCCCTTCTCTACACCCTTGCTTCAAAGGGAAAATTAAAGATTTTGTCTAAGGGGAAACAGTCAGTAGCACAGTACAGATACATCTGTGTATCAGGTATTATTGCTTAAGGCAGCGGGTGCTGCATTCCTTTTTTGCACTTGCGCCTAATTCAAACACAATGGTGCCTGCTCTTGCATTGTGTGTGACCTGCTACAACACGTCAGCGGGAGCAATAATGTCTGCTATATGAAACATGTATGTAGAATGAAAACGTTGATGGAGAGGGAAAGGACGGAGGAGGAAAATTAAGGGCATGGAATCAATGCTCAAACACGCCAGCAACCTCTAAACAAACAGAACCATCACTTGAGATTAGTGGGCATATGGACACCCCTGGTAGTAGTAGCCAATGCAGTAACCCAACATCAAGCCAAGGTATGGGGAGGGGCATGATAGTGGTACTGGCTGTAGTGTTTGTAGCAGTAGCCAAGGTTGTTCCCTGTGGGATTGTGTCCATGTTATTTTGGTGTGTGAGGGACCCAAACAGAGGAAGTTTTGGGAGCTTACATAACATGCTTAGATAACATATCTCGTTCCTGAATGACTGTCTAAATTACAGGGTGAAAAAAAAATGTGGCATGAGCTGCATGTGTGTCACCAGAATGCCTCAGCTGTTCACCAGCCAGAGTGTTATCTGAATGAATGTTCAGCACTGCTGGGTCCATCATAACAGATCGTATAGTCCAGTAGCAGTGTGGGTATGCGCACATTAATAACAATTCCCAAGACTATGATAAGCTGATCTCCATGTCAACAATTTATGTTGGAGGAAGCAGATTAAATTACAGATTACATATTGTGTACAATTGTTTTGTTTAGTTAATTATTCCCAAATTAAATTACAATGTTCTGATTGGCAGACAACAGAACTGACGGAGCTGCCACTAGTGCCATCCAACCTTGGCAGATATCACCACCACCCCTTTATTTATTTTTTAGTAACCATTTTGTGGTGGCCCAAACAATGCAGCACTCATACAGTACAGCTTTGCCAAGCACAAACATAACATCTAGGTTGTCACAGTGCTTGGCTTGTAGATTATATGTACTAACTGTTCCATCTGTTATGAAAAGTGGGAAGGACGACCTTCGGACATACTCAATAGCAGGGGTGCGCAAACTTTTGCTCCTGCGCCCCTCTGCCTCTTGATGCCATGTTGCTATGGTAATGCGCGTGTGACATCACGACGCATGACCCTGCGTTGCCATACAGATGCTTCCAGACGCCGCTGAAGCGAGGTAAGTTGAGGTTACAGATGCCTCACACGATCCCCCAGCATTTAATTTTAATGTCTTGTGGAAGAGTGCGGGCCCTCAACAACTGCCCGCACCCCTCAGAAAAGCGCACCCTTGCTCCATAGTTTTGCCGTGTAAGAACCTCTTATAACAAAATTATGTTTTTTGTGTGACCTCTGCCACAGGTGCAGAGTCTAATGATGAATGAAAGAGAAATGAAATGACTATGGGGACTATGCACTAAGCAATGAGCTTTTGTGTTCGCATAGGCATTTTGTGATCATACTAAAAAAAATTAAGCCAGGGGCGGGATTCACTATAAAGTGAAGGGTATTTTGTTAAGGCCGATCACAAAACTGCTGTATCGCGCAAGCTGGTTTTTTCCCCCTGTTATCGTGCTTAAACTTGTAGAGCACGACAGCTGATAGAAAAAAAAGCAGCCTGTATGAGCTGCATGGAGGCGCTGCGTCTGCATGCACGACTCTTACAGGCGATCGTACTGTAAAAATATAGATTTTAATACTAGTGTACATGAGAAGGGGTCTCCTGAGCTGAACCGCATTAGTTTCACTCATGGGGATCCCCTACTTCATGAGATACTAATACATAGTAAATACTACACACTGCTCCCCATTGCAGCTGCACAGCGCAGTATAGCAGAAGGGCACTAGCAGCTTTTTTCTCCCCACCGCTTCCCCCCCTCGCTCCCCCCCCAAAATGAAAAACTTGAAAATGCTGTACGAGGGGCCGTGGAAAAGCCACTGAATGAAAGATGAAAGAGATCACCGAGCTCAAGAAGCTGAAGAGGAATAGCAGAGAGGTGATCAAGCATGTGAATGGGTTTAAAAGTTTCAAAGTGGACCTGCAAGTGGATGAGGTGATGTGATGGGAGGGGCAGGGCGGGGCAGGAGCGACCCACCTCTCGAATTGGCGCCCTGGCGCACCATGTGATGCGTCGCCACACGGGAACACAATCCAGTTGTATCACCTGCTGGTTGACACATCATAGTATGCAGTGACCAAGGAAGCGAGGATTCACCAGGGACAGCTAGGGAGGAGGTAAGGGGCTGGTGAGAGACGTGCGGTCATGCACCACTGGCTGCAGTGGGGACCTAGCCTAACAACTTTTAGTACTACGTACATTAGTTCCCATGAGGATTTCTGTTCATACATGTTCTGTATCTCCCTTCCTCTCTTTCGAAGTGAACTTTTTTAATTAACTATTTTTTAAACACATAATTGAGGACTGTATAAGAGATAAGAGGCCAAAATGCATACCCCATACCAGATTCTCCATGATAAAACTAAAGTTATAAATCCTTAACAGTACATGTAACCAAATAAAAAGCACTTGCAAAATGTATTTACTGCTGCTTCCATGATATTACAATAAAATTAACAATGCGACAATCCAGAGACCTGCTTTGTGACCCTGCAAACCAGGGTTAATGGGAAAATGTCAAAACATTACTTCCCTGTGAAAAACGCTTCAGATAAATTATTTGAAATGTAAATCAAATGATGTCTTGATCCATTTCATAACTTCTCTGTGCTCTTCTGTGTCTACATCAAAACCTATTTTCTCTTTGTTGGTGTAGATTCCTGATAATTTTAGGTATAAATCTCGGCAAACTCTTGCTACAGTAACCTAACATTCTTCCCCAATTAAACTTCCAAAATCTACATGAACAGTGCTGCAGAAATGGATACTCTATGTCAGGGGTGTGCAAACTCTTCAGTCTGCGCTCCCCTGTCTGCTCTCCCCCCACTGCTCGCGCCTCCTCTTCCTCCCTAGCTGTTCTCCGGCATCTTCTGACGTCAGGTAAATGAGTCACAGAGGCCTCGCGTGCTCCCTCGACATTTAATTTAAATGCTTTGGGGAACAACGTGGGGCCCCTGTTATCGCCTTTCATCCCCCCCAATGAAAATCTTGTGCCCCCCAGTTTGCACAATCCTGCTCAATGTAGATGATGTCCTGATAGCAGTCCAAGAGCTGAGAGTTTCCCCTCCCTATGTATCTGGCTCACATTTACAAAGTGGTTTATGCCAGATAACACCTTACAGTCCACTTACTAAAATATTTTAAGAAGTAAAATATGGGTCATATTATATTATTTGCGAACAAGGTCTTGATATTTTACAATTCCGTAAAAGAAACCTAAATACAGATGTAGCCACTAGTATCCGATGACTTGCCTGTGAAAATACTGGGGCTATCTCACAGTAAATGCTGCAACATTTCTGTGAGATTCTGCAGCCAGACTAATGTCTCATCAGATTAACACAGCGAAGGACCTTCAGGAACCCCCACTGTGTTAATCCGATGGGCCATTAGTCTGGCTGCAGAAATCTCACAGAAATGTTGCAGTTTACTGGGAGATTGCCCCAGATTTTCAAAGGCAAATCATCGGATGCTGGTGGCTGCATCTGTAATTAATCTTCATGTAAAAAAAAAGAAACTCTGAAAATATCCTTTAATTATTGAAAGGTTTTTTTGTAGAGATCCACTGAATTTTAAAAAGTGTTTTACATCTATTTAGAGCAGTGGTTCCCAAACTGTGCGCCGCGGCGTCCTGGTGCGCTGTGGCTTGGCTAGAGGGGCACCGCGATTTCAACTGGACAGGCCGATAATTCTGATGCCTGTCCGGTTGACAATTTGCGGGCGGCCGTCGGCAAGCTAAGCGGCGGATGTGGCCCGTTCTATAGTGTAGTGTGCAGGCGAGCGTGTGTGGGGGGGGGCGAGCCCTGTGTGAGAGTGTGAGAGAGAGAGTGAGAGTCTGTGAGAGTGTGAGAGTCTGTGTGAGAGTGTGAGAGTCTGTGTGAGAGTGTGAGAGTCGGTGTGAGAGTGTGAGAGTCTGTGTGAGAGTGTGTGAGAGTGTGTGAGTGTGTGTGTGTGTGTGTGTGTGTGTGTGTGTGTGTGTGTGTGTGTGTGTGTGGTGTGGTGTGTGGTGTGTGTGTGGGTGTGTGGTGTGTGTGGGTGTGTGTGGTGTGTGTGTGTGTGTGTGTGTGTGTGTTGTGTGTGTGTGTGTGTGTGTGTGTGTGTGTGTGTGTGTGTGAGTCTGGTGAGAGTCTGTGTGAGAGTGTGAGAGTCTGTGTGAGAGAGACACCAACTGCGCACTGCAACTGTATATATACAACTTTATATATATATATATATATATATATCTATATATATATATATATATATATATTATATTATATATATATATATAATGCATTGGGCAATGAAAAGGAACTTACCAGTATCAATTAAAGTGGGCCCTTTTACTCTGGATATGATTTTAGTTCTACATTTTGTTTTGTATTGTGATTTGAAATATTTATTAAAATATGAAAAAGAATCTAAATATGCAAGAAAGTGCTGAAATCGCATAATAAAGCATGAAACATGATTAAATAAAGTATAAAATCATCAAAAATATGGCTTGAAACAACTAGACATGGACACTTGGTCTGGTGCTCTGGTTTTGGTTCTAAATTTTTTTTGTGTTTTGTTTTTAAAAATTTGAATGGATTTGTTTTTGTATTTGGTTTTAGAATGTAAGGTTCTGGTACTGTAGATTCTGATTTCATACATTCGACTTTGCATGTCTTAATCAATACATATCCTTTGACTGAACTGAAATACATCCACTTGAGATGAGCCTGCATCAGAATGCTCATATCATGACAAAAATAGATTCTTTGGTAAGCAAAGTCAAATGGAAAAAAACATGTTTGCGCTTATGATGCAATCATGATATAGACTATGCAAGCTTAATCATCTCTAAAATGTGTGAACTCATTAGTTCAATACTGATTTGTGAATGCCAATCTGTTAACTAATTTAGTTGGAGGCATAGAGTATTCCTTCCTCTGCTGCACCTTTTGAAGCAGTACTTGCCTTAAAGAAACAAAAAAAATCAAGTAACATACAGTCATGGTTCATTATCTAAGGATCTATTTTTTGTGTTCATTTTTTAGAAAAAGAATATTCAGCAAAGTATTCACCTGTTTAGGATATAATCTGTATGTTCATGTGTAAAACGGCAGTCAACATTTTTACTTTCCTAAAAGGCACATTTTCAACAACAGATGTCTCTAGAATGTTACTACAGAATAATTAAAGAAAAAAAAACATTGCTAAAGACAGGAGCTAAGACTTTAAAATAGTATAAAGATCAGACAAGTTAGAAAACTCTGCCCAATAAGGGGAAGGGAGGCATGAGCCATGGTCCATTGGGCCATGGAGCAATGCGTTGGAGAGGGAGGGTTAGGTTATTTAAGAGGCCGTTGCCTTGTACCCTACTGCTCTTGTGCCCTCTGCACAAGCTTCCCATCCACACAACTCCTTTTGGGGTTCAGGATTATTGGGTAATGTTACATTTTAAGTTGTTTTGTTATGACATTGTTACATATTTTTTTCATGTTAAAGAGAAAGCAATGTATAGTAAAAACTGGTCGGTGGTGTTATCACGTTTGTCACAGATGAAGTTGTGTGGACTAGTCAGTTTTTGTCAGGTGGTTAATTTGGAGAAATGTGACGGGTTCAAATGATGCAGTCTTTGGTTAGGGCCAGGAGCGGATTTTCGAAGGTAGTACTCCTTAGGCGGAGTCCATAGAGGGGGTAGCAGGGCTGAGGCGCACTGACGCTGAGGCTTGCCTGCTGAAATCTGCGCGATTTCATGCCCATGCAGGCGAGCCAGCGGGCGCGATCGGGAGGCGGGGAGAGACTGAGGGAGGCGGGGCAGTGATGTCGCTGGGCCAATCGCCTGCGACGCACAGACGTCAACGTCACAGCGCCGACGTCACGGTGCCGTGATGTTGATGCTGCTCCACGCTGATTGGATGTTTTCAGCCGACAGCGCTCTGAAAAACAGCTTGGCTGTCGGCTGAAAAATCCAGCGCCTCAGCATGCCTGCGGACGCTCACGTGAGCCCCCTCTGAAGGCATCCTCATGGAGGATGCAGGGGCTCAGCGCGGAGCATCAGCACGGCTCAGCGTGGCCTCCCCTGCTATGGACTCGGCCTTAGAGCGACCCCAGGTGTTACGACCTAAGGGTGCTCACTGGGTCATGTAGCAGCAGTGAGCATAATCATGTTCACAACTTGCTGACCGGATCCAGGAGTGTTGGTGTTTATGTTTAATAAAGGCTGTGGACATTTGTACTCAATCAAGGTGTTTGTGTTTATTTGGGTCATTTAATACATGGAATGGGCAAGAGTCAAGGGTACAATCGTCAAATAGAAGTCTCAATGCACATGCTGGCAGTTTGCAATTCTGCTTGCTACATCTGTGCAACAGATTTGTAGGGTTTTTAACCATATGTGATAGACCTCTTGGAAACAATGTAGAGGTCACATGAAAAAACTTTGTGGGGCCTGTGAATTAATGCACAGAAAAAGTACGTTTTACCCACTATTCAATTTTTGATGACCCTAGTTGAATCAAATGTGGGAAACATATTATTGGCAAATTGTGAGTTTCGATATCTTAAACTTGGCAGGAGCTCCCATGCTGCACTGGCTGTCAGTGTGTGGTGTGATGAAGCACTGTTTTATCATTTGTAACTACTATATGTCACAATGTTCTATCTTTGAAAAGGCAAGTAATGTAAAGTACTCTAATAGCGAGTGGGGAAAAAAATTGTCAAACAAAATCCAGTAAGTGGTTCACAAAACGTTTACAGGCACTGTTTTTCAGTATTCTGGAATTTGGATACATTTGCTTTCATAATGATTTAATCTCTGTTGGTATGATTTTAGCAACATCTTTTCTATTTCATAGATACTGTATTTACTTCCTTGCTGTTAGTAGCCCAGTCTAATTTAGAATGGGTAGGGGGAGTATATAATTAAGTGATCTAATTTGAAGAAACAACTAATTTATTTTTGTTATGCTTCAGATTTCTCTACCACTTCATTTTTGTGGAGTGCAGTAAATAGTGGCTCCCGATGAGTCGAATATAATTGCTATGCACCCAGAATCATATTACTAAAACACACAGAACTAAGACTATTACTACAGTAGTAATAGGAGATGTGCAAAACGTTCATATGAGATCCTCCTTCTCCTACATAACCACCACCACCACCGTTTTTGCCCTTTTTCATAGTGTGAACTTATTGGTGAATCACTTGTGAACCATGACAGAGCTGTAATTTGTTAACAAAACTTCAAATTGTGATAATGTGTGTGGTTTCTGCAAAATAATTAGCTCTTTAAAGAATTTTTTTTAAAAATATTTTGAGACTGCATTTTTTCACACATCCTCATTAGTATTATTTTTAGGTGATTCTATGGTTACAAATAGACTATTGAACAAACCATCCCTACACATGTAAATCATAGATTGCATATGTGTGATTTACAAACCTTCTATTTCATCTGAACAAGTTACAAAGTTACAATAGTAGATGAGGTTGAAAAAAGACACTGTATATCCATCAAGTTCAACCTATGCTAAATGTAGTCAACAGATACTTTATCCTATATTTATATTTCCAGTATTTTGATCAAGATGAGGCAAACAAACTCCCCCCCCCCCCCTTAAATACCATCCAATGATACCTCATAAGGGGGAAAATAAATTCCTTCCTGAATTGGGCTTTTTAAATTAAAGTTCTGCATGTAAAAACTGATAAGGTGTATACACTGTATAGTATAGAAAACATGAGGTCAAACATTGTTATTTAGTGATAAAGTGTACATTGCATGATACACAGATGCACTGTTTTTGAATTTCCTACATTTTCTGTAATGCTTGAGCTCTCTAGCACCTGCAGTATCGGAGTTTCCTTCAGGACACTACTACTGACAAAAGGTAACAAGACTAAAGGAAAATAAACCAAAAAATAGGCATTATGAGATCTTTCATTAGACTGTCAATTGAAAATGTACTGTATACAATCTTTAAACCCTCTCAGGGTTCCTTTACAGTTCCAAACAATTGTTGGTCCAATATAAGACATAATACCACCTTTTATTCATTTAATTTTTTATTTTTCACATGAAGTAAGGGACCAGCAAAGCTACAATTATTTTTTTCTTAAATAAGTCCAAAAACATAGAACAACAGGGAAGGATGACATTCTACTTATTTCCATATTACAAAGTATCCCATAATCAGTAGGTGACCATTATTTTGGTAGTAGTGTCAAAAACTGTCAGGATTCACTACAAGTATTTACTGAACAGCCCAAAATATGTCTCAGCATGGAAACTGACTCTGGGTGCAGCCATTAAACAATGTTTTTTTCCCCCTACAGTGCTTAAGAAGCTTGCAGACACTACTTCATGTGCTTCAGTTCACCTACACAACTTACATGGTTAAAAGTGGAAAAACTGTTAATCAATAACATAAAACAGACAGTCATATGTATAATTTTATATATATATATACAGTACACTGTACAGTACACTGATATATATATATATAATATATTATATATATATATATATATATATATATAATAATATATATATATATTATATAATAATATATATAGTATATATATATATATATATATATCAAGTGTACTGTACAACAGACATTTTTATACCACAAATCTATTTTCATGTTGCATGTGCTTATTTATTAATGTAATCTTATTTTAATGAAAATTACTGTGTAAATACCATTATCTTCCTATTAAAGTTAATGTTTTCAAAGCATCAATTACGATTTCATGCTGTTACATCATTAATTATTAAAATTAAAAAAACATGTATCTAATAGGAATGCATATTTTCTTTTTCTTATATATTACAGTATATAATATCATGCTCTGCACTATGTCCTCATGAACAAATATGGTACAGAATCTTGTAAAATCAAATAAATAAATACATAAAAATCAGTCAAATTGTAGACACAACAGACTGAGGTTATGTAACATTTGCTTCTCACTCTGTTATCTGTGCATCCACTAACAAGCAGGATCAAATTTAATCTAAACTCTTTCAAGTTGTTGTTGAGCAGACCAGATCCGCCCCCTTTCATTCAAAGCCAGGCTAGCCATTGTCCCTACCCCAGAGAGTGATCACACACACAGCATTCCCATCTTAAATGTACACACAGCAGATGCAACTTGAATTCACATAGTGGATATCCATCCACCGCTTCCCAAGCTATAATGTCCCTTTCTTTGCCTATCATCAGTATTATCATTCTGTATAAAAAAAAATTAATTAATGGAGAGAACTGGTGATGCGTGAATATGACAAATGACGATAAATGTAGGAGATTCTGCAAGCAGAGGTATGTGCTCTAGATTATATAGGTATGGAAAGATGAACTGTGAGACATGGAATAAGCTACATACCGTAGATAAATTAATATTTGGAACATATTAAATATGAATGACCAGACTGGTTCACATCTTCTACCCCTGTCATTAGTGAAACACAATTTCACTCTGCAGATTTCGTTCCCCTCCTCCCCTTCCCTTTGGGAGTTTGGTCACCGATCATTATTTGAAAGCAACACCAGCCCCCAGTTTATTTCACAAGCCCTCAGACCTTTTGTGGTTGTCTTAAAGAATAACTCATGTCTCCTGTTGACCTCAGTATCACGTTTTTTATTTTTCAATCCAGCACAAGATAAGGCATATATAATTTATATATATAATTTTATTTATATATATATAAAAATCCCTCTTTGATTTACAATTTCACAATGATTTTAAAGCTGCTCCTTTGCTAGTTCATTCTGACTGGACATTTGATCCCAGTCATTCAATTGCTGGAAATTGTCTTCCCAAATTCTAGATCTGAGACTATTGCAAAAAGGCAAATACAGGACCTATTAATGCTGAGCTGAATGAGCTGGTTTTTGGCAGATGATACATCTTATATTGTAGGTCATATCCTAGGTTGCAATTCCCTGGGCAATTCAAAATGACAACAAAAAAAATGTTGATGTACATAAAGAAGGTGCATGTTGTGTTAATTTTATATAAACCATATATTCATTTATTATCCTTGTGAACTACAGTATAATACACATTGTCAAACCATTTCCATGTAAACCACTGACATATTGCGTGTCAGATACACAGCATCATTCCCTGTTATACTGAAAAATACCAAATTACCAGTGTCTACGAAAGTGCCTGATTTTGTACCCTCATAGCATTATTCCTTATGCACACCGTGTGCCTGTCATAACACCTCTTTGTGCCTCTTACCTTCGCTGAATTCTTTCCTTTCCAGCCAGTCTGTCAAGCTACGAATCCCAATATCCTGTCCAACTTGCAGGAGACAAAATCCCAAATAAATGCATCCTGATCCCTGTTCTGTGATCCGTTTTTTTTTTTTTTTGCTGCTGCTGCTGCTGCTGCTGCTAATGCTGATGCTTCTGACTTTTAATCCGGGTTGTTTGCCTCAACCATTCCGCTCGCTGCTTTTTTTCTACCTCTTTCTCTCCGTCTTTCAAATAGGTCCAGGTTTTTCAGGCTTCCCCAGTTTGTATTAATGGCAGGAATTAGAGAGCTACTTGCTGGGGAGAGAAGGAGGAGGAGGGGTATTGAGAAGCACAATAAGCATGCGCAGTTGAGATCATTAGTGTCTCTCTTTCAGGCACCCAAACACTCCACTGGGTAAAGAGTAAAGAAAATGGCTATAAAATATATTATAGATTACCTGCATGCTTCTGAATTTCTTAACATTTTAAAAAAATCTTATACGCATTAAAATAAAACTAACGATGGAGAAAGTTATGTTAAACAATAAAACTGCATACACCTCCCAATCCGACATTTACTTTTCATCTCAGGATTTGACATGTGTTACTAGATCGCCTACAATGTTTTAGTCTAAAACATTGCCCACTTGATGTCGCATAATAAGCCTAAAAATAGTAAAACATATGTCAGCTCATGAACAGTCTTTGAATTATTGCTTACTTTTCATATTGTGTTGCCACGTTTTCTTTCTTTTTTTTTTTTTGAAGAGTATACGGACAAGATTAAATAAAGTGCACATACGTATGGATCAGAGTCAAACCTCCATCAAGGAAACATAACATGTCACGTATACACATTTGGGAAATGGACATAAAATTATTCCAGATATGATATTTGAGAGGACACCAAAGCCAGTGCTGTTTAGAATACTGAAATGCAGGGTCACAGACAGACATTTTCCGGGGCCCAGGACTAGAGTTACGTCCGGGCCCTGCCCCCCCCGGCGGTATAGCGAGCCCCCCCATTTAAAACCTCACGAGCCCCCTCTTTTGCCCACCTTCTGCTCATGTATTTCTCTCCCCTCGGTGTCACGGGAGACCAGGCATTCTACATCTTTATACTGGGATCATATCACTGAGCAAAACCAAATAGTAAAATAAATTGTCCTTTATTCCATAGAAACAGACATACACACAGTGGATTACAAAATACAAGGGAAAACACACTTAGTGGGAGTCTGGGCTGCAAAGCTAGCATTTCCTAGTGAAACAGTCCATAAAACAAAGTCTTTAGTTTGACTGGGACTTGGCCCATAATGTCCTGGAACTCAAATCAGCATGAAGTTGCTGACGCCACCGCTGTATTTGCTCGGGAGCTCCCAAAATCCCTTAACCGAGAGATAGTACCAAACAACCTGGTACACTTTTCGGCTTACAATCCCAGCCACGACCGCTACGTTCTCTTTTCAGAACTTGGCCCCGAAATATAGGACTTTTTTTCTTGAAATTACTGAAGCTGGCTGGCTAGTAATTCTGAATATTGAGGGTAAGGGGAGAGAATTGGATGACCCTACTCAGCGGTTAAGTGAGAAGAAACTACGAGTGGTGCTATCAAGGGTGAGGGCATGAATGTGATACAGAAAAAGAATCCCTATAGATGCACTCACTGATTGTCAGTCAAAATAATACAATTTTATTGATATACATAAATATAAGCTGATTAAAACCTTAAGATAGCGCTACACTGAAACAGCTGAATGGGCAGAATTGCTATAGATAACTCACAGACCTTGATGTTAGGTGACCATACACCAGACACAATATAATATTGGCGTTGGCTCGGGGGCTTACAACAATTTTGGCCAAAAATGTCAAACTAAAAGACCATTTTACTTAATAGATATTTATACATATATTTTTAGGCACTGTACCGTGTATGAGTTTCACTGGATGTGCTAAAACTGAGCTTTGTCTGTGTTTTATGTTCTGTCTCTGGTTTTAAATATATATTGCCATGCTCAGTAGCACTCCTCTGTGACACTCATATGCTTATATATATGTTGTGGTCATTTTGGGGGTTCAATAGGAGCTTGTTAGGTGTCCAGTATGTTTTATAATTCTTGTCCAGCTAGTCATGGCTGATTGGAGGGTGGCAACCTCCTTCCTAATTTAAGCTCACCCCCTCACACATTTAAATGGTTATGGGCTCACTCCATAGCATCTTCCACTCAGGGGTACTTGCCTGCTTGCAGTTTGGCTGTGACATCTCTAATACAGAGTGCTTTTCCTGGTAATGTACAGGTTAATAAAAGCTTCAGTCAGACTTAGAACTTTGCAACTAATATTGACAGATTTACTATAAATCATTCTTCCTGTTATTACACAGGTTATTAAGAATTTTTTATTAGCGTTAGGGACCCCTGATATGTGGTCTGCCGTGGCGTTGGCTCAGGGGCTTACAACAATTTTGGCCAAAAATGTCAAACTAAAAGACCATTTTACTTATTAGATATTTATACATATATATTTAGGCACTGTACCGTGTATGAGTCTCACTGGATGTGCTAAAACTGAGCTTTGTCTGTGTTTTATGTTCTGTCTCTGGTTTTAAACAATATAATATTGACCTGGTTTAGAGGACACCCTCAGAGATATACTCAGAGTGTCAGTCACTTAACATTTACACCATAAATGGCATATAGTACTAGATTGACTCATAGACATTGTGTAGTCAATAGCTAGCTGTATGCCATATGGAGCCAGAGAATATAGATAGCGCAAGGTACAATAGACCCCAGCTGTAGATGATTCAAATTTTAAGAGCTATCTATCTGTTAGTGCAAGGCCTATAGTAATCTGCTAGACATATTTCTTTTCTGCCCGAACTCTGTACCTATAGACACACTGGCAGTTAACTTATGCAGGTAAATAGGGGTAGAGTGTGTAGGTGATAGGTACTGTATGTATCCCAAAGTGGTAACATAGCATGTGGAATATATCCACTGTGTGTGATCAGTGGTGTCTTTGAATCAGGGAGGCACCGAGTGTATGGTACTCACACGATCAGCTGGCAACCAGCTAGGGTAGCTGAGAGCGTCCTGCACGCTGAAAATACACTCTGAGTGAGCCCCTTTCCTTGCTAGTGGGTGTGTGTGCATTACTGGTACTGTTCCTGGGAGGGGCTTATCCTGCTGCATCAGGATTCCATTCAGGTGGAGGCGCTGCACAGAGGTGGACATCTGATCACCCCAGGTTCCCAGTGGTGGAGGATCTGGCCTTCTGCGAGCCAAGAGTTAACGGCAGTACCGGTGGACTCTTTATTAAGGGGAAAGAGGGCTACACTATCCTTCTAATGTTTTTGTTTACCTATATGTATATGAGCAAACATGCTTAAAAAGCTGCAGTCCTTCATCGGACTAAAGTGCAGTGATATAGTAAAGGGAATACATATGTATATATCAGACACCTGTAAACATTTGAAAATGTATTTTTTAAATTTAGTTTTTAAACATGGTGATCTGAGATGGGGAGTTTTTTTCCCTCTGATGCTCCATTTTTTCCAATGTCAGTTTCCACCGGCCGATATTTTTCTCTCCCTCTCCCTTACAATTATTGTCTCTCTCATAAAAACAAGTGAAAAGCAAACACTTGATTGAGAAACAATCCCCCTGTCAGAAGACTACATAGAAAAATTAAATCATGTATAATGTCCAAAGAAACAAAAAAAAAAGCCAAATGTGTGCTTTAGGCATTGTTACATTTGTTTAAGGAAGCCATAGTTAGTTAACACCCGCACTCTTCCCCTCCAACCAATAACAATACCGGACACTTACTTTAATTTGGAAGAACAAAGTCACTGCTTTATTGAATTTATTAACTTATAAATATTACATTTCTTATCAACCCCTTCCAGGCGGCCCATTCATAGCGGGGAGCCCAACGGTGTAGTCGTACCTCGTGACTCCCACTGGTACCATAGAAGTATAATGCGTGGTGCTACAGACTGTATACAGCTATAGTAATAATATTATGAAAATGATGAATCCTATATGAGGTCTCTCCTATCTGCACTGGTACCATAACCAGTCCTACAGAGGGCATACACTTATACATTACATTAATTATGTTTTTCTAGTTCAAGGCTGTGTTAATCGCCTTTTTTCTGATTAATATGCAATATATTGAATTGCATTTAATGGCATTCAATCATTGACATATTTAATAACTACTACATGTTATGTAATTTATTACAAAAACATTGTAATAGTGCTCTTAGTTGTTGATAATGTAAAAAAACAAAAGAAGAAGAAAGAAACAACAAGTTGGACCTATGTTAAATTGTAAATCATGAAAAAGGAACACGATTTGAAGTTATTATGTTTAATTATGAAGAATCGTTTACCCGCCATTCTCCAATTCATTTTTTGGGTCAGTCTTATATTTTTGTATCTTGGTAAAATCATATTATGTAGGAGTGTGACATCAGTTTCATCATGAAGGATTACATTAGATTTGATTGTATGTATCTCATAGCTAGCTCTCGCTATATATCTCTCTATCTCTCATCGCCTCTATATCTCGTATGCTCACTCTCTCTCTCTCTCTCTCTCTCTCTCTCTCTCTCTCTCATCACATCACATCACATCACATGAGACAGAGTCCTGTCTGTGTAAAGTGCTTCCAAGTCACATATTAAGTTTACCAACCCAGCTGTTACAGTGATGGCTGTTGTAGCAGTCTATTATTGTATAATGGTTTCATCAGTTGCACTGGAATCCAATTGTTTTGTAAGGACAATATAGGAAAAAGAGAACCACTTAAACAGAATAAAATAAACCAATAATTAAGTGCACTGTAATTGGAATATATAGTGCACTAAATAAGTGAGGTAAAGGAAGCACGTTAAAAGTAAAAGGACACTGGGCATCGCACTGGCCAGAACTATTATTGGCAAAAAGTTGTGGGGCAGACTTCCAAGGGTGAGTCACGACTCTAGGTTTCAGGACTCTAGGGATGGGGGAAGAGGGGTCTCCCTCTCTGGTTTAATAGAGCTAAGCACATGTCTGCTATGATGCCAGACTCAGTGGCTTGGAGTCCTCATTCCGGGACTTTGAAGAGGTTTATTCAAAGCCCAAAAGGGACTCTGCAAAGTCACTACTAGTTGAGATAAGCCACTTGATACAGAGTCTAGAAGTTTAGGGAGCATGAGTTTCTTCTCTCCTATGTTGAGAGACTTTCTGTTATTCCTCTCTGTTATTACTTAAAGAAAAAAATGATTATCTAAATTATATTTATGAACCCTATACATGTGAATAATATTGATTGGCTGTGGCTGGGTCAGTGTCATTCACACATAATGTATAACACTCAAAACAAGATTGTTTTTCACAGTGTAATAAATATAAATTATTGAGAGACTGAGAGATGAAACACTAATTCATTTTTGGACTTTCAGTCCTTGACTTCTTTACCATTTGTACTGTAACAACTGCCAACCTAGGTGTTACATAATGGGGGCTGGTAGCCGACCTGCTGTACCAACCAGGTGTCAATTGCAAGTTAACCTAGATATTATGTTGAGCCAACCTGGCATAGCATGGCAGTTTGTGTACTGGCTTGTCTGGGCCCCCATTAGTTGGTCAAATTAAAATAAAATGCCATTTTTAATTTTTGACAATGAGATTATGATGATGATGGATCGGTGGTGGTGGCAGTGTTGCAGACAGTGACTGGCACTGGGAGTGACAGTTTTATTTGTTAACTACAGTATTGTCAGTGAGTGTAGTTGACTAGAAACACTACAGTTGATGTGGTGGAAAAGACAGCACCATCTTTGCCACCATGGGCATTGGCAATTCAGTTAGTAAGCCCCTCAGTTCACCGTTCAAATCAATACTTATCATCACTGACTGCACTAGCAGCAGCTTCACTTTTCGCAGTCTCACTCTCTCATCACTACTTGCTTTCACTAATTTTCTCTGATCACTATTCTAGAGGTAGAAATTGTGATGGGCTGAATTGCTGATGAAAAAGCTTAATAATTTAGTTGTGGTGGAGTTAGAGCACAAAATAGAACAATAATACAACAAGACAGTTGCCAACATATTAAGAAATCGACAGCATAATGTAGTGATGTGAAAAACCTTTCAAACAATTACATAATTGTCAATATGATTGTCAAAGATAACAGCAAAAATGCATTTAATGATGAAGCATTTTTCAACATAAGTTTAAAAAATAAATAAAAAGGTGTATGTCCTGGGGACCTCCTTACCAACTATGCATTATTGAAAGAGGGAACAGTAACTGTGGTTTAGGACATAAATATACATAATATTAAACAAGCCAAGCACTGCGTGTCCTCATTAATGTTACGTAATTGATGGCGGTTAGTTGAACTGCAGTACCAGTTGCCAAATGTCACTTGCAAACTAATTGTTATGGTGTGCCACTGTCTGACATAGCACTGCAGTTTGTGTGCTGACTTGTTTTTAGCCCTCACTAGATCAACAAAAAAAAATCTAACTAATCACATTCATGATGCCATATTTGACCATTTTGGTTTTGCAATGGCAATGAGATAAATGATGATGATTGATGATGGTGGAGGTGGTGTTTGAACACACACGGAATTCACAGAAGTGACAGTGGCAAGACAGTCCATGGCCAATTATGCAGCCATAAAGTTTACCCAATTGTAGCTTACGTCAGACAGTCAGCCTGACAGCCCCTCTGACCCGTTCTGTTATTTACTTATTGTTGTTACTGAATTTAATCTACTACTCAATAATATACTCATTCAGAGTCAGTCACTCATTGCTACTAGAGTAGTGGCAGTGGACAGTGCAGTCACTCATTGCTACTAGAGTAGTGGCAGTGGACAGAGCATTCAGTCACACAGATATAACACTCAACTGCTGTCTTAAACTGCGTCCATAAAGAGTGCAGCTGTGTGAAGGCGCACGGAGGCTGAGGGAAAGCGGGTGCTTTCCCTGGCCATATTACTCGGGCCGTGGGGGGCAATCCTAGGGTTGTTCCCAGTGACGTCACGGAGCTGGTTTGCCCTCATTGGATATCCGTGTGGTGACGTCATCAGCCCCACACAGCAGAACAGCAGCCTGCTCCACTATTTAGAGAAGTGAACACAGCTACCTCGGTCCCAAGCACTCCACAGAGCACGAGGAGCAGAGGACAGAGGGTTTGACTGCTTATCACATTAACTGTTTTGGATGTCTGTATCTTTATGCGAACTCTGTCCTGCCTACAGTGTATGACTAATAGCAATTTGCAGTGGTGTTTGGTCTGACTTTCTACAGGGGAGGGAAGGCTTAGAGAAGTACCTCTGGGACCCTTTGGGACCAGGAGGAATGGGCCAGATGAAGAGGTAGTCCCTCGAAATACCGCCCCCCTAGCTTGCTTTCTTTTCTCCATATTGTGTTTTTCCTATGTTTCATGTATTTTTTTCCCCCTTCTCCTTCTTTCCCCTCCACCCCTCACGTTGAGACATTTCCCATGGTGACACTTTATTTTTTGCTCATACATTTGCTATTATTGCTATGATTCTGGTTTATTTTTAGTGTCATTAAATGTATTCACCTTCATGATATTTGTATTCATTAGAATATTTAGCTGTCAGACAGAGAGTGCTGGTACTTCCATAGGTGTATGATCACATTACTATTTCTATCATAGGCTTTATTACAAAACCATATGGTAGAAATAACATTAGCACTTTGATGCCTGTGGCTACCAAGGGCATCAAAGGGGCACCCCAAATAATCACTACCTACCATACTTGGCTATCAATGCATAGTAAAGCATTGCTAAGGCAAACAAGGGCTTAACCATTACAGTCACCCCTCCCCCCCAGGGGGCCTAATCACTCTCCTCTTGGCAACTACCACCATTACGCATGCCAACAACAAACAGAGCCCCCCCCCCCCTTCCCAGTAGCCCTAATAGCCAAATGTGGCTTTTGGCCATTCCACATACAAAAAAAACAACATACAGTAACAAATAATAAAAAAATAAGTGTAAACAATAAATCCATTGATTGCCACTATGGATATATAGGGTCTCTCAATGGGTCCTAGATTGCAAATGCGGCTATCAATTGTGACCTGAAATAGAAATGTGATAACGTACCAACATTAAACTACATCAACTACCCACATGGCTACCTTACTGGCTACCAAATAATTGCTATTCAATACTTTACTAACAGTTAAGGTAATAAAGGGATTAATCACATTACACCATAGACCCCCCCCCCCCCCCAACCACCCCCGCCCTTTCCCTCCAGGAGGCCTAACGCCCCATCCAAGGGGAAACAACCTCCATTGCCCTTCCCTCTTATCCCCGCACCTCCCAGCAAATTTACCCCCACTAGACTGCTAGGCAATGGCACATTTAGCCATTCTAAAGCAACAAAAACCCACATAATAAAAAACATACACAATAAAAATATGCTTGGCAATGCTTTACTAGCCAGTAAAGTGGCCAAGGGGGTTAGGTAGTGTATTGTAATGTTGGTAAGTAATCATATTTCTATTACAGTTCACAATTGATTGCTAATGTGGCTATATTATTTATTTATTATGTAGTGGGAAGGATTTAAGACAGTTATTGTTCTATTCGAAATTACCAAAAGCTCCATTAGCCACATTTGGCTAATAGAATATTGCCATAAATCTAGGGGTGAGGATTATGTTTGTTGGGGGTGGTAGGTATAGGAGGGTGTGTGATGGGGTTAGTGGCCTTGGGTTTGGGGGTTAGGACTGCTGAGGAGTGGTGCTAATGGTAGGGGTTAACCCCTTTTCTACCTTAGCAGTTACTAAGGTGGCCAAAGGGGAGTAGGTAGTGTAGATTAATGTTGATATTAACCCCTTTTAAGCATTAGCTAGTCACAGAAACTAGTTAACCACTCGGACTAATAAGGGGTTAATATTTACTGCAATGCCAGCCTGGAGTAGGTGATAAAAAAGTGTGCTTTTTCTGGCGTTAATCAAATTCCGATATTGGAACGTGATACAGGGCATGATAATACCTAAAAATGCAGTATTAGGACAGATCTGATATTATAACAGACCCGATAAAAAATGTGCTATTTTTAGCAGTGCAATCTTGATGTACAGTATTGCTCTATATTAAAAAAAAAAATTGGAAATAACATCGCATTTTCCCCTTACTGGTGCCTTAATGTATCCATTCCTTACTCCTTAGTATTCACAAGTTAACAATTATTGTGAGTCAAATAAAAAAATAATAAAAGAAGTACAGTATGTCCTTCCCAACCATGTGTTATTGAGAAATGGAACAGTAACTGTAGTTTAGGACATACAAATGTTAAACAACATAATTGTGGCTGCTGGCCATCCTGCAAATCAGTGTGAGGTGTCAGTTATTCTACCCTAGATGTTATGCTATGGAACTACCTAGCATAGCACGGAAGTTTGTGTGCTGTCTTGTTTGGGTACTTACTACATGGACAGTTCAAAAAACATATACTGTAACTAATATCATTCATGATGCCATATTTGCACATTTTGGTTTTAGCAATAAGATAATGATGATGATGGATAATGATGTTGGTGGTGTACTGGTGGGGATAGATGTTGTTGCTTTGAGCAGATGAACAACACACAACAAGCCACTGACAGCACACAGTGACACTGACCGACACAGTTGCAAGTCAGTCTTTTACTAATTATGCAGCCAGAAGTTTAGCTAATTTTAGTTTATCTAAGACTGTCTGCCTCTGACGAGTTGTGTTAACTACGTGTTATTACTGAATTACTCAACTCATTCATAGTCAGTCACTCAATGCTAATAGACTAGTGGCAATACATTGATTCACATAGATATAACACGCATAGGGACCTATTCAGGTAGCTTCGATAAGATTGAAAAAGTCCACTGTTCTGCGCTCAGGAGAAGACTTAGTACTTGCGTTTTCATATGGTTTTGGGTTTCACATTGAGATAATGAATTCAAAGTCCATCCACCTCTCATACACCTACCCGGGTCCTATAGGAAGATATAAGATGATCTTACCTCCTCTTGTGAACCCAGGATTGATGGTGTTTTAGTGGCCATCCATGCAGTAGCGTCTACTGCAGTGGTCTGGACTTTTTGTAGCTCCCTGATTGCGTGCTTCCTGGATAGATAATGACGTAGACATATGAAGAGAGAAGATTCAGAACAGCAGCGTGTCAGTTAAATCACACCGAAGATAGCACGGGAACCCAGGTAAGTGAAAAAATATTAAATGCTTTATTTGGATATACGTACACAAAATAGTGGTCTTGATCAGAAATAAATCTCCTTTGTGGCACTTTCTCAAGAAATTCTTTTGGTCGGAGGGGGAGCATTGATAGAGCCACAAAAATTAAAAACAATCAGACACAGTTGAATGTCATTAAAACACAGTGAAAATGCTATTAAATTTAAAAAGGACACACATCCTGATTCCAGCTGATGAAAAGGTCACCAAAGATCTACACCTGAGACCATGTATACTTTTACTATTAATAAAAGATCTCTGTAGATAAAGTAGATAATTGAGTTGATCTGACCCGTCTGGATAATAGTATTTAATAATCACAATAACATGTGAAAGTGTCTAAAATTGATACATTTTTTAGGAAGAATATGAACTTAAATATAATTGATTATTACAATATATGTGTATATACACCATATACTGTGTGATTATGAATAATACATTTCTATAGACATTAGTGAATGAGTTCAATGAAACTCAATCAGAAATGCTATATTATTGAAGAACAAGAAAAATCATATAGACATACCTGTACATAAAAAATTGCGTTAAATTAAAGCCATATTGATTCTAATAATCCCGACAATGTTCAGACGGGATAAGTCTCACCTAATTTATGACCATTTCTATAAATATATTATCTTGAGGATCGTCACTAAGGAGAAATGTATAATACATGTGTAGCCCTTGTACCCCCACCCTAAGTGAGATTGGGGTGGGTATGCTTTCTCCAGCTACTTCTAGGTGTTCTGCTGTGTATCTGTTGGAAACAGGAGGGCTGAGCGCTCCGCAGTGTTGTGGGGAGAAACAGGACGGGTGCAGATTACCTTAGTTTTTGTTTGGTGCAGCGCCTCCAGACAGTAGGGATCCTCTGGGATTGAGCAGAGGATGGCTCCTACTGACACTCTCCTTTCCAGCAGCAGATATTAAACACACTTCTATGTCTTTTCATGGTTTTATTTCATGCAGATCTCACATAACATAGAGCAGGTACATTCCTCCATAATGATCTTACTCTTTTTGCTGGTTGGCCCCTCCTTCACCTCCCTATGAGATGGACAGCTAAAAGTGTCCTCTGCACCCTTTCTACACAGATCTTTAAAAAAACTCCCCTTCTTTCTGCCCAGCATGCAATACTCTTTCCCTTTCCAGGAGAAACCCAGCCATTCCATTGGTTCCCTGGCATCAGGTGGTACACAGCCCCTAAGCACTATGGGGCTTGTAGTCCCCAAAGGGTCTGTATTACATGGGGGCCACGTGTGCATGGCGTGCTGCGCCTGCGCAACTCCTAATGGCCACCGTGGGGGTGCCCTGAGCATGCGCAAACTGGGAAGGCCCCTATCTGACGAACCGCTGCTTCTGCGCATGTGTGAACCTTCGCACGTGCGCACAAAACATGGCGGCACCATGCAAAGGGAGCCGCCGGCGAGCCCGTCGCCACCCGCACAGCCAAGGTAAGGGAGGGGTAACGAAGGACCAGGAGACCAGAGAGGAGACCAGAGGGGACACCTGGCTATACATGGAATCAGAGAAAGTATTTAAGGTCCAACTCTGTATTTAAACCGTGAGGTTATAAAGTGTTATGGGTGAAGACCCAAAAAGCCGTTCTTTGATATAATAGATTAACCCTGTTATCTCCCCGTTTTGGGATAAATATATGTTCTAATGCTATACAAGGTACAGAAGAGTCACTCATCGCTGGTGCTGCCAATTGGAAAGGTCCCTCTTGCTGCCGTCTGACTAAGGGACTCCACAACCCCTACAAGCGTGAGCTCCTGAATGGGAGCTCACAGACAAGAAAAGAAAATTGGCAGATAGGCGCACTGAGGGACACAAACTAGTTTATTAATAACCCCAATAGTAGGATCAATACAAACACATATACGATAAAACACTCAATAAAGCAATAAGAATGTGTCACCTTGGAGCAGTGCACATAAGCAGAAAACATGCTACAGAGCCAGCTGCAAGAACTGCGTCCGAGTCTGCAGGATGCCAATGAGAAACAGGTTAATGCTGAGGAGAAGCAGCGAGTTCTGCAGGAAGAAAGTATCCAGACTACTAACAAAGTAAAAATTCTGCAGGAGCACTTGAATACCCAATGTGTCCTCAAAGAGCAGCATGAGGAGCTGAAGGCCACACTGAGCATAACCAGATCCTTGCTGGAGGAGGAGTTTAGAGGCCATGTAACTCTGTATGAGAGGGAGCACGAGGCTGTCCAAAAACTGAAGTAAGAGCTAGGGAAGAGGAGACACTGCTCCATCCCCAACAGTCAGTACATCCAGGAGAAAGAAACCTGGAAAAGGCAAGCTGCTGGGACCCTAACAAAGGAATTGGCAGAGCTCATATACGTAATGAAGGATGCGTGGATGCAAGCTCAGAGCGAGCACAGTGAAGAGATGAAGGCTCTGAGAGGAGAATTGCAGGATACATTCAAACAGTGGTCTCTCACAGAGGAGTGGAAGTTGCAGTAAAGGCTGGAAGTGGAAGAGCTAAAGCTGGAAGCTGAACACACAACCCAGCAACTCACAGCACTGTAGGTGCAGATCGCTGAGCTCAAGATACAGCTTGCCAAAAAGGAAGAGAGAGGAGGTGTCCATCCATCAAGTGGCTGGCCTGAGTCTGCACTATGAGGTCAAAATGGCCGATGCCTGCAAATTGCTGGACCACACAGCCCGTGAGAAGGCCCGGCTGCAGCTGGAGCTGGTCAAGGTCCGGGAGGAGTACCAGCAGCTGCAGGTCAGAAATAAAGAAAAGGAAACAGATTTAAGCCTTGCTCTGAGTCAGCTGGGAGATGTGGAATTGCGACTCAATTCCAAAGAAGCTGAACTAGCAATTGCATTGTGGGAAAATAAATGCAGAAGGACAGCTTCACGAGCTGAAAACTCAAATAGCTGGTCTTTAATGCTCATTAAGTGATACCTGTTCCCTGTATCCTGTAGTCCAGATTACTTATTAAATGCCCTTGCTATTCTGTTTCCTGCTACTAAGTCCCACTCCTGTTCCTGCTCCCTAGTCTCAGTTTTTGCTCCCCTTCCCTGCTCCTGCCTTCCTATTGCTGACCATGACCATGACCATCCTGCTTGCTGCCTGCCACCGAACCCTGCTTGTGACCACAACAATCCTGCTTTCTTCCTGCCACCAAAACCTGCTTGTGACCTCAACAATCCTTGCCTGCTCCCCATTGTTCTGGTCACCGAAGTCCTACCTGCTCCAGGAATCTCCCCTTGCCACAAGGCAATGAAATAAATTGTAATTTATTCGGCTTAAATTCCCTTAAACACAATGATACACAAAATACAGACAAAAAGACACACTTACTTTGGGACTGGGGTCGAAAACTAGACTTTCCTTGGTGTAGGGAACTCTATAGAAAAGTTTCACCCTGACCGGGACATGGCCTCTTCTGACAACTTGGTCCCCCTGACTGCGAGTCAGCCCAAACGTCCTGGAACTCAAATCGGCATAAAATCCCAGCCGCATCCGCTATGATCGTTTCTGATAACTTGGGCGCAAAAGTCGAGACTTAGACTTTGGCGGGCAGGCTTCTCAGGCTCAAACTCAAAGCCGGTTGCTCTGCTATTCGTACAGAAGCAACTTTGAAAGGCCTGCCGGCGCTCTTACAACTGGGGAGAGCTAATCTGATTGGCTCATCGAGTCTTATAGTATTTTCAGTTTCATTCACAAAACTGAATAGCCAATCATTGTGTGGGAAATTTCCCAAGCAGCCAATCAGAGCCAAGCCGGCTAGAAAAACCAGGTCAGCAGGAAATCCGAAACAGCCAAGAGACATGCGCAAGCCTGCTACCTCTCTCCCTGGCTATCTCATTACCACCCGCTGGGCAGGCTCCACCAGGTCTGGAAGAGCAAGTGGCATCCCGGAGGACTGCTATTGATCTCTGGACCTAGTACTCCGCCTTTCCCCGCTGACAAAATGCTATTCACACCTCTGGGCTTCCTCTGGCTGCTTTGTACTCCGATGTCCAGCAGACTTACCGGTGCCTATGGGTTAGCTTAGGCAGCCTGTTTGGACATCGGTTCTGAATGTAAAAAGCACATTACATTACATTAAAGTATATTTTCATATACTTCTGAGTCTCTGGTTACAGGGGACAGAGAAGAAAAAATATTGTAGGTTTATTTCTATCTGCCTTAATCCCCACACACTTTCCCTTGGACTCAGTCTGGACTCTCAGACTCCCCCCTCAACCTTATATATGTTTGGGGCACCCACAAACCCTATTCTGGATGTGGGTCACCTTGGCACTATCTGGGGTACCCCCTCAACATAGGGATTCCCTCAGCAACAGGAATACATGTTTCATCAGTGTGCCTCATTCTCTTTTCTGGGCTATGCTGAAGCAGGGTACCCTAGTGGTGAGTCGCGCTTGCGTTTTCAAGGGGAGGTATTGCTGGACAAGGTGCCTACATGTATCCAAGTATCAGGCATGATTCCCGGGTACATTTATAGGGGAACAGACAACTCCAGACCACAACCTCCTAGGCACATTCTGCCAATGGTTCCTCTGCAACCCCCCCCCCCCCCTTGAAACTCATGCCCTAGCCCTCCCTTCTTGATTGCATGCCCGGAAAGGGAAAAACACAAAAAATACTTTTATTACAAACAGTATATAGGAATGGTACACTGTTACCAGGCCCCAGAGCTAACTCTCTTGGACCCTTATACACGGATCAGGGTAACCAAAACGAGCTTAACCTTTATTTGAAAGCCTGGTTACCCCCTACGTCACAGCGTGTAAAAATTATCTTGTCAAAAGAGACAATATCACTGCATGAATAAGTTATTTCTGTTGTTATTATGTGGATAAGGCAGACACTGCTATTAATCATCATAAATAATGTAACCATGTAAAAAGATTTACAGAATGGGATTCAGCAGAATAAACTCTACGGCATTAATTTAGGTACAACCCCTGTAGTTTTCAAATTGTTCCCATCTGTGGAAAGGAAATATGCACATTAAAATTGTACCCAGTTTTTAGGCGACTACTTTAGAAGATGGCACTATTTGCTTATGTTAATGTTTCTTTTTGAGCAGATTCTCTTAACATAGTAACTGTAAAATATATTGATTCTAGCATTTCACTGTATTACCGAGGACTACTCAAACTCTGCAATTAGTAGAGTAAATTTGAAGAAGAGACGATATTTTGCAAGCTCTATACACTATAATCTATAAAGAACTCTAATAGCACAAGGTTTTATAAACAAAAGAATTCCCCTTTGGAAAGTATCTGAGATAACTATTCTAACAGCAGTAATCCTCATGGATGTCTTGTTTTAGGCTTTTACCCTGAACTGGGGGGTCAACTATAATAGAAACTATTAGGTCTTACCAGCTAGGTGAGGGCAGAAAACAAGTGCAAAAATTGCGCTAACTGACTCTCCCTCTGCTTTATTCCTCTGCTTTATTCCGACTGCAGCTGTGACATCATCGGATCGCCAGGGCCCCGCGAATACCAGCTGAGCAGACACGGCATGGGTCCCACGAGGATTCAGCGTTCCTTCCCCTGACTCTGTGTAGGCTCACTTTTTGTCTTATTAAAAGTGCATTACTTGATTTCTTCTTTTCAATGCAAACATTTTTGCACTATTTTTGCCTTCCTTTCTTTTCTTCCTTTCTTTTTCCACATATTGGAAGTTTGGTGCATCCTGATACATCTACTGTGTCATGAATCAACAGTTCCATCAAGAGATTTATCTATATATGCTTGTTATCATCTTGCAGCATGTGAGTGGGATACCTCCTATTGTTTAATATTTTTTCTCTTTTTGCTTCTAATTTTGTTGGATTCTCTGCACTTTGTAGATTGTGTTTTTCTTTTATTTCCCCTAGTAGCCATATGCTTTGTTTATTCTACTTCTTTACCAGCAAGGTGCCTGTACCAAAATTAATGAATGTCAATCAATAAGGAGAATGCAGCACACAATATCAGCACTGCTCTCATTAATTTGATTGACTACATGGTGCTGCTGACAACCCCAATTATTTCCTGAAGTTCCTGAAATTTGCTTCCCAGTGGAGCTGTGGTCTCCAGATAGTAAAATCAACTCAGATTTGCTGTGAGGGTGCTATGTTTCAGATTACAAATATCAATCAACTTCCACATTATTATACCGTAGAGTATATTATGAGGGTGGACACTTTCCTGTGGTGTTTTGGCTCTTAAAGACTGGTGTTTTGAATGTGGTTATGGTTAAAAAATATACACATGTTTTGGTTTTGCAAGAACTTAATTTCTTTAGATTTTGCATTTCTGATAAACCTTATATAGCCTGGGCCCCCCTACTTTTGGCTGCAGCTGCATCTGGCAGCAGAGGATGGGGGAGAGCATGGGGAGGTTGCTGCAGGTGATTTGATCGCTGGAGGTTACTGGCAGCGCCCCTTGTAGGTGGCGCCATGATCTTGGTCCTGATTGCGCAAGCGCAAGATGCAGCACATGCGCAGTATAGGTGTGCGAGGCGGAAATTAGGAAGAATAGATCTGCAGGGGTCCACAGCTCCCAGGATGTACTAGGGCGACGGACCACATGGGCTGCAGCAGCCAATAGCATGGCCAGATTCTCCTGTCTGGAGAATTGTACATTTGCACGCAGGGGAGCATACTAGTCAGAGCTGGGACAAGGAAGGGGTAGCGTGTGCATGTGCAGGGTGTCAGTGATCCCTGCACTAGGCCAGAGACCTTTTAGGCCCCAGCTAGGCCCCGACTCCCACATAGATTGTGGCTATGCTAGGGAATTGCCCTTTGGTAGGGAAATTGCCCGATTAGCACCCCAGCTCAGGGTCACAGCAAGGACGCTGCTGTGGAATGGGGATACGGTGGTCTGGGACCCGACCACCATACTAAGAGACTATCTGCAAAGGTGATACTGTACACTCCTCGCAGGATCCTGACAACCGCAATCCCTGGATCCTATCTTTCAGTGTGGTGTTACCGTGTGTCGGAGCACCTGGCAGGTACTACAAGTGCACCAACTATAAACACATTAGTGGGGGCAGCGCTGTCTCACACATTTGGGCGGGAGTTGCTACTCGGGACACCAGGGTGGTTGGGTGCCCGAGGGCCCCTCAGGACTTTGTGGGACTATATTGCCAGTGTGTGGACCGGGTTGGTGGTTACTGGAGGGCATGGTCGTGCATAACCGGGTGGGGGGAGCTGTGTATACATATATATATGTTCAGTATTCTTTCGCATGCAGTACAACAGTTTCTGCGGCTACAACCGCGTTTGGTGGACGGGTATTCAAGTCGAGCAAAAGTTCTTAACAACCTCTTAAATACAGCTAGGTCTGGAAATAATTGGACACTGATACAAGTTTTGTTATTTTGGCTGTGTACCAAAATAAGTTCAAATTACAGTTAAATAATGAATATGGGCTTAAAGTGCAGTCTATCAGCTTTAATTTGAGGGTATTCACATCCAAATTGGAGGAAGGGTTTAGGAATTACTCCAAAAATGAATACATTTATATGTTACCCTCAGGATACAATAATTAAATATATTATAGCAGATCAACTTCATTGTCCACTAGATTTTAATGGCACCTGCATTGGTATTTTAAAAGGACTAGATGAAGACAAATAAAACAACTAATTGAAATAGAACGCATTTCTCCCTCAATATAAATCTAGAGAGAATACAAATATTTTTGTTTAGGGGCGAGATCATGACATACATATTTAGGGAATGAAAAAAGAATACAGAAAAAACTTAATACAGCTGGGTTTATTTTTCAGAGCTACAGAAGCCTTCATATCATGCCTTGCAAGAGCCAGGTTAGGGGCAAAGTTATTCGGCGAGCCTTCAGTCTTGCGCCTCTCCTCCCCGCAACAAACATTCGGGGGAAAAAATGATATCTGCCATGATGTCAAGTAAACTGAACTTTTGTAATTTTATAACCGATGTAATTTTTTCTAACTTTCTGCATATAAAACATCCAATATATACGAGTGACATATACTGTATATCGTGCATTGTTAAACACAATCAAGTTCCACTAACTGCACCCCTGGCCCTAATTTAAAGAACCATGGCAAAGCAATCATCTAATTTGTAACATTATTTGTGAAAAATGTGTATGTTGCTGAGACTTGTCTCGGCTCTGACAAAACCCCGTCCCTCACACACACTCCCTCTTGCCCCTATTTACTCTCCCCCATTATCTTTCTCTCCCTCCATACTCTCTATCTCCCTCCCCCATTCTCTAACTCACCTCAACCCCTATCATTCTCCCTCCCATTCTCTGTCTACCCCTCTCATTTTCCCCCTTTGATTCTCTTATTCCCCCCTCTCTCCTTCTCCCTCCCCCTATCATTCTCACTTCCCCCTCTCTCATTCTCTCTCCCCCTCCTCCTCTCTTATTTTTTCCCACCCCCTCCTATTTCATTCTCTCCCACTCATTCCTCACTCATCGTCTCTCACCCACTCCTCTCATTATCTCTGCCCCTTCCTCTCTCATTCTCTCTCTCCCTCAGCCCCCTCTCAGTCCCTACCTGGCTGTGGAGTGGAGTGGGGGAGTTCCTTTCTGCAGGTGTCCTTTCTTCACTGACTTTGGGGTGAGACCGCAGGGGCAGGTTCACTCTGCCATCTTCTGCCACCTCACACCAGTACTGCTGCCCTCCTGCTCTACCACTATCCTCCTCATTCTCATCCCATTTTAGCCAATAGCAAAAATGAAAGGAAAAAGATGGCGCTAAATGAGCTTGCAACAATGGTAGTAATGGTTTTGTTATCACTATATAAAAGGAATGACGTCTGCTGCTGAGGTATATTAGAAGGGAGCCGTCAATTCCCATATGTATATAAAGAATAAATGAAAAGAAAATATACTTCAGCGCATGGAATCAATTGAAAAGAGAACCCTATGTCTCAGAGGCCAAGGAATTCCAAATAAGACCTCACCCTAGATGTGTGTGGTACAAATAAAATTGATTTTAATAAAAATAAAACAAAAACTTGATACTTAAAAAACAATTGTCCCAGCGGGGTGCAAATTACACCAACACAATATTAAGCATTTCAACTAAAAATAAAACATTTATCTTAGTATAAGCTTCATAAAACGCAGGCACTTTTCACTTTAGAAAGCACCCCTTGAGTACATATATTTACTTGCATGCATACTGTATATATAAACATTTAGATTGTCTGCAGTATTAGTGATCTCTATGGTGAGCTTGTACGTCCTCCCTGGGGAACAATTAAGACTATTGGATCCTTTTTGTGAACCCCTAGGTGGTACAAACAGAACCCAACACGGATGATCACAAATAGCTGACTCCAAGGAGAAATCACATAAACATGTTATATCAATAAAACCAATGAAGTCCAGCTGATGGTATGTGGCAGTCAAATGTGTTAATGAGAAAAAGGTAGTAGTACTAAACTTCTTCGTTTTGGGCACGCTATAAAAGATGATCAAATTTGAGATAGGTTGGTGTAAGTGATGGTAAGAATAGTCAATCTTTATATTCCCGTACTTGTAGTATATGTGTCTGGGTAAGAGGGAAGAGTTCAAGGGCAGAGGAAACACAGTTCTCTTAAAACAAGGTGAAGGGAAAGGGTGAGGTGGGGGCTTGTGAAAACAGGGTGAAAATGCAGGGGAAGGGGGACATTATTTGTTGTCCTTTGGGAACGGGCCTGAAGAAGGGGTCCTAACCCCAAAAAGTTGCCCCCTTTTCCCTGCATTTTCACCTCGTTTGCACAAATCCCCCTCGCCCCTTCCCCACCCCTCCCCACCCTTTCCCTTCAACTTGTTTTTTCCCTTCTCCCTTATCACATTTGTTCCGGTATTGTGATTTACTTATACCCCTTATGGGTTGTGCTTTTCTTCTTCATTAAAACATTTGGCTTATTCTTTTTCCAATTTGTCTTTAATAAGTGCTTGGAACATTATATTTGTGTTTATTGTTTGTTTGGAGGAAATAGGGTTCCTCCTTGTTCCACGCTGCACCATCTAAATTTACGGTATCTTATTGTTTTAGTGCTGTCTATTTTTTATTTTTATTTTTTATTTTGATACAGCTCTGGCAAGACCCACCAGCTCTGAGGGTCAGCACACTCATAACACTTTTACTTAGACTGTTGGAATTATCACCAGATGCCACTGCTTCTATTAAGCAAATTAATTTACTTGGACAGCAATTGTATGTACTTGTTGGATAGCGGGGGAATCAATCAAGTAGGATTGCTCTGTTTCTCAATCCTCAAAGGATGTAAATTTCTTTCTTGCATATCTTCATGCATATTTATATTCCTTATACTTGCTCAATTCAATCCTGGTAACACTGGCATTAAATCACCCATCATGCCATAAAGCGCCACATTTTGCTCCACAAAAAAACTGAGTTTACATGTTAACAGCATTCTACTAAAGACTAAATATGAAAGCCATAGTAGAATTAATGGAAGCATAATTTATCATTGATCAATTAGTTGTGGCTTTCTGGAAACTGGAAGCTGCCAGTAAGCATTAAAGAATTAGAGACAGTTATTCAGAAATTCAGAGATAGTTTAACTATATTATATACCCATTGAAAGTGGAGCAAGGGTGCTAAAAAAAAAAGTAATAGTGCCAGTCTTAAAAAATTCTAAATGTATTAAACATTCAGGAAACGCTTTATACAACATTTATGCTTAGAAAGCAGAAAGGGAAAAAGGCTTCCTAAAGTAAATTAATTTGTTCTTTAAATAGAAAGTGGAACCATTAGTCTGTCAATAAAAAGTAGTACTCTAGGATTGTACATTAAAAAGTAATGGTACTCCTTGCCCCCCCGTACTATTATGCTACAACTACTTCCTGTATGCAAGTGTACAGAGGGATGATCATTTCATACATTAAGTCTTAACATATGCAAATTGTTAGAGCTTGGATAGCTTAAAATATTTGCTATAACGGTATCAATGAATAAGCTCATTAAAAAGTAACTTTCCAATAATTGTTCTGTTTGTGTTTGTACTGTACTTGTAAAAAGATAGAGAAATTAAAGCTTAATTTACATATGGTGGTTAAAGTCCTGATCTTTGAGACTTCGAGCAAATCAATATACATTTTATTATTTACTTGTTTGTATTTAATCATGATATTTTTGTCATACAGAATTTCACGAGCGTGCCATAAACCGAGTAATTGGAAGCTATTAATATTCATTCCAATCATAGTCTCCTCTTACCCAGCTTTTTAATTGACTTTTTGATCACCAAATAATTACTTGCACTTATTATAAAGCCATGAAGATATTTGTAATGTTTCTCTGGAGGTTTAGTCTACTGTATCAATGAGAAAGACACTGATTTGGTGCACAATTGTCAGATTAGATAAAGGCAGTCTCACATATTTACCAATGAACAGTATATTGGAATTGCAACAAAGTAAAACCACGCATGCATGTCCCATCTAAATTACATTTACTGTATTAAAATAACTTGGAGTGTTCATGACTGTTACTGTACTGAAAATCACACTGTTGGTCATTCTCTAGCGCTCTAAAACTGCTACAACATTATTTTTTTTCCCAAACAGTAAACTACTTTTTCAGTAAAGTATACATCCATTAGAGAGAGGCCCATAACTCTCTTTTTTTATTAATCTATTTCACAATTTTACTCCCATCCAAAATCTCAATGTTGCAGAACAAATCAATAAACGAATCAATGGATTTTGATTGAGACTAAGGCCAAAAGACATTGGGTAAATCCAAGTGATAAGAATTCTTAAAGCTATAGTGAATGGTTGTGTTTATGTAGGTAAGTTTTTGTGTAGGAAATGTACTGTTATTTAACAATATAGTGTGTAGGACCAAAATGAGATGCTGATTCATTATCAAAGTCCAAGGTCACTTGCTTTTTTCTACCACAAGCATATTACTCAAGTATTTCCATGTTATTGAAAACACCCAGCCTTGGAGTTTCAAGCTATCATTATTACATACAGTACATTTTGTTTTGTGTGTTTTGTGTGTACCAGTGAAAACTGTTACATACAGTAGGCTAGCATGTCCATTACTATTAAGATTACTATAAATATATGCAGCTAGGTCCCCGCTTACCTCCATGGCGGGTGGGAAAGGCTGCAGGGCGACTGGATCGCTGTAGCTCCACGGAGTACACGGTGGCACAGGGGGATGCCATTTTGGATATCGCACATGCGTGATCAGAGTGAAGACCAATCACCTGTACTCAATGTTAAGGATAGGGTACAAAAGATTTATAAACTGTTGTCCACCCTTTATCCTTTGTCTTCTGATATCATCTGAATTGTTACCTGATTGCGAGAGAATTGCTATGCAACATACTTCTCATCCCCCATCCCCAAAGTAAGTGTACTTCTTGTATTGTTACTGTACAATTTCGTGTGTTCACCTATCCAAAGGAATAAATACAATTTATTATATCTAAGCCTCGTTCAGTTCAAACCCAGTTATTTGTGTAAATTACAACCTGTCACAAGAATATTTGGTGAATTCCGCGTCGTGGGCTGAAAGTGCAGTCCTACGGATCAACCATCTCCAGATTGTCCTGGTGTGGCCTAAGAACAGGAAAAGTACCCACGTGCACCAACAGCCTTACACAGGGGGCAGCACTACTCCACAAACACACTCTTTTGGTGGGCATTGTCTGTAGACACTAAGGTGGTTAGGTGCCCAGGCACCCTCAGTACTTTGGGGTACCCTACCTGGGGTGGTGAACATTGTGTGTGTCATTGTATTGTGGGTATTGTGTCAGTGTACTGTATATGGTTATTGTTATCATTAGGGTGTGTGTGTTAATGAACTGTTATACTACACCTGTGTATGCGTATTTCTTGCTACTGTATTTGGGTGCTTTGAGGGGTTGTCCAGCAATTCTAGGATCGCTCCAAGGTGGAGGCGCTGTATCCAGATAGACAAGCTCACCTGAGGCTCCAAGTGGCGGAGGCTTAGATCTTCTATGAGCCACAGGTAAAGACAGCACGCGTAGTTCCTTTAGTTACTGTGAGGAATCTGTTCCTGGGTTTGGCGGGAGCTGGTGAGCTTTCAAACAAACCTCCCCTTGGAATTGCTATCACTTTCACCTGTGCTTGCAATCACTGCAGCTCTGTCTCTCTGCTCTGGCATTGGAAGAATTCCCACACACCCCTGTCTTGGGATTGGCTATCTGCCCTTCTTATACTAGCTTCTCCCTTTGACTCATGGCTGAGCATAATTCAAGTTCACTTGGATGTAATAGTCTTTGCCCCAACACTCCTACTCTAGCCTTGTTCCTGTGACCCGCTGCACTCATCCCTGGCAGAGGTCTGTTCCTGCGCTGAAGCACTGGATCCCGAGTGCTACCATTACCCTATTCCTGAGACCTCCTGCATTCACCCCAGGCAGAGGTCTGCTTCCTGGTACCTGTGCGGAAATGCTGGATCCCCAGCGCCAGCCTTGCCTTGTTCCTGTGACCTCCATTCATCTTTTGCAGAGACCTTATCATGGGCCGCTCCCGCTCCTCGCGCAGAGGCCATTCCCGCGCTTCAGCTGCTATGCTGAAGCGTTGTGTACCTGACTCCCTGTTGCCGAACTCCAGCCTGGACATAGACTACTCTGATGTCTCCAACTCTGACCCCGGCTCGCCCTTGGATTACCCTGGCCTTCTCCAACCCTGAACCGGATACGAATGACTATGAACTGCGCAATCCAGAACCGGCTTCATGGTTTAAGGTCGGTGTATTCACATCCCCACTCAGCCCTGCAGTCCGGTCCCGGTTTGTGGCAAGCACGCGCGTTACAGTTACGGGGAAAGGGGGCTACATATAATACAAATGTAGCAGGAGTTATTATTTATGTGCGCAATATTACTCCATCTCCCATTATCACACAGTATATAGCATGCTACATCTGTAGAGCAACAGGATAATGTTGTTTGATTTTATACAGTATGTTTTTTTTGTATAGTACTGTATGGCAATTGGCAAACCATGAAATAATAGATTCTGATTGCATTGACAATGTAGATAGCAATGCATATTCAAATGTACTTTTATTTGCATATTTAGAATCCAAACAAGAAAATACTTCACTGGGCCAAACATTAAAGTTTTCCTACTTACATACAGTACAGATACCTTTGTTTTATTCTGTTGAATATTTTAGTGAGTATTAGTATTAGTTATGTGAAGGCTTCAAGTGATGAGATATAGATAAATAATAAGTGTCTGTATAATTTGAATCCTTTCAATATCATTACAACAAATGTTAATGGAAATACAGGGGAGAGGGGTGGTATACATTCAGTGGTATGACAAACTCTAAAGTCAACTAATTTTGGATGAAAATAGCCCTAGTCCCAGTCTGTATGTGAAAGAACAGCTGCCTAATTCAACATTGTAACACAAAGGAATCTTCTAGGTTTATTCAATTAAATACTAAAGTACTTGTATGAAACCCCATACTGAGAATCTGTTTTTAAGGAAAACAGGACAGCTTGTGAAGAATGTGAAGAACTAGCTGCTGCCAATATATACTGTAAAAACTATACACAAATATATACTGTTGGGCTGGTGTGAAATTGAATGCACTGTCTTGTTTTTCATTTTGGTTGTCCCATAAAATAGTGGTCTGTGTAAAACATGAATGCATCCTCTTCAACGAAGCTCTGTGTAATGTCAAATATATTGCAAATTAATCAATACTGTAACAAATAGCAAATTCATATACTGTACTGTATCATGTTAATGGAAAGAAGTACATTGGATCCTACTGTATTTCTTAACAAATATTTTATCTGTATGATCATAGAAATATTATTCCCATTGTGTTAGTCTGATGACATTTTAGATGATCCCTTGTGACTGCATTTGGGAAAATAGGTCACAGGAATACTGCAGCATCATTGTAATGTCTGGTAGAAGAGTATTTATTGTTGCAGTAAATAATGAGTTTCAGCATTGTTTACAGTGAGAGAGGCGCTTAAAGGTAAGGAAAAATGCTTAGCCTAAAATATACTAAAATATAGAGATGGGCAAATGTGTCAACACGAATCTCAAATGTTTTACTGTTTTACCAGTAACATTCAGTGTGACATTCAAGGGTTGTTTTGACCATAAAAAACAGGGTCATTTTAACCCCCAACCCACCCCCTGCGAATTTCATAATAGTAGCGGGCCAATGTGCAGACCCTGAAATATGGGTTTTTCTGTGGAGACAGACTCTATTTAAATAGAGTTTGAAGTGCTATACAGTATATATCCCCTAAAAACTACCTTCACACAACACATGGAGCACAAAAAGGAGCACACGTTGGATTTATGCTAATCAGATACGCAAAGTAAATTTAATTGACTCCTTTTATAATCCCAGGTATCTCAGGTAAGCTTCTTTTTGTGCACAGGTGTTTCTCCACTTGTCTGTAGGTAGGTATGAGGTGATGTGTACTGTATAGCACATTACATTTTAGTAAAATAGTTCTCCTCCCTGCATCTCTCCACCTCCCCAGAAAAAAAAAAAACATATTCCAGGACCTTGAACTTTAGGATGAATAGAATGTGCAGTGCTATTGCATACACTCGAAAGAGGGTAGGCGAATATCACTTTTTAAAACCAAGCTACAAATTTCCAAGGCTCCACAGAAACACCATATTTGCTGGGAATTTGTAATGTCAGCAAAAAATCCACCCATCTCTACCAAAATATACAATATGCTTCAACTTTTCAAAAACATTTTCTTATTAGTGCTAAAATATCCAAATATTAATATGTCCAAGACTAGGCTTCTCGTTTTTCATTGCTTATATACTGTAGGCCCTATTGCCTTTATTTCCATCATAGACAAAACAATCTGTTCCTTTTATTCTTCAAATCACATGTTGAATTCCTCGGTCTTCCCCCAAATGCCTCACTTGCTACCTCATTATCTATGAATTGCTCTGCTGCCAGCATTTTCGTTTGACTTTTGGATTCCTTCATATTCTTCCCAAAAGGTTGTCCCACCCTACACCAAATAATACATAAGACACTAATTTGGATAAAAACGCCCACAACATTTATTAGCAATTAAACACTTTAACATATGTACTGTAACATCTCTAACATAGCCTTTAAAAATATTCCATCCACTGACATTACTGCTAAGTGGCCACGTCTAGCATAATAAACCAAAGGTTAGAGTAACACAAGCTGTAAGCTAATGTTTTGTTACTCCCTTCCCAGACCGAACCGGGTCAAAACCCCATGTCATTCCTTAAATTCCACTCCAGCTGGCATGGAATCTCACAACAGTGAGGACATTTTACCCTCTAAAATGGACACAGCACCCCAAAAAATTCTTGCCCTCTCTATACCATCCTAGTCATATTACTTTGTAAGCTTTTGATAGGAGCGCGCCTGTGCATGTGCGAAGGTCATTAAGGTTGACCACTTTGAGCACCATACCTAGCTGGACGGACTACGATTTGGCACCATTTTTGATTGTTTGATTGTTTCACTCACTATATGTATACCCAGTGTGCTGTACATTGAGATGGGAGCTAGATAAAAGACCGGGAGGTCTGAAACGCCACTCCCCCATTCTTGAACTGACCCCTTATGCTTCCTGATGCATTAAATCTGATTTCTATTTACAATTTTACCAGAGTGCTGCAGATTTCTTTGACTGGTGTGCTTTTTATTTTGCTGCTGGATGGTGGCCTGGCTGCACTGCTGGCACCCTGATCTCAAGATAAGTATTTTATCCTTCCCTTTAACTTATGTGAGTGCCCTTAACATCTTGTATTTTCTGTGTGTATATATATATTTATATATACAGTGTTCTACAAATCCGGTCGCCCGCATGCCCCGGGGCGACTGGATTTGACCCTGTGGCGACCACATGGCAGCGCACGCAATTTTCCCTGCTCGCGCTATGAGTCCGCGCTTCTATGGGCATTATTATTTGCCTCCTGCAACTGCAATGGCCGTGTGGCGTCAGACACCGCGTTGCCATGCCAACATGATACTCGTGACATCACGCAGCATCAAGGAGCTGAGGAGGCAGCCATGGTAGCACAAGACACCGATTGGAGCCGGATTCCAGGCCCTCCTTCACCTCTCGCACGGCTTCCAGGCCCCCCCGCCTGGCTTTCAGTCCCCCCACCCGGCTTTCAGTCCCCACCACCCGGCTTTCAGTCCCCCCCGCCCGGCTGCCTGATGCCCCCTGTCTGGCTGCCTGACCCCCGCGTCCGGCTGCCCAGCTGGCTGCACGTGGAGGACAAGCAAGCCCTGGATGAACTGTACAGGTGGACCCCCTCCCTTCCAATGAATACCCACCCAGTCACCCACCCAGTGAGTGTGTGTGTGTATCTGTGTGTTTGTGTGTGTGTGTGTGTGTGTGTGTGTGTTTGTGTGTGTCTGTGTGTGTGTGTGTGTGTCTGAGTGTGTCTGAGAGAGTGTGTGTGTTTGTCTTTTTGTGTGTGTGTGTGTGTCTGAGTATGTGTGTGTGTGAGTGCATGTGTGTCTGAGTGTGTTTGTGTGTGTCTGTGAGTGTGTGTGTGTGTGTGTGTCTGTGAGTGTGTGTGTGTCTGTGTGTGTGTATGTGAGTGGCTGTGTGTGTCTGTGAGTGTGTGTGTGTGGGGGGTGTGAGTGTGTGTGAGTGTGTGGTGTTGTGTGGTGTTTGGTGTGGTGTGTGTGTGGTGTGGTGTGTGTGTGTTGTGTGTGTGTGTGGTGTGGTGTTGTGTGTGTGTGTGTGTGTGGTGTGGTTGTGTGTGTGTGTGTGTTTGTGTGTTTGTGTGGTGAGATTGTATTGTGAGATAGTGTGTGGTGTGTGTGTGTGTGTGTGTGGTTTTTGTTTTTGTTGTGTGTGGTGTGTTTGTGTGTTGTGTGTGTGTGTTTTTGTGTGTGTGTGTCTGGTGGGTGTGTGTTGTGACTGGTGTGTGTCTCTGGGTGCAGTGTCTGTGAGTGTGTGTGTGTCTGGAGTCTGTCGTGTGTGTCTGTGAGTCTGTCTTGTGTGTGTCTGTGAGTCTGTCTCGTCTGTCTGTGAGTGTTGTGTGTGTCTGGTTTGTGTGTGTCTGTCGTGTGTCCTGTATTGTGTGGTTGTGTGTGTGTGTGTCTCTGTGTGTGTGTCTCTGTGTGTGTATGTGTGTGTGTATGTGTGTGTGTCTGTATGTGTCTGTCACCCTCTCTGTCGCCCTCTCTCTGTCACCCTCTCTCTGTCACCCTCTCTCTATCACCCTCTCTCTGTCATCCTCTGTCGCACCGATTCTCTCTGTCTGTCACCCACACACTCTCTCTCTCTGTCTGTCACCCACATTCTCTCTCTCTCTGTCACCCACACTCTCTCTCTGTCTGTCACCCACACTCTCTCTCTTTCACCCACACTCTCTCTCTCTGTCTGTCACCCACACTCTCTCACACTCTGGATCTGGATATCTTATTTACCCTATATATCTTAACTGCCCTATATCTACACCGAAATAACCTATACTGCTTTCTTCCAAATCTAACTCTCGAGCTTCACACGGGAGAAAGCGGAATCCCCCCTAACTCAAAAGACAGGTAGGGAACACCTCCCCTCCAATGTATAACATTGCGGGAATGAGGGTAGCTGGACATTGAGGGACTGCGGATCAGGTAAGATCCCAGGTGGGATTGCGGATTTAGATATTGTGAAGCGTGGACATCCAGGCACTTGGTAAAGGGTTCAGGAAACTAGTAATTCACATCTGGCTTTTTCTCTAGATCCAACATTTACACACAGACACACAGACACACAGACACACACACACACACACAATTATGTATCAAGGACTAATTGTAGTAAAGTATAAATGTAATACAATAAATAAACTGTTATGTCAAAAACGAATGATGTTCTTACTAGGAATTTATTCAATTAAAAAAAAGAACAGGGCTGGGGCGGGGCTAATGGTGGGCTGGGGGTGGGGCTAATGGTGGGCTGGGGGCGGGGCTAAGCGGTGAGTAGACTTTTTTGTTCGACGAGTAGATTGTTGGGTGATTTGTCGACCACTGTATTATATATATATTGTATTGTATGTCTTTATTTATATAGCGCCATAAATGTACATAGCGCTTCACAGTAGTAATACATATCATATAAATAATGAGTAATATAAATCAGGTCATGGGATTTATGCTTCAGACATAAAAGTAACATTAAGGAAGAGGAGTCCCTGCTCCAAGGAGCTTACAATCTAATTGGTAGGTAGGGAGAATGTACAGAGACAGTAGGAGGGAATTCTAGTAAGTGCGTCTGCAGGGGGCCAAGCTTTATGTATCATGTGTCCAAGATTATCCAGTGCTATTCATATGCATCTTTAAACAGATGTGTCTTAAGGTGGGTCTTAAAAGTGGATAGAGAGAGTGCTAGTCGGGTATTGAGGGTAAGGGCATTCCAGAGGTGCGGGGCAGAAAGTGAGAAAGGTTTAAGGCGGGAGAGAGCTTTAGATACAAAGGGGGTAGAAAGAAGAGATCCTTGAGAAGAACACAAGAGTCGGAATGGTGCATAGCGAGACATTAGGGCTGAGATGTAAGGAGGGGCAGAAGAATGTAAAAGTTTAAAAGTGAGGAGGAGAATTGAGTGCGAGATACGGGATTTGATCGGAAGCCAGGAGAGGGATTTCAGGAGGGGAGATGCGGAGACAGATTTAGGAAAGAGTAGAGTGATTCTGGCAGTAGCGTTTAGGATAGATTGTGGGGGAGAAAGGTGAGAGGCATAAAGGCCGAACAGCAGGAGGTTGCAGTATTCGAGACGTGAGAGAATGAGGGCCTGAGTCAAAGTTTTAGCAGTGGAGTAACAGAGGAAAGGGCGTATCTTTGTGATATTGCGGAGGAAAAAGCGACAAGTTTTAGAAACGTTTTGAATATGAGAGGAGAATGAGAGAGAGGAATCAAGTGTAACCCCTAGGCAGCATGCTTTGGCTACTGGGTGAATGATCGTATTTCCAATAGTAATGTGGAAGGCAGTAGTAGGGCCAGGTTTGGGAGGATGTATAAGGAGCTCTGTTTTTGCCATGTTAAGTTTCAGTCGGCGGATGGCCATCCAGGTTGATATTCCAGAGAGGCATTCAGAAATGTTGGTCTGTACAGCAGGTGTAAGGTCAGGGGTTGAAAGGTAAAATTGTGTGTCGTCAGCATAGAGGTGATATTTAACCCCAAAAGATGTGATTAGGTCACCTAGAGAGAGTGTGTAAAGAGAAAAGAGAAGGGGTCCCAGGACAGAGCCCTGGGGTACCCCCACAGAGAAATCAATAGAGGAGCAGGAGGTGTGAGCAAAAGAGACACTGAAAGTACGATGGTAGAGGTAAGAGGAGATCCAGGCTAGAGCTTTATTCCGTATACCAAGAGTATGGAGAAAGTGAAGGAAAAGAGGGTGGTCCACGGTGTCGAATGCTGCAGAGAGGTTGAGTAATATGAGCACAGTGTAATGACCTCTGTCTTTGGCAGCATGGAGGTCGTCAGTTATTTTAGTGAGGGCTGTTTCCGTGGAGTGAGCAGTGCGGAAGCTAGATTGTAGAGGGTCTAGAAGAGAATAGGTGTTGAGAAAGTGTAGCAATCGAGAGAATACAAGACGTTCAAGGAGTTTGGAGGCAAAAGGCAGGAGGGAGAGAGGTCGATAGTTAGAAGGACAGGTAGGGTCAAGCTTGCTGTTTTTGAGTAATGGTATAACGGTTGCATGCTTGAAGGAGGATAGAAAGGTACCAGAGTAGAGGGAAGAGTTAAAGATCTGTATGAGCATAGGGATCCTAGAAGGAGCAAGAGGTTTTAGGAGATGGGAGGGAATGGGATCAAGAGGACAAGTGGTAAAGAGAGAAGAGGAGATCAGCAATGACACATCCTCCTCCGAGATAGCAGAAAAAGTGTCAAGAAAGGCAGGAGGAGAGTTGGGATGCAGTGTGGGATGGGGGGAGGCAACAGATGGGATGTTCTGACGTATGGATTCCACATTTTCATTTAAAAAGTCAGCAAAGTCCTGAGGTGAGATGGAGGCAGAAGAGGAGGCAGCTGAGGGTGGTCTGAGTAGAGAGTCAAAGACAGAAAAGTTTTGGCGTGGGTTAGACTTGTGTGTGTTGATTAGTGATGAAAAGTAGGGTTGTTTAGTCTGAGAGAGGGCAGAGTTGAAACAGGACAGCATAAATTTGTAGTGAATGAAGTCTGCGAGCGTATGAGATTTCCTCCAGAGGCGTTCAGAGGAATGAGTGGAGGAACGCAGCATGCGTGTGCGAGAGTTTAGCCAGGGTCTGGGGTTAGAAGGCCAGGGCAGCAGAGAGAAAGCGGGGCATGATGATCAAGAGAGGAAGATAAGGCAGAGTTGTAGTTCCTGACCAGGTATATATATATATATATATATATACACACACTCACACACTCACACTCTTACACACTCTCACACACACACACTCTCTATCTCACACTCTCTCTCTCACACACACACTCTCTCACACACTCTCTCTCACACACACACACACACACACACACACACACACGCGGTGCCAGCGGTCGAGGCAGTCTCTCGGGGCGTTCTCTCGCTCTGGCTACTCTCTGCTCGGAAAATCGGTCTGCAAGGGGGAAAGATCCTACTCTCTTCCCTGTTCCTCTCTCTCTCTGGTCTCCTCACCACACACACACACACCACACACCACAACACACACACACACACACACACACACCACACACACC
>CM071567.1:90104749-90285776 GCA_036426205.1 Ascaphus truei
CACACACACACACACACACACACACACACACACACACACTCTCACACACACCTTCCTGTACACTCGCTCTGCCTCTCCTGGGTCTCTCACCCCCGCGTCACTCCTATGCTCCCACATTCCTCTCTGCTCAGGGCCTCTGACATCGCTCGTTACCTCCCAGAGGCCTCTCTGCTCCCCGATGTCCAGGCCTCTCCTCAGGGGGCTGACGGGTTTGCAGTCCACGGACCCGCGGTGGGGAGGCGGTACAGCGGGGACGTGCGCCGGCACGGAGAGAGAGTGACCAATCACCACGCGTACCAGTGGCCAATCCGCTCAGAGCTGGGAGCACACCAATCACAGCTCGAAGAAAGGGAGACAGTGGAAAATCTGAGCAGGGGCGGGACCAGGGGAAGGGAACCCACCAATCACAGCACGGGGCACGGTGTGAGGATGCAATGCGAGGCGGCGATTGGCTGGGAGCACAAGACTTGGCACACAACGCCGGCGGGCAATCAGCGGACGGGTGAGTGTGCGCGTGTGCAGAGAGCAAGGCGGGGCCCGGAACTGAAAAAGGGAAGGAGCCACCGGATAACAAAGCGGAGAGCAGCAGACAATCAGTGGCGAGCAGGAGCCTCAACTAATCACAAGGGAGGCCGCTCGTTAGGGGCGGGTTCATATAGAGCCTGGCCGCGCACCCACAAAGCCTGGGAGCGCACGCCAATCAGCAGTATTACTGTATTACTGGTATTGTTCCTTGGAGGGGCTTATCCTGCTGCATCAGGATCCCTTTCAGGTGGAGGCGCTGCACCAAGGTGGTTATCCATTCACCCCAGGCTCCCTGTGGTGGAGGCTCCGGCCTTTTGTGAGCCAACAGGTAACGGCAGTACCAGTAGTCTCTATATTAAGGGGGAAAGAGGGCTACACACACAATATAGGAGTATCCTAATGAAATTAATTGTCTCCCAAGTTTCCAGTGTTCATGTAAACTGATGAAGCTAAGCAATAAAAAATGTTAAAATGCAAACAGTATGGTTGTCCGACTTAAAAACAAGGAATCAGTCCCTATTGTCAAGGTAGACCTGAAATAAACCAGGAATCAAAGGACAAGATGGGTCAAAGCAATGCAATAAAAATGTTTTATTGTAGCTGAATCCAGCAAGCACAGCACAAAACACACAATCAGAGTAACAGGGAGTTATCACTGTTTAAGAGAAACAGCCTCAAAATCCAGCAGCAAGCTGGTTAATTGCACACAGGCAATGAACCAGATTACACCTGGCTGATTAGGACTCTGAGAAAATGCTGATGTGAGACACAGGAGAAAGATTCCTTTGCTCACATTTGGGCTGACAGAAGAAATGCACACAGGCACTGTCTTGAGCACAAAGGCTGTGCTGAGATCAAGACACCCAGAGACCTATATTTCTGCGCACAGAAGACCCAGGAACTTGACAGAGACTGACATGGAGGGCCACCTGCTTAAGGTACCTCCTGAGATTTTAGGGTGATAGGCAGGTAATTGGAATATCCTTCCAGTCCTGGAGATAGGTTCTAGGGAAGTAAGTTAGCCCTTACAAAGAGATAGGGGTTTGTTATTTTGTTGTTTTATTTATGTTTTGCCTGGATAAGGGAACAGGCTAAATAAAGCCAAGATATAATTTCAAGCAAATCGGTCTCCATTTTATGTACCTCTGCACACATCTCTTACATATGGTGTCAGAAGTTGGAATGAGAGGTAGCCCTCCGGAGACTGTAGATAACCCTCACACAGTGAAGATGACTGGGGCTATAATAAATGGTGTTTCAATAGAAAATAAATCTTTAGTATCAAGAATCCTTAACAACATATAGCATTGAGAAGAGGCTGAGGAAAACCCTTTCCTTACATTTTTGTGGTGCAGCGTGACTCAGGGTTGGCTGCCTTGTTTGCCCTACGGAGAATGTTTCACAGGCAATGTTGTGCTTTTGCCTGCATAAGTTCCTACAACAGCCTTAGCAGCAAAATAAAGTATCACGTGTAGAAGTGACCAGAATTAAAAGCTACACATCCAGGCAGAAAAACTACAACTGCACTAGAGAAAGCCACAACTCTACAGTTTGACTGGGAGGACTGTGACTGACGGTGACCCAAACAAGGTACTGATGCTGTGAGCTGAGTTTACGCCGCCACTTTTGTGATAGAAAAAAAAACCCCTAGCGATTTTAAAATGGTCGCTCAGCTGATTTCAAATACAGACTCTGCAGGAATGGGGAAGAAAATGTCTTTCTGGTGTAAAGAGCCCAGCCACTCAGAGCAGTGTCCCTTCAGGACTTATTCGGATGATCAGGATGATTTCTATTTGGCCCCATTAAAAGGGCAGTGGCCAGAGGAATCTGCAGCAGCAAGAAATGCACTGTGGTCACAAGAAAAATATAGACGTTTTTCTTAGCAAGTGCACATCCAGTATCACTGATGAGAAAGAATGTGTGCACAGCATTGCTGATGTCTCAGAATCTGCAACAGTGAAGAAAAAGAAAAAGTCTACAGAGACGCCTGTGAGAGCAACAAACTCTGCAAACAAAGTCTGCTAACCTGTAGGCCTACCAGTCAACTACCATCAACAAATACAGTGATAACAGCTGCAATAGCGCCTCCTGAGGTCAGGAAGAAAAATACACCTGATGCCACCAAAATGGAGGACAAGATGTGGCGTGAACCCCACCCCATGGAAGAGTAGCCTTCCGGTTCTATGAGGATACGATAACGATGAAAATATCTCTTATGGGGAACCCAAAATGAGAAACCCCACAAAATACCCCATGAAGGGTGGAGGTGCCTTGACTCGGTACTACAACTACCACTACTGATGCGACGAACGGGGAAGTACTCTGTGTCGCCGCACTCACCGGATTAGCGGTTCCACGGTGGTGAGTACAGGGGTTTGGGGTCTGTTTCCGCAGAGCTTTGATGCCTATGTGACTGTACAGGGAGGGTTTAGCACTCCAGGTTCGTTCGGGAGCGCTTGGGAGCGTGTCCGAGGGGAGCGTGATGTCATCACGCAGTGTGGGCGTGGCTACGTCATCACCTGTGGCGCGAAAACGGGCAATTTGAATGGGTATATAAGGAAGTATGGTTATGATAATATATACTCCTTAATAAAGTGATCTACAACACGAAACGCGTAGGAGGGTGTGTGCCTCCACCTTTTTAGATGGATTAATAAAGGAATATTTTGAATTCAAATTGTTTGGGACACACTATTGGCTGTGCGCCAGAAATCACCTTTTTTCTCAGCCATACAGAAATAGAAGTCTTTGAAAAGGAACTTCTTCACAGTCTCGATGGGGACCTGGACATCTCTCATAAAGCTATCTACAGTCTAAGTATGTATCTTAAAGTCTCTCAGACTCACACCCTCAACCCTAAGATAGAAGTCTCACACCAGGAGACCGGGAGTCTCAACTCAGAAGTACATACATGGAAGGAGGACTGCAAGGAGGCCCTGAATATTATAGAGACTGTAAAATGAGAAAATACAAGGCTGAAACATGAAAAGTTAGAAGCATTGGAGAATCGCACACAAGCAGAGAACCTACCTATTGCAGAACAACTATAAGGTCTGCGTACGCACCTCCAGAATGCCAAGGAGAAGCAGGAAACTCTGCAGGAAGAAAATCTGCAGGCTGCTAAAAAAGTACAAGTGCTGTAGGAACGTCTAAGAACCAAGTATGTCCTTGCAGAACAGCATCAAGAACTGAAGGATAACGTGAGCATCACCAGAGCATTGCTGGAGGCCAAGCTTAGAGGCCAGGTGACTCTGTATGAGAGGGAGCACGAGATGGTCCAGAAACTAGAGCAAGAGATGAAGAAGAAGAGTGGCTGCTCCATCCCCAAAAGTCAGTACACCCAGGAGAAAGAGTCATGTAAATCGAAAGCAGCAAGAACCCTGGGGATATCTGCAAAGCTCCAAAATATGATGGATATGTGGAAGCAAGCTCAGAGAAAGCACAGTGAAGAGATGAGACCCTGAGAGGAGAATTGCAGGATGCACTCAAGAAACAGGGATCTCTCGCTGATGAGTTGATCTTGCAGCAAAGCCTAGAAGTGGAAGTGCTAAAGCTGGCAGCTAAACACACATCCCAGCAACTTACAGCTCTGCAGACACAGATTGCTGAGCTCAAGTTACAGCTTGCCAAAAAGGAAGTGAGTAAATAATGGTCCATTCGTCAAGTGCCAGTCTGAATCTGTGCTATGAGGCCAAGATGGCCGATGCCCGCTAATTACTGGACCACATGGCCAATGAGAGGGCCAGGCTTGAACTGGACAACATCCAGGAGAAGCACCAGCAGCTTCAGGTCAGAAATAGAGTAAAGGAAACAGATTTAAGTCTTGCTCTGAGTCTACTGGGAGATGTTGAATTGCGACTTATTTCCAAAGAAGCTGAACTAGAAACTGCATTGAGTGGGAAAAAAAGGACAGCTTTAAGAGCTGAAAACTGAACTATTCTTGAATGTTCTTTAAGTGATACCATGAAATGGCACGATTCTAGGATAGTAGAAAAAGATTAGACATCAGACAGAATTCAAAAGTATGGCGAAGAGAAGCTTGTGGGGAGCACAGATATCACCACATACAGGGAGAAAAAATATATATATTATGCAGAGTGTACAGTATATATAAATTAGGCACTTGAAAAGTAAATCACGATTTTCAAGTGCCTAATTTGTATATACACTCTGCACTATATATATATTTTTTCTCCCTGTATGTGGTGATATCTGCGCTCCCCACAAGCTTCTCTTCACCATTCCATGATAGGAGGACTGGATCTCCTCCACAGAGGGTCGAGCAGCGAAGTTCACCATTCATTACATTTTATTATATTATATTTTTTTGCATCACATTTGAGCACCTTTAATAATTGTTCACAGTGTAATTCACAGTTTATTTTGAGCCTATTAGAAGCGCCTCACATTTTTCTGTTTCAGAATTCAAAAGTAAGCTGACAGAAGCTTTGCAAGACCTGAGCAAGGATTACAAGGAATGGACATTTAGTGCTAAATTTGAGTCCATGGAAAAGATGGCGAGAGAAAGCTATTAGTGGAAACACTCTTCGACTGTCACCATACAGTATAAAGTATATATACAGCCTATAAAGAAACGATCGCCCAACGCTGGGGAAAACTCCTGACCAAGCGGTCAGAAGAAAGACTGTACTTGGAAAAAGTCCTCATCGAGTGACTGAGGGGTGCTGATCTCGAGCGACTGAGGGGTGCTGATCTCACCTTCTGGAGCAGACACTAATAACCTGGAGAAAGGGCTCTAATCCCAGCGGGACTGAGGGATCTCGTTCTCCATCCACTCTCTCATTCGAGCAGCAGGGATATCTCGAGTGAGAGTGGAAGGATGGGCTTCGGCTGTGATAAGCCCGAGCTTCCCACAAACAAGGAATTATCACTGTTTGAGAGAAACTGTCTCTAAATCCAGCACTGAGCTGGTTAATTGCACATAGGCAATGTCACTCCTCCACCCTAGTCTCTCTCATCGACTCCAGCCCTCTCTAACTCACCCCTCCCAACCTCGCTGTTCCACCCCTCCACCCCTCTCTGTCTCTCTCACAGCCCCTCCATCCATCTTTCTCCAATTTCCCTCCACTCATTTCTCTCTGACCACCTCCACCCCTCCCTCTCTCACCCCCCCTGCTCTGCTCCTGGCCTCCCTCACGCAGCCACTGCCACCCCCCAAAAATATGCCGCCCTGTCGCATAGTGGTTGCACAAACCCTGACTGTAATTAACGACTTATGAGCTTGTTTGAAATAGCATACAAAGCATTGCAAGCTCCCTCAAACGCTGAAAGAGATTAGCAGGGAAACAGGTCAGTGTGCTGCTTCACAACTATACTTACTGAATGATGCTGTATGCACCCACCAACCTGTGCTTACTATTTATCTTAACACAATTCCAAATGTACCCACACATTTCCACATTAGAAATGTCCATTTAGAGTAAATGGACGGTTGTTGGCACTGTTCGGAGACCAATTTCATTACAAGCTCCTATTTGAGATGACAGTTCTCATTGTTAGTTAAATGTATCTGCCTCCAAGACTCTGAACAAGGAAAAGCCTAATATAGTTATATTACTTCAACTTAATACAATAACATATTTATAGTACATAACAGCAGTATGATAGAGTGGAATGATAATACATTTTTAATGGCTTTAGAATTGTGATATTTTTCATTGGAAAGAGAAAAAGGTTTAATTGACTCAAGCAATGACCCATAGTACAATGGACATGACTGATTTAACTGCTTTGACTGAGATTGATGTGTTCAGATTTATTCTAAAAAGGACATAATTTCAAAATATACTTCAATCATAAATATTTAATGCTAAGCTCAATGATGTTAACATTTATTTTCCATGTGATAAGTCAACAAGAAATATCCAATTGGTACAGAAAGGTTAAGAGTTATCCACGAGGGTTCCAAATAGTACAGTATTTTCATAGCCACAATAACTACATTAGCAGTGAACATTCATATGTCAACTCTCACTCATTTTCTTTGAGTTTCACTGATTTTGAATCACTCACTGTTTTTGAGCATAAGTGCTCCCATAGAGCCTCACTGGTATTAATCAATATTGTTTAAACAAAATAACACCTTTTGGTCCAAAATCCCACTCCTTGGAAGTGGACATTTCTGCATTACATGGGTCAAATGTCCAACATTTTCATATGCAGTACATAATAGTTAATAATAAATAGTAATGACGAAGTACTTGGTACGAAACGCGTAGAGGTCACGACAGGTCATCCTGCGCGTGTATGCTGGTAAGCTGAGACGGAGCCTGCAGGAGACAGCAGCGGTTTTATCCATCTCCACGGTGCCGAGATCCGGATCCTGTGCAGCCACCGCGAGTCTGCTGACTGTCTCAGTGTGAGTGTCCGTTTCCCCTTGCCAGTGCCCAACCCTATGGCGGTTTCTATACAAATCTGTTGATAGGTTGTATTCATGTTTCTTTTTTTCTTTCATGTTTTTTATATAAATTTTACTGTATTTGTATACTGTGCAGCTTAGGGTTTAGTCACCATTAGGTGTCTCCTTGGTAGTACTTAGCCGTTCAGCTGCACAGCTGTTCTGAGGTGGGGTTGGATCCCCTCAGTTTTTGTGTATTTTTAATAAATTACCTTCCACTAATCCCTGGTGCGCATTTTTGCATTTTTTATTATCTTGTGTAATACAACTATGACATGGCTCTATTAATCCTTTAAAACAAAATGGCATGATGAAAGCAAAATAAATTTTGGTAATGTTCTTATTAATATAACCAATTATGTTTATGTACTGTTAAAATCTCTTTTGGTGAATGCATTTTCTGACCAGTTTCGGATGCACGGGAAGAAAGTGCCATTTTTTTGCATTGCAGTTGTAATGTCATGTAAAAATCATTATTGCATTGTTTTATTGACTGCACAGATACTATGATAATTTTAATGTATGTATTCAAATTAATTACTCAAATCTTTAAATGTACAGTTACTCAGTGAATACATTTTTACTTGGTGACATCAGTCTAATTTACATCTTATACAATATAACAAGTAATTTTTTTTTTTAACGTTTGTAATGACCGTTGCCACCTAGCTGCTTATGCAATCCAAAAATTAATGACAAGAAAAAAATGGTTTTGTAAATATATGCAATATTTAAAGTTTTTGAATCCTTTATGCACATACAGAATATTGAACATCACAATGAGATCAGATACTGGGGCTTATGCAGAGAGGATAGAGAAGGGAAATAGCACCATATTTTGGAGAAAATACTTCCCAGAGAAGCTTCTCCTGCAGAGAACATGGAGAGATTCATAAAATTCTCCACAGCAGGTTTCTTTGGGCCTTATGCAGAGAGGAACGTTATTTAATGTGAAAACGGCAAGAAAATAGCCACAGAATTGGAGCAAGTTATGGTCGTATGCAGAAAGCTGCGTTACCTAATTTTTCTGATGAGATTCAAAATTGCCAAGTTTTTCTGGCTAGATTGAGTGCCCAACCCTATGGCGGTTTCTATACAAATCTGTTGATAGGTTGTTTTCATGTTTGTTTTTTTCTTTCATGTGTTTTTATATAAATTTTACTGTATTTGTATACTGTGCAGCTTAGGGTTTATGATGAATGATACTAACTACTCGCCTTGAAAAAGCCCTTCGCGAAACGCGCGCGTCGGCACTCAGTATACACGTGCACGCGCAGATCAGGACTGCCTCCTCATGATTCTCAGAGACCGCGAGTCAATGCGGTAGTCTGCGAGTGCGTTTTTATACAGGACAAAAGTGCCCCGACGGTCACTCTTAGCCTCCTGAAGGTGTTTATAGGGATAGTGTTCCGGCATCACAGTACTGAGGGAACGTACCTTCAGCATACTGCAGCTGCCCTGCAGTGTTGGGGTGCTGCATACCATCCGTGAGGTTCCTTCAGCTTCATTTAAATCACTCTGTTTAGTGTGAGTCAACAGCTTGCCCCCCACCATCAGCGTCTCCCAGATTGGGATACTGACCCTTAGGACCTTAGTCAGGATACTTACCTCTGACTCCTACCATGCTGGTATATATAGGTCCACACACCCCTGAATTATAGCACGCAGAGGGTTAACCTTAGGTCATTCTGACACTGATAGGGGCACACACACTTCTCCATTGAGGAGCTTAGCTGATTGCACTATACTACCACTGATATACATAGTGTATTTGTTTTTTATGTCTATCAGTTAGGTCACGCTTACCATTAAGTACCTTATACATTATATCTCTGTGACCTGCAATCTCAGTACTTACCCGGACACACCTGGAATAATCACCTACCACACAGGTCCGCATCAGGAATACTGTGCGAACTCAGTACCAGTGATTTATTAAATTCATCTGGCACACACTGATTATTTTGATCCAGACCCAAATGGTGTTCTTTATTTAGGATCAACCCACCCTTAGTACGTCGCTCGACCAATATTTTATAATTGATTGTTTAATAAAGATTATGTTTTTAAATCATTCACTCACCACCAGAGTGTGAACCTGAGTGCTATATTGGGTTCCTTCTCTCCTTCATATTCTACAGTTTACACCCAAGCACCGTTCATATCATTTTTTCACCGCAAGAGGCTGCAGCAAGGGTTCCCCTACTATTTCTATCAGCTTAGGGTTTAGTCACCATCAGGTGTTCTCCTGGGTAGTACTTAGCCATCCAGCTGCACAGCTGTTCTGAGGTGGGGTTGGATCCCCTCAGAGTTTGTGTGTATTTTTTAATAAATCACCTTCCACTAATCCCTGGTGCGCATTTGTGCATTTTTTATTATCTTGTATTTCAGGGTGCTCTCCCCCCTTTTTAAGGGGGGTTCACCTAGATTTGAGAGTTTCTGGGGAGACGCTTTATGTACATGCTGCAAAGGGATCATCCACACCATCATACAGCACGAGCGCTGAATATCCTGTTTTTTCTACCTTAATAATAATATACATCATTTGCAGTTTTGATGCTACAAGACTTGCTCCCCATAAATCAAAATTCAAAATATGAACCCCACTAATCATGATCACTATAATAACATTTAGATATCACAAATGGAGGAATTAGGGAGTTATGCATTGACAAGTGCTCTTTTCTTCATTAAGTTACAAGGATACAATTCTCCTAACTTTGCAAAGGTAACACATATGTTAAATAAAGAAATCTAGTGTAAGCCACATAAGACATTTGATTTACAGGAACTCCAACACTCACATATTATCATCCTAAGAGCCAATGATGACAAACTGAAAAATAAAAATGAATACTGTACAGAAAGAAACACCTGATATTACTATTCATTAATGATAAAGATATACTGTACTATGGTGTGGAGTTTGCAAAGCCTCACTGCATGTGGCCTTGGTGCTGCGCCTCTATATTGGGAAAATATGGAACTGGAGATATCTCCTGGTGCATAATTTGACATCTCACCCCATGGCTTTGGGAATTCTAAAGGTTGCTACATCTGCAGATACAAAACATGACTAACATTACTAATTAATTAGTTGTTTTTGCAGCACTAAAAGAGTATAACACAATAATTTGGGAGAAATATTGGAAATGTTTGCAGATCTCTTAACTTAATTATTTAGAGCAATTAAAGTTGCGTATAAGCCTAGTTGAAACATTCAATACATATTTGTCAGAAGCAGTAAATGTTTGAAAGGAGCAACTTTATTCCATCATCATGTTTAATTCTTGATGCTATATATTTACAGTATATTACTGAAAGTCTCACACATTATACATTATACATTTTTTATTCAAGACCAGAAAGATTACTTTAATAGTCTTCTATGTGTCATTTTTAATCATGTAAATGTTTTAAGCCTCTCACTGACACTAAGAATATTATCTTTTGTTTGATGTTAATTCTTTTTTTATATTGCTATTAAGATTTTGTCTAAACACACAACACAAACACAAGCTTAACCTCAAAATAACTTGGATAGGTGCACTAAGGTTAAGTGATGAACAATCGCAATAAAATAATACCCTCAGGATTTAAGTGATACCAAGGCCCCTAATTACAGCGCTCGATATCCCAGTACGCAAAATATATATTTTAAATAGATTGAAACTATCATAGGCGATACAACCATGAACATGAAGACCCTTGCACCCTCGACTCTTCACACCATTTTGTGTACCCACCAATGTCAATAAACAGACACCTTTAATTTGGATTCACATGGCACAGCAATTTATTAACCATATAATCAACCACAAAATAATCCCTGGTCAGAAAGTAACCCCAAAACCTGTGAACATGATCAAGCTCACTGCCGCTCTTGACCCAGTGAACAGTCTTAGTGCCAGAACAGCTGGGGTTCCTTTTAGGAGGACACCTATAGGCATACTGCACCTGGCCCTGACCTAAACCTGCGTCCTTCAAAACCCTATCATTCCTCCAAACTACCCACCTGGGATCCACTCCCTCTTTAAATTCTAAAACCAGCACATCACTAAATATATATCTAATGGCTGAGTAACATGGGAGGTCTAAAAGCATACTGACAACACACTCTCTGCTACAGCTCTGGTGCTATTTACTTTTGGTGTGGGCACAAGGAAAAGTGCTGACAAATTCATACTGATTCTGACCCCGGCCCAATCGCAGTTTCCCATGCCCATAAGGCCAGTAATACTTGCTGCCCTGAAGGGATTAACACAGCGGGTGTTCCTGCTTCTGAATGGAACTGAATGGGACTGAATGGGTTCCCGTGGGTCCCCGCAGGCCTGCGGTACCATTCCTGTATTTAAAAAAAAATAAACATGGCCTACATTTCAATAAAAACACCCCTCCCCCCCAAAAAAACACATACAGTACAGTAATGGGCAAAATAACTATTATCCAGATATGGATAATAGATTATTTTCCCATTATTAAACAAAACATTAGCCATGCAGAATAAATAAAGTAAATAAAACAGTTCTACTAATCCCTGGCAATATGAATGGCATCCTCGTCAGCTTACTGCAGGTCCATGTCCTCCGTTGCCAGAAAAAACACATAGCAAAATACATTCTAATGGTTCTAGCCCCTTAATCACCTTAGTGGTTAATAACCATTATAGTAATTAAGGGGTTAACCCATCCTGCCCATCTACCCACCTAGGAGGCCTAACATCCACCCCAGAACCACTATTCCTACCCTGTACCCATTGATTGTTATAGTAGTACATCATATCCATATAATATGACATGATACGCTACTATAGCAGTCAATGGTCACTCTAATACAAAAGCCTGACTATCCAAAATACACAATAATAAAACCTACAGTATACATCAAGCACCTAAACCCCAAACTATAAAATTAAATAGGCAATCAAGCAATTACATAAATAAAATCACTAGCCAACGAATAAGTCCCAACACTAGACAATCAATTCAAGAATTCACACCACTAACTAAACAAAACATTCCATATATAAAAGCAGTAACCAACACATCAACTATTTAATACATCCACTAGTCAACACATAAATGTAACCATTAGACAACAAATTACATGATTAAATAAAAACGCTAAACAATCTGTAAAAAAAATACAAAGCAAAAAAAGCCATCACAATTAAACACAATTTAATCAAAACAAAACAATATACAGTAACAGTGAACAGAAGAAATGCTTTTGCCAAAAAATGCATTGGCTATTACTGTACTCATATGTACCATAAACAGGTACAGATTAATACATTAGCAGTCAATGGGCATTGAAAAACATAAAAATAGAAAAATACAATCCAAAAACCTGTAAAAATAAAAGTACATACATTTAATATTGATCTTACCTTTAGAAGTGTTGGCCCTCCGAATCCCGGGGAATCAGTAAGCTCTCCTCCGGTGACATCACGGAACACAATCCGATGCCATCCACAGTGAAGATCCGGGCCAGGTAACAAAATTCTACTTTCTTTCATCTGGTATTACCATCTTCTTTCTTCCTATGTGACCATTTCTTTTTTTCTTTATCTCCTTTCTTTATCTTCTTTCTTCATCTGTCAATCCAACCCCATGTTAAATCCACAATGTTGCCACAACGGCTTCTTGAGCTCAAATGAGCCGTCACGGCATTAAATATGGCCTGTAACGTCACATTTGATTGACAAATGGTTCTCACGCCTGTGATTGGCTCTGGCAATCATGTGCCTTTTTGGGGGGGGGGGAATGACGTCATGTAAAGGAAGTGAAGCCAGCCAATCAGAATGGCTGTGCTTCCTTTCCCTTTAACATGACATCACTAAATCTAAAATGACTGCCCTCACGTGGTACTTCAGCCAATCAGATTGTGGAAACTATATGCCCAATCTGATTGGCTGTAGTAGACCAGTGTGACGTCATGTTAAAGAGGTAAGTAGAACTATTTTATTTACTTGATTTATGCTGCATGGATAGGAGATACCGGCACCCCTGTAACAGGTCCTGTATCTCGGGAAGTAGGGGGTCCCCGGACTTGAAATCAATGCGGTTCAGCTCCTGAGACCCCTTACTACATTACTGTAATGTTTAAAATTAAATAAAACCCCCGCGATCGCCTGTGAGAGGCGCAAAGCAGAGAGGCTGAATCAGTCAATCTCTTACTGCGCATCTACTGTATTACTGAAAGGCAGACTCCTGCAGGACTCGCACAGCAGGGACCCCTGCAGTGTTAATCCAATGGGCCATTATGTCTGCTCCGGCAAAACTTCTGCGGTTCACGATGATATCTCGAAATCCATTTCAAGATTTGTTCGAATAATGGCCGCTGTATCTGTACACCGGCACAGAGAACAGCAAGTCTTTCTACATCTGTACAGGGTATGTTCTGCCTTTGAATTGTAAAATATTTTTTGCACTACAGTACGTCCATCCCTTTTATATGTCATGAGGTATACTGGGAAGAATACACAGAGTATGCAAAGTATCCACAGAACATTCAGCACCAAATTTAAAAAGCCTGAAAACCTTCTACACATATGAGTGCAATGGTTACATTTTTAGAGCTACTTATTTTACTTTTAAACATTTTTCTCCTCATCTCCCTTTCGTTTTATGCCCTGAAAGAATTTGCACTACCATCTGCTCTGGTATTTTGAATATTCACAGGCTTTTTAAGAAGTTGGATGGTTAGGGGGTAATATTGTTAATTGCATGGAAAGAAGAATTTTAAATCAGTATTCATTTATGCAACGCTAAATGGCAAGTGCAATGTCATGGGAAGTTCTTTATATTATTTGCTCTTCAATTTTATGCAAAGCTTCAAAATCTAATTCCTGGATTTCTTTTATACAAGGAGCTACCACACTAAACAATGTGTCTCCAGTTATCTAGGAATCTGTTTTATCCCACTAACCGTAAGAACAGATTGTTAATTAATAGAGGTTAGGCTTTACAACACTTAAACAGTTGGTGAGCAGCTTGTCTTTCACAAATGCTACAAGCAAAACAAGTACAGTATAAGTACAGTATTTAAACATGTTTTTTTTTTTTTTAAAGATTATTCTTGGGGTGAGTGTGCTTAGTCACAAGCAGGCAGTAGTAGATTACAAGAAAATACAAAAATAGAAATAAACCTGGCGCATGTGTGTATACAAAATTGTAAAATAAACAAATAGGTGAAAAAACACAAAACTGTATAGTCCAATAAAGGATATATGTGACTGAAGTGAGTTGAGTCCTTTCTTCCAAAATGGATGGTTACTGAATAGAGAATAGACTCCGTTCTCAAAGCACGCTGAAAAGTTCCTCCTCACAGCATTTGTTATCCTGTAGATTGAGACATAAACCAGGGAAAACACATTGCGCAGTATTGTTTTTCAGCAATGAAGCCCTCACATATGAAACTCAAAAAAATGTCTACTTACTAGAGGAAGGTAGGTCACATGCCGTGGAGAGAAACTGTATGTGGGTTCTTCCAGATTCAGGCGTCTTCAGGGTAACACGAACCCCACATGGTGTCCCCGATTCGGATGGATACTGAGAGAACCTCCTTCTCAGGAAAATATTTCTCCTGAGTCTGTCCTAGAATTCCTGTGTTAAAATCTCCAACAAGGGATATAAAGAAAAACAGGGGATTGCGCAATAACGTAAAAACTTTAATGACGCCTCCTAAGACTAAAACAGAAATATACTCACAAAAACCTGTGAGTTAAAATCGAAAAAGAAGTGCCTGGCCTGGTTACACATCAACACCCAGTCTCTGGTAGTCCTTGCCGGTACTGCGTGTGACTTGCGTTGTTCCGGCGCAAACGTGATGACGTCACCGCCTCCGTGCCAGAAGAGTGATTGAATGAGTGAACAGGTCAGCGTCTCCTTAGGCTCCTCCCTACGTGTTTCATGACGGGGAAGATCATCAGTCTCCGTTATGGAGCTGTTTTAGTTTAGTGTGAGATCAGTGATATCAGCTACACAGTCTATATATGAATTACAAGTGAGGGGGTATATATCTCTCCCAGAATAGGCACCACTATTGTTCAGAATTGTATCCTTGTTATCCCTGTGTTGCTATACTCAGAACAGTCTGTGTTACATTTAGGATATAGCAAGTATTCATCACAGTGTTTAACACCTTAAAGCAGTGGGGGCCCACTGCTGTGGATCTCTGTTGCATTATATGCTGTGGTATCTCATTAGGAGGATATATGGACCTTGTTTGCACTGATCAATTGTGCTGTTAACATTGATTATATTTTCAGTATCTATGCCCTGTGTGTATATTTGTATATATTCTAGTAAAAGCTATTTCTAGCATTTTTTCTTCATTTATCGGTTTGAGTGCTTGGAACTCCCCCTTTCTTTTGTTATATTATTTGAAGGAGGGTATAGGGTCCCTCCAGGTTCCCGTTGCACCACATTCATATTTCACTGCTGTTTAATCTATATACTTTCTGTATATTCAGCTCATACAAACTGCTGGGAAATTTTCCACTTGTGAACATTTTAAACCATAAAGACTTTCCATTGATTTGATATTTAGGCCTGAGTCCATTCTCAGAAATATAAAATACATAGCATATGATGTTATATAGATCCCATCTAAAAACATATCTACTGGTTCTCTTTGCGGGGAACGATTTCAGTAGATTATATTTAAAAAAATCTATTTTGCATAATGTTGATAAAATACAACAGTACCTCAAAAACACATTGGGTAGGATAATGTATTAGTATTCCAATTAGTAGCTTGTAAATTAACTCAGTTCTTCAAGATTGCCAGGTACTTTACCTGAAGTGCAAATACAGTAATTTTTATTATTTGTCGCTTTGAGAGAAGGGAGCAAAAGCTGCTGAGTAGCAAGGAAACTGCCTGCTGCTTCTTCCAGTTTAGTCTACATTTCCTAAAAGGCATTTTTATAATTTGACATTTTTTAATATTCTAATCTTCTAACTCATTGTATTGATGTGGCCATAGATACACGTATCTATACTAATCATTAAATCTGTTAAAATATGTCAAAAGTTGTTGAAGCTTTTGATGTTTTGAATGTTTACATCCAACAAATAGGATATGGGGGAAGGGGTGGTGTACCCTAATTTTATATTACAGACCCAATAAAAGATATTTATTAGATCATTAATTTTACAAAAGAATTGAGTGCTACTATAGGGGCGCTTTCCTTGCTTCAGCGAGATCTTGTTAATATGAATGTTTATATCCAAAAAGTATTCCAAGACTGTCCTCATCTCGAACATACCATACAGTTCTCAAACTCAAGATATTCAGATTCTAGGTGTGATACGCACCAGACCTTCCGATTTCAGAGGGAGACTCCTGATTTTGATGTTACTCATCATCCTCCTTCTCTCTTTTACCCCTGACTCTTCCAAACGCCTGCAGAGCACAAAATTAACAATGAATATGCCCCTACCAGACAAGTTTAATTGATCCCAGGAGATTACATATGTTTGTATTTGGAAGAGGGAGGGGGCAAAAGAAAACACTATGGGGCCTATGCACTAAACTCCGATAGAAAAAATCACCAGGGTTTTTAAATCACCATTTTTGAGAGCGTTGCTTTCATGGTATGCAGAAATCCCTGAATACCAGTGATAGCAACATTTGCAAAAATGATAAGTAGCTGGTGGCGTGAAGATCACCTCTCAGAAAAGGGCTCACACAGCAAGTTCTTTCTGCTGCAGAGAGAGAGATGTTTTTTTTTAAATTTACCTTATATTAATGTGTGTTGTAACAGGGGGTCTCCCGAGCAGAACCACATTGATTTCAGGTTCGGGGACCCCCTGCTTCCCAAGATACAAGCCCCGTTATGGGGTGCTGGTATCTCCTATGCATTTGATTCCCCCAGTCATGTGATGCGGGACTTTGAAATGTATAGGAGATACTAGCACACCATATTGGGGTCTGTATCTCAGGAAGCATGGGGTCCCCGGACCTCAAATCAACAAGGTTTTGCTCCGGAGACCAATAAAATACACTAGTACTAAAACCCTAATTAAAATTGCAACACATTTGTTACCGTAGCGGCTATCTGCTATGATAATGAAGCTCCTTTAATGTAATTTTTATTAATAATGTGCAGGAGCAGAGGTTCTCCTCAGCTGAACCGCTTTGATTTCAGTCTCATCGACCCCCTGCTTCTCGAGTTATGGGCCCTGGTGTGGGGCATCAGGTGCTAGTATCGCCGCCATTTTTAAATCATCCATGTCACATGACAGGGGATTTAAATAATGAAGGCGATACCGGCACCCCATATCTGGGCCTGTAAAAAAATCAGTTCAGCTCAGAAGACACCCTGCCCCACACATTAATAATAAAAATTTACATTACAGCACTTCAATACCTTTACCGCTTAGGCAATGAATGGGTTAAGGCACAATAGCAGCTTTATTGAGGGCAGAGGTGATGAGTGAAGCGGATACTTGGCCCTTCACTCACCCCCTCTGCCCCCAATAATCATTGTAATATGTACTAAACACGAATACAACACCCACCCCCTGGGCCCCACATAAAACCAGATTTGATATTTTTATACATAGGATTGATACCAGAGGCCAGCAGGGGTCCCTGGGTTGTCCCCTTGGGTGTCCGTGGGCCTCCAGGTGGTCCCTGCGGGAATCCAGGGGCCCCAATGCGGTATCCGGGTGGTCCCCACGGATGTCTGGCGCCCTTGGGTGATTCCAACTGGTGTCTGGGGGCAGGTGTTCCCCACGGGTGTACAGGGTTCCTCAGGTTGTCCTCGTGGGTGTCTGGGGGTCCTCGGGGGTCCCAGTGAGTGTACAGGGGTCCTCGGGTAGTCCCCGTTGGTCCCAGCTGGCCTGCAGTACCAATCATGTATCAAAACATAAAATGTTGCTACATTGCAATAAATATACACCTCTCCCCCAACACATACAATACAGTACTGGGCAAAATAACTATTATCCAGATTTGGATAATAACTCATTTGCCCATTATTAAATCAAACATTAGTAGGCAGCATAAATAAAAAAAATAAACCTTTTTCCCTCCCTTGGAGATGACGTCACATCCTTCACAAAAAAAAGAGGCGGGCACATGAAACAGCATCCAATCAAATTGGAGCTATACCATCTGACCTAACGAGTCAACATAATGTTGTGGATTTAACATTGGGTTTTTGGATTAACAGATAAGGAAAGAAGATGAAAAAAGACAGAAATAATGATAGATCAAGAAAGAAGGTGATTTAAGATCAAAGAAAGAAGAATTTTGTTACTTGGTCCGGAACATTAAGGTGGATGGTGTCGGATTGAGTTGGATGACGTCGCGGTACGAGAGCTTCCTGATACCCTTGGATTCAGAGTGTCAATGCTTCTAAAGGTAAGTAAAATATTGAATGCATGTAATTTGTTTCCCCACAGGTTTTTTTATTGTATTTCTTTCTTTTAATGTTTTTCATTGCCCATTGACTGCTAATGTATTAATCTGTGACCGTTTAGGAAACATATTGTATTAATACAGTGATAGCCAATGAATTGTTGGCCAAATGCTTTTTATCTATTTAGTGCTATTTTTTCTATTTTTTTGATTGTTTGGATTCATTTGTTTGTAATTTGGATGGCATGTTTTTATGTTTTTTCTATTGATTAGCATTTTAAATTAATGTATTATTTTGTTGACGTAATTATTAATTAATTGATGGGTTGGTTACTAATTAAAATTATTTAATTGTTTTGTTTCTTAGTGCTTTTATTAATTGAATTTGTAGTGCTTTTATTTCTTGAATTGTGGTGTTTAGGTGATTGTGTATGTTGTATTATTGTATTTTGGGCCTTCATGTATTTTTAATACGGTGACCATTGACTGCTATAGTGTCTTATCATGCCCATATTATATGGGTATGATGTACCACTATGCCAATCAATGGGTACAGGGTTGGTATACTGGGTCAGGGGTAGGTAGTTAGGACTCCCAGGTGGGTAGCAGGGGAGGGTGGGTTAACCCCTTAATCACCATAGCGGTTATTAATCTCTACGGTGATTTAGGGATTAGGGGCCATTAGATTGTTTTATTTAATGTATTATTTCTGGCAACGGAGGACATGGCCCTGCAGTATGCTTATGAGGATGCTCTTCAAAATGGCAGGGGTAAGTAGAAAGGTTTATTTACTTTATTTATACTGCCTGGCTAATGTTTAATTTAATAATGGGCAAATGAGCTATTATTCTTATCTGGATAATAGTTATTCTGCCATTAATGTACTGAATGTGTTGGGGGAGGGGGGGGAGAGAGGTGTATTTATTGCAATGTATGCCAAATTTTATTTTTGAAATGAACCTTCTTTAGCGGCGTGAATGCAGTTGATTGGAGACGGAAGTCAGTGGTGACGAAAGTGACCACTCCTGGCAGAAGAGGCCGTCGGTGTTGCCAGCTTCCACTTGGAGGAGGCAGCGCTGGACGGATGGGGATGGACACACACACACAAACTGACACACACAAACAATTCAGGCCGCAGCTTCAACGGGGGGGCGAGAATAGGGGCTGCTCCGGGACTCAGACAGCGGCGGGGATATGGAGTTCACCTGCACCAGCTTGGTTACTGTTTCCCCGGTACATCCCTGCCAAGAACACACCCCCACCCACTGAGCCACTGAGCACACACTCTTCCCCACCCAGGGAGCCGCCGAGGACACCCCCCCTCCCATCAGCCGATGAACACCCTGTGTCCCTGTACCTCCGCCGAGCATATCTATCCTTTTGTCTACATGGGTAGAAAATTAATTTTCTTCTGCCAGTGTTAAATATTAAATTCTGTGTTAAATTCTTCTGCCAGGTTTAAATATTCCCACCACACATTTGTATAGTAAGCAAAATGTTATGAACACCCTGTGTACCTCCGCCGAGCAGGACACAGCTCCGCCAGGGGAAAGAGTGGGGGCTGCTCCGGGGCACTCAGACAGACCTCCCCTCCCGGTGTCTACATACCTCCGCTAAGGTTGGGATGAGAGGCTTCTCCAACAGAAGGCACCAGCACACACAGCCATGTCTGCAGCTCTGCCGGGGGGTGAAGAGAGTCAGGATATATAGGGGCAGGACCCTGAGAATAACACACACATTGACACACACACTGACTGACACACACACACACACACACTGAGTGACACACACATACACACACACACACAAGGAATTCACAGTTATTATAAATATAGAAGTGCAAATAGCTAAAACATGTCTAAGTCAAACTTCATTGCGTTTTGGCACTGACATTGTGTTTTGATTTTTAATTAAAAACATCACCATTACAAATACAATTTCTATGACAAAACAGTGACAAAAGACTAAGAAGTTTCACTTAAAATGCACGTGCTCAGCACACCCACTTGTTTTTTTATACAGGATTGGTACCGCAGGCCAGAGGGGACCCACGGGGACCACCCGATGATCCCCAGACACCCTCAGAAACCACTTGGAGGCACACAGACACCAGCGGGGACCAACCGGGGACACCCGCTGGCCTCTGGTATCAATCCTGTGTATAAAAAATTAATTTATGGTTTTATGTGGGGGCAAAGTGGGTGGGTTGTGTATTGGTGGATAGAACATATTGTAATGTTTATTGGGGGAAAAAGGGGGGGAATGAAGGGCCAAGTACCCGCTTCACTAACCCCCTCTGCCCCCAATAAAGCTGCTATTGTTCCTTAACCCCTTCATTGCCTTAGCGGTTAGCCGCTAAGGTAATGAAGTTGACTTTTAATGCATTTTTATATCATTGGATTGATGCCGGGGGGTCTCCAGTGCTGCTATTAATCAGCTCCAGACACTGCCAGCATCAATCTGATGCAGGAAAAAGTAATAATTTTTTCAAAGTCCTGTCTCGCCGCGTATCTGCATCTTCTCACCACCCTCTTGTCAACTTTTCCTGGCAAGACAATTTTGAGAGGAAATATCAATTCTTGAGCTGCGATTAGCCTCGATAAGCTAATTGGGGCTACTTGGGGCTACTAGAATAGCATGGGTTTGAAAAGCTGGCGATAAGTGGCGATAAGTGGCTTTTCGCCGCTCAGTTTGAGATTTTTTTTTCTCTGCAAATTTTTTGGGCGAAAAGCTCTCTTATCGCTGACTTATCGAGACTAACTGAATAGCAGTAGGCTTTTTTGGTGATAAGATGGCGATAAGTTACTTATCGGAGCTTAGTGCATAGGCCCATATATAGCATGGAGAGGCGGGAATGGCAGTCTTTCTGGGGTCGGACTAGTCCATATTTTGGGGCATGGTGAATAATATAATGTGTAGGACCAAATATCCCAGCTGCCAAGAGTTGGCATGTATCGGCTGTGTATATGTAAATATATTACTTTCCAGGTCAAACCTCATTCACTAATAATATATCAATAATTTCTTCCAAACAATTGTGTTGTTTGCATTCCTCTGCAAATTACCAAATGGTTGCTAAATGAAGTCTGCATAAATTAAAAATAAATCATAATAAAGAAAGGATAAAATTTGAGTTTAACAAATAAAAATGGGATAAGCAATGACAAAAACATCACAGCAAGCCATTTTTGTTTTAATTTATATTTAAACTGTATAAATACATAGTGAAATACAATGAATATTTAAATCCCTTTGTAGGATGATTGATGATAACACGAGACACCAAAGTTTTGGTTGTCTTCCACTATATAATCATGTTATATTTATACACATGGAAACTAGTTGATGCTTGATGTTTTCATTGTTTATTACTTGTTTTTACAGTTTTTTACACAAGATTAATTAATGTAGATCTCCAAATGGAATTTGTTCCCTATAATATAAATAATTTGAAACCATTTTTGAAGAACAGGGCATGGTACAATTTCCTCCGTAAAGATTATAATTTAGGTGTAATTGTCAATCTTTATTTATTGCATGTGGCATACTAGGAATCTCAATAGCAAAGGAGAAATATCTCCTTGCTCAGCCTAGACGTATATATTAAACAAAGGTGCTCTAATGGGATGTTACACAAACAGTGACACAAAAGAAGAGAGAATCCAAGGATAGAGCACTCTTTACACAATATATGTTAATGAAAATGAGTGATTTATATTAAAATATAATTTTTTATGTTTTCAAGCAAACTAAAAAAGGGGGAACTATGCATGAAAATAAATTAACTCAAGGATATATAATGCCTATCAAAAATATTAAAAGTGAACTGTTGTAATGTCTTTTAATTGGAGAACACCACTATCATAGTTATCTATGGTGAACCTCTATGTAGAGACTTTGCTAAATGCAATTTTCAGCAAACAGTATGCACCAAAATTCCAGATGCACGTTGAGATACTGTATGCCTCTAATAGCATCAGTTTAGACCCAAAAGATTGGAGGGGGTGGCTTCAGAGTATCTGGAAGTGGGTGTACAGGTATGTGTGTATATATCTATCCTTTTATCTACATGGGTAGAAAATTAATTTTCTTCTGTCAGTGTTAAATATGAAATACTGTGTTAAATTCTTCTGCCAGGTTTAAATATTCCCAGCGCACATTTGGGAAGTGTAGCAGAGTTTTTTGTCCTATTGGGGTTGATACTGTTTCAGTCATTAGGTTGGTGCCTTAGGTTTATATAGTGCTATATAGTTGGTATAAAAATTATTTTAGCAAATGGCAGATGGGACTCATTTAAATATACTTTGCATATCTCAAGTGTGCTTCTTATTCAGCACAGGCATGTCTCTTTAATTAATTTGAGGGGATATATATACTGTATATAGCAAATGGAAATATTACCGTGTGCTCATTTGCATGTCTTAGACAGGTCTGCAACCATGTATTTCACTATTATTATCCAGCATATAGTGCTTTCACTGCAGCAAAGGATTCTGGGAAATGTCATGCAAATGAGCACACAGTGCCACCTTTTCCTTCAAATCCATTTTGACATGGATCCCTATAAGCTTATGCTTGCTGCATTGCACAGCTTTTCAGTACAGCCTGGGTTAAGATGCATAGCCAGTAAACCTACCCACAGACAGCTGTTTCAACTTTTGGGTGCAATCAGTGTGGGGTTGGTTACACTGACTATACTGGCTTTGCAATTTGAATCTTTGGACAGGCATCCACCACACATTATTTAAGTTATGGTGGGTAAAAATGTGACAAAAACCCTACACCGTAAAGCTTATAGCAAATGGAAATATTACTGTGGGCTAATTTGTATTTCTTAGACAGGTATATACATATATATATATACACACATACACACAACTGGTGACACATTACATTTTAGATTTCTCTGTCTCTTTCATGTTCACTGATGGATGTTTTTGTTTTTTAAGTGATAAAATAACATGAACAGTATTGTGTGCAGTGGTACATTTAATGGAGACCGATTAGGATGAAATTATATCCTGACAAACACTTGCTCCTATTCAGGAGTCTGACTAAACATTTACACCAGCCCTTACTAACTGGATAGCTAGCTAAACTAGTTACCACCCCAATCATATAGTCATAAAACTGTCCAACAAGAAAGTCTCATCTGTTTCTGTTGTACCTAGTCCAGCCTGTCCCCCTAATAGTTAATGACTTTAACAACCTCCAAAGGATTATCACTAATTTTATTTGGTCAGGAAAAAGACCTATAGTAAGCAAAATGTTATGACACTGCTGTCAGCAAAGGGGATTAGGTCAGCCATGTCTGTACTCCTATTAGGAAGCAAAACTAACCACCTGGTCAATTGGCATGAGGAAGGATCCCTGAGGAGAGGGTACAACTTGAATCTAACCTAATGAGCCCAGTATCTCCAAATCTATATTATGGCTGCCAGGGCCTAGAGAAAGGAGATGCATGGGATCCTTCCAATTACAACACATGCCCTGGGGTGCTGGAGGTCTAATTCCACCAGGAAGAGTCTTACAGATTCTAACTCCCCACTAACATCCCTCTACGACAATCCTGAATTCCCACCGAGGCAATCGAGACTAGATTTTCGCCACTGGCAGAAAGTGGGAGTGACTCGCCTGAGAGATTTGAAAGGTAGAGAAGATACTAACAACTTGCGGACTTCTTTCCGGACATACCAAGCCAGAGAAGGGAGGCATTTAGTTTCTTACATCTTAGAGAGTTTTACAGGAAAAAGAATCCTAGGGACACCCTCAAAACATTTGAGAAACTATGCCTAGAGGCAGCAAGCACGAAGGGCTTGATCTCGTCCCTATACGATCTAGCAGTGGGCCCCTCCCCTAGTGGAAACCCCAAGTTTATCAAGGAGAGGGAATGAGATTTTGGAGCGGTGTGATAACAGGGGAACCTATATCCATATGTGGTGGAACTGTCTAAATATCTAAAAGATTTAGGCTGGTGTAACGAGGTGGATCCAGAGAATAACCTCTCAACCATGTGATCTGGACCAATGGATGTTTCTGCTCTGCAGACTGTCAGTAAAATTCAGCAGAAAATAAAATAAATTGATCACGCAGATTGTCATGGCCACTAGATGTGCAATAGCCACTTACTGGTCAAGGCAGTCAATACCATCCATGCCCCAGATTAGGAATAAAATATGGTATGAATGACAGATGAGCACCCTGACGGGCTTGTTAAATGACAACTATCGTTCATGTTCGCTGATTTAGAAACCTTGGCTCCAGTTTTATAGGTCCACAGGGAGGCTTCTACCGATCTTTTAACGCCCCACTCCACTAACCCGAAATAAAAGGTGGGAAGTAGATTACAGAGCTGCATGCTTGGTTGTCATTTGTGATGGCAGATAGGGATGTGCCCGAACATACCTACAAATTGTAAGTACCCCTCTGGGTTTGGGTTGGATCCCACCAACCTCTACCTTTGTCTATCCTCATAACCCACCTTTACATTTTACTGAGCCGTCCTGCGAGACAACATGTTTCTCTGACTACTGTACACTACGCTTTTACTATTCTGTAACCTCCCTCACCCCTCTCTATTTTATTTTCTGTATCCCGATGAACTTGTTAAAAATCAAGACAATTTGAGTTTAAACTAAATCAGTTCTGTATATTTTCTGTATGTTATATAATACTTCGTAAAAAAAAATATTCGGCTCATGGTGTCATTTTTGATGAGCTTTGGTATGCAGAGTGTCCTTTGATTTCTGTGGCGGGCTTTGGCAGGCATCCCTTGGGGTGCAGGGTCTTTGTGACACTTTCCTGATTGGAATAGATTGTTGCCGGTGTTCCCGGCAATCTGGGATGCGGGCTGTGACAGTGGATAATGTTGCCTTGGTAATGTGGGAGTGCATTGTGGTTGCTGAGTTGCACTGGCTTGATGGTTCATTGGAGCTTTGGGGCGGCCATTTAGTGAACCCTGGGAAGCAGGATCTTTGCTGATCCGTCACGGGGGAGCTAATTGAACGGCAGCGTAGGTGATTAGTTTTCAATAAGTATATATTAAAATACTGCATATATTAAAATGTGTAAATGTGTGAAGCATGTGGCCATGTATAATTCTACATTCTTACCTGGCATGGCAGTCGTTTGGTGCTCCTGTTGAGCAACTGTAAGGATCCTGATTGTGTGACTAACATAGTGGTCGCATTTCGGTTTCGGTCAGTCCTTCGGTCGGTGTCGCTCAGGAGCTGCAATATTTCCTGGTGTTGTTGGGGTGGCATTTACTGTTTGGACAGTTTGCAGCTCGGATGGTTGGGAGCATTGTCGGCAGAGTATCATGGGCAGGGGGGTATTGCGGGTGTCCTGTGCTGCTGGGGAGGTGTGCTGGGGCTTGCTGTAGAGGTTGGGAGGTTTTTGGTGTGTTGAAGCTCATTGGGATTGGCATTAGGTGTCGAATTAAAAAAAAAAAGCACAGTCACTGCTGTATAATACTACAGAACAGTTATATTAAAAAATAAAAATAAACCATATAAGATTTCAAATCTTTTGCTGCTTTAAGTGGTTCAAATATTATGATAAAATGTATCAAAATCTATATAGTATAGTCATTTTTCTTATTTTTCTTGCATTAAATAATGTGTTTTAATATTTCCAGTGGTATGAGGATGCATAAACATCCCTGTCAAGTGAACTACAGGCATACCCCGCATTAACATGCGCAATGGGTCCAGAGCATGTATGTAAAGCGAAAATTTACTTACTGATGCAGCGGCCGCTACTCGAACAAATCTCAAAATGGATTTCAAGATTTGTCCGTGATCCTCACAAGTTTTGTCGGGGCAGACTATAATGGCCCATCGGATTAACACAGCAGAGATCCCTGCTCTGTGAGTCCTACCGGGGTCTGCCGGTCTGTAATAGAGGCGCAGTAAGAGATTGGCTGAATCAGTCAATCTAACTATGCGCCTCTCACAGGCGATCGCAGGGTTTTATTTAATTTTAAACATTGCAGTAATGTAGCAGGGCGTCTCGGAGCTGAACCGCATTGATTTCAGGTACAGGGACCCCCTACTTCCCGAGATACAGGCCCCGTTATGGTGTGCCGGTATCTCCTATGCATTGAAATGTCCTGATATGGAAACACCCTGTATCGGTCTGTTCAATAAAAATACTCAGGGGTCCAAGAGAATGTTGAGGCCTGTAACAGGGGACTTATCCCTGTTCAGTAATGTTCCTTTAATCTAGCAGTATGGTAGTTAATTACTAAACACCCCCTGCCTGATTAGATTGTTTACAAAAAGCCTGCCTTTGAGAGAGGAAGTGACTGTCTTTAGCGCTGACTGAGAGCTGACCTTTGGAGAGACAGAGCAGAGGTTCTTGAGTCCCAGGAGAGACTGACCAAAATAAACCCAGATCTCTGGAGCTGACCAGTCTTGAGCTCTGCCAGCCACACAGCAAGCTTATTGCCAAGACACCAAATAAGACTTCTAAACCTGGATGCTGATATTTTTCTGTGCACGCACGGGTGCGGTTCCAGGAGAGCAGAGAAGCTTACTCTACAGCAACTAAACAGATAAGACTTTCATTATCAAGAGACTGCTTACTGCACCGACACACTTTATTCGAGCAAATACCCAGTATGTACCTGGCAGATACCTGTAATGCGCCGCTCCTCACCTCTGACAAGCCCCGTTGCGTTTGCCTTCCCAGCCTGGGTTCATGCCTGGCTGATGGGCGGCTGATCTGTTAAATGTTAATGATTAGGATTTAATAGGCTGCAATGCTTCGCGTGTCTACCAGATGGCATAAATTCATGAATTGTAATGCAGTATATATATATACTGTGCAGTATTGCAGCCAGCGGGAATAAAATGCTTCAATCCCTGCCTGGAAAATACCTCAATGCACTCGGGCAGAAAACAGTCACAAACCTCAATACACCCGGGTATGCCCGAATTCGTGGGACTAGCCGAGCTCGAATAAAGTGTGTCGCCAGTGTATATCGGCTTATTTTCATGTTATGTGTTTGGGCTGGGAAAAGCTTAACTAATGGAGATGTGAACTAATTGCAAGGATTTCACTAGAAATACTCCCAGTGGTGGAAAGCTTTGTTCCCCCCCTGTGTTGAATCATTTACTGATAAAAATGAAACGGCACAACTAACCTATTATAATTCACATTATCACGTCTCCAAACTGTGGCCCAATCTGTGAACGGCCGTTCTGTTTCTGCTTTGATTTCTGCTTTGTTTGTTGTCGTCCTTTTTTCGTTTTACTGTTTTTTTCCTAATTTTTGTTTGTCATTCCGTTTTTGCTTTCTCGCGTGCCTGATTTTCGTGTGGGTGTATACTCCCCTGTTATTTCTGCTTTTTTACTTCCTCACTCCTCTTTTTTTTTCCACATTTGTGTATGTTTGTCTCTGCTGTTCTTTTTTTTTTTTTTCTGTTTTTTTTTTTTCTTTTTTCATTGTTTTGTTTGTTTCTTTTTCCTCGTCACTTAGCCCACATATTGTTTTTTTCTTTTTCGAGTTGCTTTGTTTTGTTTTGTTGTTTTCTAGTTTTTTTTTGTCTTTTCGTTATTGTTTCGTGTGTTTTTTTTTTTCTTATTGGTTTTTTGTTGTTTGTTTGGTTTCCACGGTTTTTTTGTCTTTTGGTTTGTTTTTGTTTAGTTATTTTGTGTTTTTATATTACCTTTGTTTTTTTTTTTTTTTTGTTTTTTTGTGTTTTTTGTTTTTTATTTTTTTTTTTTTGTTTTTTTTTCCTTTTGTTGTGTTTGTATAGTTTATTGTGGTTTTTTTTTTTTTTTTTTTCTACTATTGTCAATGTGTTGTTTCTTGTGGTTTGTATCTTACACGGTCGCCCCAGTTCTTACGGACAGTTTCCTGTTATATCTTTGGATTTTGTATTTTTTATTGTTCTCCTTTGTTATTTTTTTCATATTTTTCAACTTTCGTTTTCATTTTTTTCTTATGTTTTTTTTTCTTTATCTTGTCTTCTTTTTTTTTTTTTTGTTTTGTTCAGGATTTTGTGCATTGAGAATATGCAGTGTTTACAAGTGTTTACTCAGTTTTATTTTTTTTTTCTCTGTTTTTCTCTCTTTTTTCCTTTTTTTTTTTCCTCTATCTTTTTTTTTTTTTTCTTCTTTTTTTAATTCTGGTCCTATATTGTTTTGGTAGTTAACTTTGTTGTTTTTTTTTTTTTTTTTGTTTCTATTTATTCATTGTTTTGTTATTTATTTTTGTTTCTTTTATTTTTTTCGTGATCTTTGTGGTTTTATTGGTTTGTTTTTTTTGATTTCTTCTTTTTTTTGTTTTTTTTTTGTTTTATCGCCTTTATTTTTTTTTTTTGGTTTTTTTTTCTGGTTTTTTTTTATTTTTTGTGCCCAGAGAGAGAACTGGCTGAAGCAGCTTTAAAAACTATATTTGCCTATCACAAAGCGTAATATGGTCATTGAAATAGGGGTTTTGCCTTCCAGCCATAGTCAGGGTTCAAGAAGTGAGTCAGCCTTTAAATAAAGGGATAAGTGTTTGTTGTTTTCAAAAGTTTCGCTGAAGCAGTGAATACAGATGGTGACCCACGAGTGTACTGTTTTACAAATAAGGTTGCCACACACCGCATAGGGCTACCAGCTGTGAATGGAGTATATACAGAAAATTGTGAAAATTGTATACAAGACTGTGCTGAAGCAGGGGAATTTTTAGCAAACCATGCTGAGTTAAATTGCCCTATAGGGGAAAAAGTGATTTCTGAACTGTGTAAAAGGTTTTTTAAAAACCAATTGCTGAATGTTGAGTCACCCTGCCGGGAATGAAAGAGAATAGTCCACTGCAAAATGTTTTTTTTCTGCAAGTAAAAAAGTCTGCCTATATATATCTTGAGAGAAACAAACAGACACCCAAAGTGTGAAGTGTGAATGCCATAAACCAAGATGAGACTGAAAACTACTGAACTCAGGCGAAAACCAAATTCTGTTGCTGAAGCGGAGAGAGTGCACCTAGCAAGTAATGTGTGTAGAGCAAATAGATAGACTTTTTACCTACAACTGCACATCTTGTATACCTGATAAGAGAAAATGCATGCACAGGACTGCTGATATTGAAAAAAAAAAAAAATTCCAGAAAAAAGTCTACGAGATGCCTTTGAGAGCTACGACCTCTACAAGCAAAATATGCCCATCTGTAGGACTAACCACAATTGGGGGTTCTAGCAAATACAGTCAACAGCTGCATAGCGCCTCCTGGTCAGGAAGAAAATTACACCTGATAGCCTAAAAATGGAGGAAAGATGCAGCGTTCCTGTAATGACCCTACCCCACAAGAGTGGCCCTTCCAGTCCAATAAAGAGGAAGACATCTCTTACGGGAACCCGAACCGAGTCACACCCACAAAACACCCCAAGAATGGTGGTGGTGCCTGAACTCGGCACAAACAGAAAAGACACGCTCCCTTTGATGACGATAGATCAACAGGAGACAGAGCGGGAGCAGCAGATCACCCAATATTCTGTCAACTAAAGCAACTGCCAAGAAAGCCTGGCGTATATAATGAAGCTGCTAAAATTTCAATGAAGATGGAGACCCCAATATTCCTGAAGGGACGGTGTTATCCAAATCAAAAAGGCGGAAAAAGAAAAGCAGTTCTTCACTTAACCGTGGAAGGAACAGACACGTCCGCAGATCCTGTGGAGGAAAAGGGGGACCGAGTTTGCCCTGCGCCTAGAGAAAATGGAGAATTCGTCCCACGGTTAACCGAATATCCAGAGGCCCAAGGCAAAGTCGTGACCCCAAAGAAGTGTCTGTCCGGTGCCAACAGTGAGGACCCCTTAACCAGTCATCCCGGGAAGCGGAGCCGAACCATGAGTGACGATCCCTTGGCCAGCCCTTAAGACCCCCTGAAAATGGCCAGGCATGACTGTGATCTGCTCTGTGAAGAATTAGGAAGAGAGAGAAAAATAATGCTGAGCTACAGAAGACTGTGCTCGCAATTTCCTCTCGGCCAAGACCGAATGGAGGATCTCATCACTGAGCTAGATACTGCAAAGGCTACTATCTCCGCCATGGATGAAAAGCAAAGCCAATCTGATAAAATGGTGGCTACGCTAAAGCGGACGTATGAGGAGCACTGAGCAGATGACATTCTCCAGCAAGAGGTTCACACTCTACTCTTCGTATAGAGCTTGATGCCTCACATCATGAGACCAACAGCTGCCGCACAGACCTGGAAGTTTCCAGAAACGAACACACTTCTCACTGGGAGCTGCATTGCTAAAGAACTTTGGTAATTTGGTACAGTTTCTCAAAGTCTCTCAGAAGTCAGACCCTCAACTTAGAGAAGAAGTCTCATGCCAGGAGATTGTCATCTCAAAGCAGATGTGCGTAAATGGACGAGGACTGCAAAGCCCTGAAGAATACAGAGACTGAAAAAGGAAAAGTTCAAGATTAAAAAGAGAAAACTTAAAACTGAAAGAAGAAATTTCATTAACAAACAGAAAAGTCAAGGAAAAGTTTGACGCAGAGCACCGACTGCAGAACCAACTGCAAGGTCTGCGTACACCCACCTCCAGTATGCTGAGGAAAGCAGCAAACGCTACAGAGAAAAACTGCAGGCTGCCAAGAGGTACAAGTGCGGCAGGAACGTCTGAATACCCAGTACGTCCCCACAGAGCAGTATGAGGAGCTAAAGGCCACGCTGCATGTCTTCAGCATCGTTGGAAGCGGAGCTTGATACCAGTGACTCTGTATGGAGGGAGCGTGATAAGGCTCAGAATGAGCACAGAGCTGGAAGACAGAGAGACTGTTCCATTCCCTTGAGTCAACCCAGGAAAACAGACGCAGCGGCAACCTTGACGACAAAAATTACAGAGCTCCAGAATATGAAGGAGATCTGATACAGATTCCTCCAATATGAAAAAGGTATTGGCTCTGTCCAAGCACCAGTATCCCACAGTAACTAATGCCCGTAAGGACGTTGAGATGTAAGAGTATTAGACACGAAGTGTAAAAAATTGAATTATAGAAGAGAAGGGTGTGGAAAGCTGATGAGAGTAAGCTCGGGCAATCCTACGTTCTCTTCACCAACACAAATTCGAAGACCACCACAGAAAGCCTAGCCAACCTACACTTCCACAGGCAACAACGTGAGAGGAGTGCAGAATCAAAGCCAAAGAATCCTTAGCTCGAAGAAGCGGAACTGGGACTCGTGGTGTGAAAGCTGCATAAGACCCCTGTCAAGAGCAGAAAACTCTAAGGGCTAGTCCAATGTCTACAACTGTTCCATACACTTTGTCTACAAAAAGAGGAGTGCCCGACGCAACAGAAATCTCAAGACCGCGCACGCATAAAAACTTTACGTGGAAAAGTCCTCCTCGAGCGACTGAGGAGTGCTGATCTCAAGCACTTCGGGAGGGACAAAATAAACTGGAGAAAGTGCTCCAATCCCAGCGGGACAAGAGGGTTCTCTTCCTCCATCCACTCTAATTCAGTCACAGAGATATCTAAATGAGGTGGAGGATGGGCTTTGGCCGTGGTAAGCCTGATCTCCACAAAGCAGAGGGATGTCACGGGACTTATCCCTGTTCAGTAATGTTCCTTTAATCTAGCAGTGTGCTAGTTATTATCTAAACACCACCTGCCTGTTAATTGTTTACAAAAAGTCTGCCTTTGAACAGGAAGTGACCCTTTAGCCTGACTGGAGACTGACATTTGGAAAGACAGAGCAGAGTGTTCTGAGTCCCAGGGAGACTGACCAAAAGAAACCCAGATCTCTGAGCTGACCAGTCTTGAGCTCTGCCAGCCACACAGCAGAGCTGATTGCAAGACCCAAATAAGACTCTAAACCTGGATGCGATATTTTTTCTGTGCACGCACGGTGCGGTTCCAGAAGGCAGAGAGCTTACTCTACCAGCACCTAACGATAAGACTTTCATTATTAAGAACTGCTTTTCGGCTTATTTTCATGTTAGTGTTTGGGCTGGGAAAAGCTTAACTAATGGAGATGTGAACTAATTGCAAGGATTTCACTAGAAATACTCCCAAGTGAATGGAAGATTTGTTCCCCCCCTGTGTTTGGATAATTTCCTGATAAAAAGGAAAAGGCACAATAAAGCCTATTATAATTTCACATTATAAACGTCTCCAAATTGTGTACCTCTGTGAACGTCCGTCTACAAGGCCCAAAACCCTCTTTAGCCAATCTTTAATTTGTTCCCATAAGGGTTTCAGACGAGGGCAAGACCACAGCATGTGCAACAAGTCAGATGTCTCTCCACATTGTCTCCTAGCTCCTTGTTTAAGATTGACCTCCTGTGTACAGACCCGGCTATTACTTTGGACCCTGCACTTCTGGCTTACCGATCTGGCTTACCTCTGACCTTCTGCATCTCTCCAATCCTTACCACAGCTTACGGTCTTCTACGCTTCTACTGGTTCCAACCCCTCACCGCGGCTAAACGGACATTGACCATTCTACCAGCTCTTACCTTGGAACTCGGCAAGTACCTAACAATTCTTCTCTCTTCAATTCTGACCCAGCTGCCTGACCATCCGCACTCCAGACGAGCCCCCGTGGCTGTGGGTGGCGTTTATATCCATTCCCACCTCAGTACCGGGGCCCCAATGTGTTTGTGGTGAGCACAGTGTTACACATTGGTACTGGCAGGGTTTGGAATAAAAAAGGAGGCGAGGTAGTAAATTCATTTTAGCTCAGTGTATTCTACCCAGCCAAGAAAAACTGTATGATGACCACCGCCCAATATCTATTATTAGTGTTTGTAGCAGTGTAAGGTAATTTGCTCTTTACAGTGTCCTATAACTATTCGTAATATAGATCCCTAGGTCTTTAATAGCTTTGGGTTGCCAACTGAAATTAAAGTTTAATGATATGAGCTTTTCCACCTCTTTGTAGATTCACATTTAGGGCCTCGGATTGGATTAATTAATTTTGAAGCCTGAAAGTCTATTACATTTGCCTAGAATACTAAACAGGTTAGGCAGGGAGGTGAGAGGTTTTGATAATGTAAGCAAGATATAATCTGCATACAGAGCAATCTTATGGGTTTGGTCATTAATTTGGATGCCAGATATAACTGTTTTTTTTTCTAATTTGAGCTGCTAGTGGTTCCATGCATAAGGTGAACAACAGTGGTGAGTGGACACCCCTACCTGGTACCATTCTTGATTTGAAATAAATCCAATGGGAAGCCCTGATGAGTTAATTTTGCAAAATGGTGAGTAAAGGACAACTTAATTTCCAGCTTCTTTAGGAAATCTTCTTCTTCATCCAGCGATCGTATGGCTACAGCCTGGCCGTTTTTAATGACCAATAATCCGAATGGGAATGTCCAGCAATAATGGACGTCATTTCCCCTCAGGATTTTGGTCACGGGCTGCAGCCTGCATCTCCGATCTAAGATACTTGGGAACAGGTCCTGCAACACCTGAAAGTCTATATCTTCAAAAGGAGTTGCTGAGGGTGTTTCGGGTAACCTGCACAAGAGCCTCTTTTATTTTGTAATAGTGAACTTGAACTATAATGTCCCAGAGTGACTCCGCTGCCTGTGGACTGGCTCTAAGTGCTCTGTGGCAGTGATAAAGTTGGATCTCTGCCTCAGTCTTGTCTGGTAAAACTGTGTTCACCCACTTGGAGACAAAGTCTTCTGTACAGTATCAACAATCGCCTCCAGGATAACAATCGCCTCTGGGATCCCCCTTATTCTGATATTATTCCTCCTATCCTGATTTTCGTCCTGCCACTCCACAATGTTAGCTAACTGCATTTTCAGGTAAGCTGTCTTTTCATTTTTCCTTACAGCTTTTACTGTAGTCTCCATTTTCTTTTCTAGTTCATCAGTCCTGTCCCCGATCTGATTAATGTATTTTCTTCGTTTTGCAATCTCAGATTGGAAAAATGATTTGAGATCATTAAACAGGGATTTTAGGTCTTTTTTCAAGTCACATCTGGAAATCAAATCCATGTCTTCACTGTCCTCTCTGCCCCTCTGCGAATCCATCTCTGAGTCGGAACCACACTCTGATCTCGGTGTGGAACCTTCCCACTCTTGTCAGCTCAGCGGTGGGAAAATATGATTTAAAATTCCTCAAATTCTTTCTTTTTGATGCTCTTGTTTGCATCCTAGGATGTTCGGCAATTTTTATGGTTTGTTGGTGTTTTTGGTCGTTTGAGAAGGAATCAAATTTATTGATAATATGGTAGGAAGAGGGGACTATCAGAGCAGAGCTACTTTCTCACTCTCTTGTTTTGTTCTCCAATGGTCTGGGTAGGCTGTGCCTTTAATTCTGGCTGGCGGTGGCAATCTTGGATACTGTTGAAATGCAGATGGAACGCAGGTGGAGCTCAGGCTGGAACGCATAGACAGGATGGCACCCCCGTGCCCTTTGAGTCCCGGAGCAGGGTTTATCAGCCAACGCTTCTCCCCTGTGATCACCCTGCCTGTGACAGCTGGAGCCAAGGCAGATCGGTCACCCACCTCCTCTTCTCCTTACATCTTGTTAATGGCACTGCACCTCACAGAGCCGTGCATGCCCGTTGGAGCAAGACCCGAACCCTGGGGGGGGGGGAGGAGGGCGTCTTGCGTCCTCTCGAGCTCTCCACACTCCACGGATCAGGGTCGTGGTCGGCCGGCAGAGGGGCACAGACCTCAGTTTGGAACATTTTTATTTATTTATTTTCAAATGGGAAAGGAGAAGGAGTCCTCGGGGCCCTCTACTGATGTTCTTTTAGGGACTGCCAGACTCCCCAGGGGCTCCTGATCACCAGACCCAGCAGTGGCTCCAAAACGCCTGGTGGATGAGGCTCACTCCCCCACAGCAGCCTTTAGGGGACTAGATGGATGCTCAATCCCTCTCTCCTGATCTCCCGCGTCCACCATAAGCAGGTGAATGTTAAAGTTTTTTGTTTTGTTGGGGGGGGCGGGGAAACCTCTGGGACACCCACCACTTATGAATGTGGGTGTTTATATTTGTGGTACTAGTACAGGAGGTGAGTTGGAGACCCCAGTTCTGTGTATATGGCCTCTCTGAAATTTGTTTCTGGGTTTTTTGCCTTTTTTTTAGGGGGAGGGGGGGAAGGCCAGGGGAGGTGAATCAATAATTTACACTTTCTTTTATTATTATTCACCTCCTCTGTGGTTGCTCATCAAGGCGGGTGACTCCAGGATGGCAGGGGACCCTTGTGGTCCAAAATTATGAACAGATTGGTTTCAGGGAATCTGGCCTCAACAACTAGGCCTCAAGTCACATTCTTGGTTTATTGGCTAAATTATGTCCAAATTTAACAATTGCGGGCTCTCAATGATCCCTATTTCTGGGGCCATCCCATTGTGTAAGGTTTATTTAGGATGACTTGATAGGAGCAATGATTACTCTGGATTGAAATTCTTTACTCAAGGAGCTTCACTTTAAAGCAGCCATCTTGGTCAGGCTCCAGACCACGCCCCCACCTTATTTTAATTTCACCTTAAAAAGTCTCCATAGCATACCTCTGCACACATCTCTTACACTCCCAAAAATGTTTTTCCTTAAAACATTTTCCCCTTCCACCAGGTAGGAATTAGGGGGTCTCCGGAGCTGAACCACATTAATTTCAGCTCCAGGGACCCCCTGCTTCCTGAGATACTTACCTCCTTCGAGGGTAAGTTCATTGCCTTTGTGAGTATTCTTTATATGTTATCTGATTTTTGAATCCCAGGTTAATTGACAAATTGTTTATACTATGCATTTAACCAGATGGATTTTTTTTCATAAAAAATATATATGTATCTCCATTTATTTATCTTGTAAGAAAAAAAAAACATCTGGTGTCTGATCTTCAATGCCCCATATCCTAATAAATGCAGGTTAAGGTTCTTGAAAATTAATTTCTGCTGCCCATCTGAACCCAACTAGTTACAACACCACTCTTCTCCAGGGACAAAAACATAAAATACATTGCTGTGTTAAATGAAGCCCACAAATGCCAAGTGCAATGATGTCAAGGAGGATTTATCATGCTATTGTACAATACTGTCGGCCTGATATATGCCTTAAACATCAATGTACGAAGCCTTTGGGTTACCATGGTTACTGCCAAATGAATAGACTATTTATAGCGCTGTGCCGTGTTTTGAGTGAAAGAGAAATCTGACTATGGAGAAACCTCAACACTGACAAAAACACATGCAGAACCAGAATGTAGATTACAATACATTGATATAAATACTGATGTATATGCTTTAGTTATACTGTATTGCATTTATTTGAAAAAAATCATCAATTATCTAATTTCTCTTGGTTGAAGGGATATGCAAATATTCTGTTTTCTAGATTACCCTTTTAAATTACCTTAGTATCCCAAGATAAGACATGTCAATAACTTGTTTAAAGGTAACCCTATAAAACTATTGCAGATTGCAGAAGAAAACACTTTGTTATCCACTAATAATATTCTCTTGAAGTGAACAAGTAGAGTGAGAGATCAGGTGCCAATTTACTAAGTGCAATTCCATATAATCTTTGAGCAGATGGTTTATTTGCTTTATTATTGGCTTATGTCACCAAAATGTTAAATCTGACTATGCCATACTGCAATAGCTACTATAAGCCAATGCTGAATTTTGCCAACTGCATAGCCTGCTTCATTACAAGTATATGATATGAAGCACAGCCCCATCCAAATAATTATTATTCAGAAGTTATTTTAGAAAATCTGCTTTCTCATAGTACTAATCGTATTGCATGGCTAAATACAAAAGGATTCAAAGTGTAAAATGATAGTGAACATATATATATATACCAGATTTCTGATAATATAGATGTGTCAGTATGCTACTAAAAATATACATAGAAAATTCTACTAAATAACGTATGTTTTCTACAATGCTAAAAACAGTGTTGATCCCCACAAACCTAAATAAACACTAATGAATATGATGAGTGCATTACTGTATACAGTAATAACATTAGAAAGCCTTCCATTATGTATAGGTCTACAAATAAAAACTATATAGAGCTCTGTTCCAAATGATTATGCTGCTGTAATAAAAGGACTATTCCTTAGTGCATTTTGATTGTCTACAATAAAGAATAAAGAAAATTTCCAGCGCAAAGATTAAGGGGGAATGGAAAAATATAATGTACACTAGTACAGTTGTAGCAAAATGTACTGCCTCTGGCGCGTGAGGTTGCGGCACCAGAGCGTGGCAGGGCGACAACCAGGAAATGACCCAGATGATTAAATCAACTTGTGTACCTGCCACTGAATAGAACCACTGCTGAGGTAATTTTACCAGGCCAGCTACGCGTCTGTAATAGCTGCGCAGAGGAGTCCCAGAGAGAAGCTGTCTCTCTCTGTGTCTCCTTGGGCAGCTGTTACAGCGATCGAATAATTAATTATTTTTATGTACTGTTGAATCAGGGGGTCTCTGTAGGTGAACCCCATTAATTTCAACTCTGGGAACCCCCTGCTTCCAGAGATATAGATCTCCATAGGGGGAACCAGTAGCCGCTCTGGCTGGGGTTTAAAACTCCCGTGCCATGCCACGTGGGCCCAGCAGGAGCAGCTACCAGCACCCCCTACGGAGATCTGTATCTCTTGAAGCAGAAGTCCCCATGTTGGAAATTAATGAGGTTCACCCTTCTTTAATACCGTAAAAAAAATAATAATAATAAAATACAGTAAAACCTTAAACATTCATTACCCCCCTTCATTACCTTAGTGGCTAACCATTAAGGTATTGAAGGGGATGGCTTAAATACTGACCACAGGGGAAGTACCCACTAAGGCACCCACTTTACCCCTAACAAACTCTTCCCCCAACACCACACATAGTAATGGGCAATAGCCCTATCAGCCAAATATGACTATTAGCGCTTTTGCCCATTCAAATACACAATACAATAAAATACAAATTTCATTCCAATTAAAACAAACACTGGCCTTTTAATCCATTGATTTTCACTGCCATTAACGAGGGCATAGATACCCACATTGGCTATCAATGGATGCCCTATAATAAATAAATGCATATATGCAAATTAACTTACTCCTGCCAAGATGAAGGCAGTCCTCCTCCTCCTCATCCTCATACTCACTGGCACCAACATCCAAGACAAGGTAGATGCCAAAGCATTAAAATACTGTCTAATGGAAAGCAACACCTTAAGTACCATAGTGGTAGGAATAGTTCAGGTAATTAAGGGATTAACTCCTCCCGCTACACCCTGCCCACCCCCCGTTAGGCATACCCACCCACCCTGAGGCAACTACCCCCTCCATACACCCCCCCTATCCCCACCCACCCCCCCCCCCCCCATGCCAGTTTTCTTATTTCCTCCATATGTTCCCTGTGACAAAAGTCTGCAACAAAAAAACATGGAGATTCACCTTGTGAATGAATGTCAATATTCAAGGCACTAAATGTGAGTTTAATGTCTTTATTTTGTGATATCAAGGATAATTAAAATACATATGACACTATATTTCTCCTTTTTCTCCTTTTATGTTCCCCCATTTTGCTCCCTTTCTTGCCCACCCCCCATTTCCCCCCCGCCCCTCCCCCCTCAATCTCTGTGCTGGAATTTCTTCTTTATTCTACAATTACAAAGTACAGAGGAACAGTCATTTTATTCCAGCAGCATAATCATAAGGGACAGTTCACCCTGGTCACCACTTGTATATCAAGTGCTTTTTAGTGCTATATATATTTTGTTTATTGTTTATAAAATTATGTATGTACTAATATTTTTATATTGTATTTACTGATTTATTTGATGGGCATGGAGACAATTAGGATGTAGGTAACTATGCATTCAGTGGCATGACCAACAGACATAAAATAGAAGCCTTGAGAAAAGGAAATTATGGATTTATTAAAAATGATTTATTTTACTAAATATGATCCCCAAAATTACGTTGAATTGTCCAGTAGTGTACTTTGATTTAAACAATTTGGCCAAATGGTTGCAATCTGCCATCAAAGTACATGTTTTATTACTGTGTATATACTCCAAGAGACATACTGTATCAGGTACAGTATGCTCCTGGGTTTATATGAAAACATACTGTATTGTTGGATTTCAGTCAGGGAATTGTTGTGGGAAAACCAATATGATGCTACATTGATCATTCTGTTAAAGGAATGTTTAAAACAAAAATTACAAATGATCATCTAAATACATTTTTTTTAAACAAAACCACTTATTAATTAATAAACAAATGAATAAACTGTGAAGATCTTCGATGGCAGGATCACTCGTCTTCATTTCACTTTTAGATTATTTTATTTAAGACAGAATTGACAAACTGGCAATTTTTGTTTTGCCACCATAAGAAAAAAAAACAAGTTGTCCATGATGCCTTGCTATAGTAGCATACACAATTAATGTATTCCATAATTAATGTTATTTATTACATTCTTTGTTGCCACAGTGGTGATTATGGTATGACCAAAGCATCCCTTCCCAATTAAATGAATTAATAAGAGTTTAATGTAACTAATACCCTAAACTGCAATCATTCTACTTAAACCTTTTAATACTAAATAGGTTAAACATACTGGACACCTAACAAGCTCCTATTGAACCCCCAAAATAACCACAACATATATATAAGCATATGAGTGTCACAGAGGAGTGCTACTGAGCATGGCAATATATATTCAAAACCAGAGACAGAACATAAAACACAGACAGAGCTCAGTGCACAGGGGAACTTGCTTGCTTGCAGTATGATTGTGACACATCTAATACAGAGTGCTTTTCCTGGTAATGTACAGGTGAATAAAAGCTTCAATCAGACTTAGAACTTTGCAACTAATAATGACAGCTTTATTATAAATCATTCTTCCTGGTATTACACAGGTTATTAAGAATTTATATTAGTGTTAGGGACCCTTGAGAATGTGGTCTGCCGTGCAGTGGCTCAGGGGCTTACAACAATTTGGCCAAAATGTTAAACTAAAAGACCATTTTATTTAATAGATATTTATACATATATATTTTGGCACTGTACCGTGTATGAGTTTCACTGGATGTGCACTGAGCTCTGTCTGTGTTTTATGTTCTGTCTCTGGTTTAAAATACTAAATAGGTTAGTAAGGCATTTCAATGCATGGTGTTACTAACCATAAGGGGATACATAGTATTTCAACTGCTCCCCAAAGACCCAATCTCTAGATGTAGTGCCTGATTTTGTTGCCCCAGGTAACACAACATATCCTAGTATAACTCAGAGTTTCTATAGTATTGAATGGTACATTTTGACAGTACTGTAGATCTCAACATACCGCATATAATGAAGGCTTCTACATTGTGTAAATTGCTTGCTGTATCACATGGTCTGCACTCCATGAAAATGGAGACACATTTTTCATGGAATGTGGTTCAGGAAACAATCTTATAACCCATGCTTTACAAGCTTGTTGTAATGGGCAATGCCACTTGTGTTGCATAATATAGCAAATTAGTATTGTAAATATGGAAGACTAAAGGGGCTTATTTATTAAGCTGTGATAGTACAGTTTGTAGCAATATCTCACTGAAATACTGATTGACTACAATTGCAGTTTCCGTGCGATAGTGCCCAGAACAGTTTAATGAATAACCACATGAGAGGTGTCCTTCAGCAACTACAGTATGTTTTATTTTAACATTTTCATATACTGTATATACCAGTACCAGACAGGTAACATTCCTAAATTCCCACCAAAGCAGATTAACAAACAGATACAATATTGAACGAATGAGGATTATTACATGAAAATATATCAAATGTGCATACTTTATTGTGCAGAAAACTATCCAAAAAGAAAGCTTTGACATTGAAGCTCACACTAACCTTTAATAGATGCATTAACATTTTGCATGTTGATTTGCCAGCTACATCTTATAAACTAACACAACTCAGGTATTGAAATAGCTTTGACATTTAACATCACAGCTAAACCTTGATAGATACAATACAATTACAATGTATTATAGACCTACTCCACATAGCATAAAGTGAGGATTTGGTTCAAAGAACAAATGCTTTTTCAATCAAACCACTTCCTTTGCATTCAATATAAGGATTAAATTGTATGTATTGCTAATAATGCAGGGATATCTCGAATAGGGTAGATTGTACTGTACAGCTTTAGGAATCATATACAATGGGGTGGTGGTAGTGGGGGTGGGGGGAAGTGTGGTTTAATCTTGCTCAACCAAAAGGTAATGTGAGAAAGGGTCAGAAAGGGTGCTGCCTAGGATTTACTGTTTGTCAAATTTGTAAAGTGGTTTATGCGAGGCACAGAAGCAAAATCCTATATTGGTGCACACCTGGGTTGGTCTATGAGTGAGTTAAAAGTAACCTTTAAAAGTATAGGTAAAATAAAGAGACTAATTTGTCTCTTGAGACTGATGTCTGCTATTATTATTTATATGTGATGGTCAGACAGCCAGAAAAACAATGTATAGCAAACATACACATAGAATGTATACCAAGACCCAACACCTAAGTTAATAAATAAAGTAATAAAACCAGAGCTGCCTCTGAGATACTTATAAGTATATGTATATGAGTCTGAATGTATGAATCAGAAATCTAGCTGTATATACTACACATTAACGGCACTTCTCTTAAAGGTTATCCTATTATCTCTGTTCCAGATGTCTGGTTGTTCGGAAACTGCACAGTTGTGAAGAGAATATAGTGGAGCAGGTGGTTATAGTAAAAAATGTGGGGGGGGGGGGAGATTTTTTGGCACTGATTGTCAGAAAGGAGCTAGCTGCAGCAGTATTTATGTATCTCTATGTAACTCTATGATTAAGGACTTTGTAGGTCCGAAACGCGTAAGAGTTTTACCCCCCATATACCATGTTCTATCAATAAAGTTCTGTTTTTAACTTACACCTTGCTGGTCTCTTGAATCTACCAAGCTGTGCACCGCTGGAATCCAGGGATTTCTACCACAAACGTATATATGTATCTAATAGTATGTGGTAGTCTAGCGATATTGTTTTGCTGGGAAGTACCAAATGCTGCTTAAGATCTAGTAGCTTATAATAGGAAAAGTAGCTAAATATAGAAGCATATTATACATATACAGTATATACCTCTTACGCCGACTCCCCAGACTCCAAATTTTTTTGTACCAAAGTACAGTACGTACAGATAATTGGGATAGCTTTAGAAGTTTACATAACTCTCATCAGTGTAGAAGGGAAATTCATACCCTAAGATTTTGCCTGGAAACTGGAAATGGGCAAGTTTTTTGATAAGTTTAGATTTTGCTGCGAATGTGTCATTTTTTCACAGCCACGGATATTCGCGTCTTGGTTTTAGACTACCTTTGTTCAATTGTACGTAATATCATCAACTGCCACCAGACATTCAAATGTGAATGTTTTGACATTCTATTTCGAATGGGAGGAGGAGGACTAGAGAACTATTCTAAGTTATGGAGAGACAACTGTGGATAAAAAGTGGACACACCTACTGTAAATTATCTGGAATATATGCAAAGTAAATTTAAATGACTTATTTTAGATTATATTGCAGGTATCACAGATGTTATCCGTTTTGTTCATAGGTGTGTCTCCACGTGTTATTTGAAGGTGGGTTTGTGGGGATACATGATTCACACTCACCTGAGACTTATACTAATACTGTAGGTGTCATTTAGATATACTTGACATATTCTATTAACATATATCCGAAGTATCTCACATGTGCTCCCTTTTGTGCACAGAGGTGTTTCACCATGTGTTGTTTGAAGGTAGGTTTTATTGTATTGTGCTTGGGACTCTAGCCAAATTGACCCCTGTCCAGCAAAACCCATATTTCACAGCCTGAAACGTCTGGGGAAAGTGATCCTTTTGTCACTGATTCACAGAATTCCGCAGATGAAAAGAGCTGGCCCATCGGATTCAAATTCCATAGAAAAATGTGCCCATCTCTACAATTTTGTAATTTCCATTAAAGCCAATACAAATGTCCTAGTATTACAGCAGATAAATGTCATCAAATGTATCAAATACATTTCTGCTTAGTCAGATCTTCATTAAAAAAAGAGAAGACGTGGCTCAGTGAGTAAAGACACTGATTCTGACACTGAGTTTTAAGCAGGGGAACCTGGTTCAATTTCTGGTGTTGGCTCCTTCTGACCTTAGGACAAGTCACTTTATCTCACTGTGCCTCATGCACAAATACATAGATTGTAAGCTCTATGGGGCAGGGACTGTGTCTGCAAAATGTCTCTGTAAAGCACTACATAAAACAAGCAGTGCTATACAAGAACAAACTATGTTTATTATTAGAAGAGTAACATTGATTTCTCCTTCCTGAAATAAATACACATATTTATTTTATTTTAGTACTGGTACAATATTTATTTAAAATACATTTGTGCTTCTTACTGCTGACATTTAGGTTTACTGCCATTGTTCCAAAAAAAAAAAAATTACAGTAATTCAGTCACAAATGTTTCCATAGCAACAACCAACACTTGAGTACTTGGGAAAGTCTTGCAGAAAAAAAACCCTGTCAACAACAGTATAATAATAAATACATGTAATGCAAGAGGACGTTCAAATATTTGAAGAGATTTTATACATCAACCTTTTCAATGGCACACTATACTAATTTCAAGATAACATTAATTTTGAATCTTAGTAACCCACCTTCACTAATCCCTAGAATTATGAAAGGCAATAATGTAAAGGTCGCAATTAACAAAAAAATGCATCCTTTTAAGTATGCAAGTCATCAACTTATTACATCATAAAATGACAGAAACAAACATATAATCAGGCGACCATATACAGCCCCCTATAATTGCACTCAAGATAGGTGACATATGAGTATAATGTCAATAATTAGAAGGCTAGGTCTAAGCCACATCCAGAATATATAGGATATAAGGCTATAAGGTCACACTCAATGAAAAATAATAAAGACTTTAATGTTACTACCATAAAAACGACGAAACACAATAAAAATGCACAACAGGTGCATAAATAAAATCCCCTAATGTGTGTGGTAACGGTACAAATATGGTAAACAAATATAACCAAGAGCAGGAGCTGCTATCAAGTTAGGAGCCATCCACCTCATCTGCACCTCCTGCTCAATCATCTTTTTTTAGATTTGTCTGGCCCAGATTACATCCCCCCAGGACACGAAAGACCAGGAGGGGGAGAGGCCATGAGACTAAGAGAAAAATGACAAAAGTTTCTAATAATTTCAATATGAATTATAAGGAATACAAAGCACTCCAAGATTTGGAGAAAAATGACAACATTACCATTAAACCGTCCGATAAGGGTGGGAATGTTGTCATTTTAGATACCCCCTCATATGCGAGTGAGTGTATCAGACTTTTGTCCGATAGACACTGTTATAGGATCTTACCTAGTGATCCGACTGAAACATTCAAAGCAGAATTGCTTGATATTCTACACTTGGCTATTGAAAACAAAGTCATTTCCAAAACAGAATTGGAATTCATTTACATCAAATACCCCCCTCTGTCTACTTTCTACCACTTACCAAAGGTCCATAAAGGTATCCACCCACCACCTGGTAGACCAATAGTATCGGGCGTGGGTAATCTCACCTCCCACGCCAGCGTCTACCTGGATACTTTCCTTCGTCCTTTTGTGGAAACCCTTCCCTCATACCTAAAAGATACGAAAGCAGTATTGATGAGGTTAGAAGGCATTACAGTGGATCAGAATACTCTGTTCATAGGGATCGATGTTGAGAGCCTTTATACAAGCATACCGCATGTCTCAGGAATACAAGCTGTCTGACATTTTCTAAGGGCTAGAGACACTCATTCCAAGGTACATAATGAATTTGTTATACAGTTATTGAATTTCGTGCTGACCAGGAACTTCTTTCTATTTAACCAAAAAATCTATCATCAGATCCAAGGTACCGCCATGGGCATCACGTGTGCCCCCACATATGCCAACTTATATCTGGGCTGGTGGGAGGAGACCGTGGTGTTCATGGAGGATCACTCCCGTTATTCTGATCACATTGACCTTTGGGTACGGTACATCGATGATGTGCTGCTCCTGTGGAACGGCACCAAAGAGCTCCTGGTAGAATTTATTGACAAACTAAATGTGAACAAGCACAATCTCAGACTTACTTTTGAAGTTCAATCTGAGAGTATCAACTTTCTCGACATAACCGTTAACAAAAAACAGGATGGTACACTTGAAACTACAATATACCGCAAACCAACTGCGACGAATAGTCTCTTGGCAGCTGACAGCCATCATCCTAGACACCTTATCTCCAACATCCCCACTGGACAGTTTTTGCGTCTTAAACGTAATTGCTCAACAACAGCAGAGTTCAAAATTCAAGCACGAGACCTCACTAGACGTTTTATTGACAGAGGGTATTCCAAGACATCTGTGAAAAAAGCTTTTCATAGATCACTTATCACACCCAGATCTAGCCTCCTCACTGATCATCCCTCCCATATGGATAGTGAGACTCAGGACATTAGATTTATAGGCACCTACTGTAATCAATGGGCATCAATACGTAGGATCCTGACCAAACACTGGCATATTTTGCTACAGGACCAAGATCTGGCCAAGATCCTTAAGGATAGACCACATATGGTCAGTCGCCGAGCGGTTAATTTACGGGACCGCTTGGTCCATAGCCACTTTCACAGTAAACCGACACATACATGGTTGGATCACAAACCCACTGGCACTTATACTTGCGGTCGTTGCAAAGCGTGCCCCTCAGTGAAAGTGACAAAAACTTTCACGGATTCTACTGGTATGCACACTTATACCATCAAAAATTTTATAAACTGTTTAACCACAGGTGTGGTATATCTCATCAATTGTGCATGTGGGAAACAGTACGTTGGGGAGACCCACAGGGCATTTAAAATTCGAATACTGGAGCATCTTGGATCTATCCGCAACAAATTAGACACGCCGGTGGCGAGACATGTTAATAATGCACATCAGGGGGATTCATCCAATTTACAATTCATTGGAATCTCACATATACCCTGGGGCCCACGCAAGGGCAACTGGGACATCAGGCTACGACAGCATGAATGTCGGTGGATCTACCATCTGAACACACTGGCCCCCAATGGCCTCAACGAGGGGTTTATCTTTTCACCCTTTTTGCCCTAGGATCTAGAGGGAACCAGGTATATACTGCACCGACACACTTTATTCGAGCAAATGCCCAGTTTGTACCTGGCAGATACCTGGAATGCGCCGCTCCTCACCTCTGACAAGCCCCGTTGTGTGGATGTGATGCACTAATACTGTGTTTTTATTCCTCTTTTATTTCGTTTTATTCATTCAACTTCATCCGGTTCCATCAATATTCTGAGGTCCACGAGGTTTGCGCTGACCATATTTACACTACAGTACCGACACACTTTATTGCAGTGTGGTCGGTACCGCAAGCCGGGAGATTTCCCGGCTTGCTAGTGGCCGCCCCTCGGCGTGCCGCGCGTCATAGACGCGCGGTCACGCGTCTTCGGGAGCGTGCGCCCCCTGCACGCGCGTCCAGGGGCTCCCCGAGGGAGCCCTGGTGTCCCGCGATCGCGGGACAGCGGCAGGGGGTTCCGGGGGACCCGGCGGACCCGGCAGCGGTAGGGAGAGCGCCCCGATCGGAGGGCGCTCTTCCGCTGCTTCGGCGCGCGCCCGTCACACTCGGGCGCGCGCCAGGCTACTGCTGCGGCCAAGAACGGGCAAATGCTCGAATAAACTTGGCCGCAGCAGTATATATATTTTTTCATCCCCTTTGGTATGCACTGATTTTGCAAGCATAATCGTCTCCCATCAGATATCCACCAGGCAGTGTGTGCCCTCTCCAGCATTTACCATTAAACTTTGGCTCTCCCTATTTTCCCCTCCCTTCCCCCCCTCCCCCCCCCCCCCCCCCCCCTCCCTTCCCCCCCCTCCTCGATTCCTTTATGTACTCTGTCAGTCTGACAGATGTAATGGCTATGCTCCTTTAAGACTAATATGCATTGGTCATTGGTCCCGCCCCTCGAGGACGGCTTATAAGGTCCCACTTCACGACGTGACTCTACACCTGACTCCTCCCCCTTGAGAAAGCGTGCGGTGACGCGTGAAACGTACGTCGGGGTATTCCGTGACGTCATCACGTTGACGCATGCGCGGCAAGTGTGTTAGAGGAACGGCAACTCCTAACCCTCTCATGGAGTTCACAGGCTGCACCAGGGACATCAGGTTGTATAAGCATATACCTCACTGCTGATGCACACATTTTGTGGGGGTAAAAACTTTGCAGTTTATTAACTATATTGCGCTACCCCACAGGCACCCGTTATTGAGGAATATATTGAGGCTACCTATACTCTGTGTATACAGGTGGTTATCTCGATCTAAGTGTGTTCACTGATTGCTAATCACACACTGTGCATATATTTCACATCTACTACCTACCTTGCCTCCTGTGTATTTAAATCAGTGGTTATTGCAACCTGCTTGTTTACAAACCCAGCACCTGTTGATTTAGCTCCTAACTTGATAGCAGCTCCTGCTCTTGGTTATATTTGTTAACCATATTTGTACCGTTACCACACACATTAGGGGATTTTATTTATGCACCTGTTGTGCATTTTTATTGTGTTTCGTCGTTTTTATGGTAGTAACATTAAAGGGGCCTATGCAGAGAGCAGCGAATTTTAAAATTGGCGAGTTTAATAAAAAGTAGCTTTTTTGGAGAGTTTTATTCTCCATATGCAGAAATGTGCGAATTCTGCTATGTTTAACATGAATGCGTGTGGCGAGTTTAAATTGGCGAGATGCGCGCTGCAGAAATGTGTTAAAAAAAAATCGCGCCTTTTTTTTTCCTTTGCTATGGCCGCGAGCGGCAGCTTCTTGCCAACTTTTCCTGGCGAGGCAAAAAGGAGACAATCGCGCCATTTTATTGGCGCGAACAGCCGCTAGATGCCGTTCGCGCCTCTCTGCATTAGGATATTTTTAAAACTGGCGAGATGGAGGTTCTCGCCAGCCGCGAGGCGAGTTTTAGAAATAGAAAAAAAAAATTGGTGCGTTTTTTGTAACTCGCCATTTTCTGCTGTTTTCTGCGCGAATTTCTCCAAAAAATGGCGAGTTTTGAAATAGCGCTGCTCTCTGCATAGGCCCCAAAGTCTTTATTATTTTTCATTGAGTGTGACCTTATAGCCTTATATCCTATATATTCTGGATGTGGCTTAGACCTAGCCTTCTAATTATTGACATTATACTCATATGTCACCTATCTTGAGTGCAATTATAGGGGGCTGTATATGGTCGCCTGATTATATGTTTGTTTCTGTTTAATGATTTCTCCCTTGCACCAGGTAGACCTTGTCTCTTTGTTTGTATGTTTGGTGTAGCGACGTGCCTTTGTGTATTTATATCATAAAATGACATACAGTATTTTAACGTGTGCTTTAAATATATCGTAACTGAGCTTCAAAATGAGAAAATAATGCTATTTTGATGCTACTCATTAGTCTCCGATCTCTGGCGATATTAGCGTTAAAATGTTCCGTAAATTTTTTAGCGCCTGCCCCAGTTTGGAGTTGGGTAAATATTGCCTAATGTACCGTGTGTAATGGTAATTATATGCATACAGTATAGGTAAGATATAACCTAAACCAACCTGGAAGAGATGATAAGATTATACTGTATAGCCCAAAGATGGGTAATAGCGCTGTAGTCTAATATATACGTATTTTGGCAATTTAATGGAATATTTCCAGGGTACCTGAACCCTACAAATGAGGGTAAATTATAGATATTTATTGAATTAACCTCGTTGGTGCCAAATGGGGTGACCTACCATGTAGGTAGCTTCACAGGCACTCAAGTGATCCTTTTGTCTATCAGTGCTTTATTATAAATACATAGTTACTGTAATAGGGCTGTTAGCTATTCCTAGAGAACAGGTTTGTTAGGTCCTAAGTGTGTAGGATAGAGCTGGTAAGTGATGTGTTAGGTGACCCAGGAAGAGCAGATAGGGAAAGGTGGTAGAGATTAACCACTTGGTTGCCTTACTGATTAGTAAATCATTGTCATACAATGCCTTACTAGCCTCTTAGGTATGCAAGGAGGGTAGGTAGTTTAAATTTAAGAATGCTATGAACCATTTTAGTGCATGTGTGATGCATTGGTAGCCTTGGGCATCAAAGGGGCTTATGTATTTTTTCTATTTGGTTTGTGGTAACTCTTATTACACAACCCAATGGTATAGGCAAATTAGATTACCCTCCTATATTGCATCGCCAGCGGAAATTAACGCCTATTTATCAGTGAAGTTAATTAACACATACCTATCGTAATTTCCATATTGCACCCGGTCCTTTTCTCCTTTAGAAATTAGCAAAACATTAATGACAAACATGTTACCTTAAAAAATAAGTTGAAAAAAAGATTTTACAGAACCATATCAATTGAAAGGGATAATGAGGTATGTAATGTTTTATATGGAGGAGCTTTAACTATTTGAATGCCCAATTATTTTGGGGCAAATAATATTACGTGGCACCCTGGTGGGCCTATGATGCTCCATATAACATTGCCCTAATTCAATAAATGTTTGCCAATTTATAGATGACCATAACCTTAGGTTTCATCATCAGAATGGAATAAGATGACTTATTTATCTTCCATTTCCAATGTCAGAGCCATTGCTTGCTATACTAGTGATCACATAACAAGGATGCTGGAAGGGGTGCCAGTGCATAGCAGGTTAAAACTTTAGAAGGAAACAACAGAATTTGTGATGATGTTATCCTTCACATAATACAGACAGATCTATTATGGTGAAATCGAACACTACTGATTTTGTAGCCTGAGTTCTCCATCACAGCCTGTGCATTGCAATTATATACAGTACCGTACATGGCAGTAAACTTGAATTTTACACAGAGTGGTTGGGGGTTATGATGAAATATTGTAGGCCAACAAGGAACTATATCAACCTTATGGCCCCTGATGTTTGATGAGATTAGAATAGTCACGCTATTAAAAATGAGCTGTCAAAAGAAACCAAGAGGGAATTCCTCTAGCTCGTAAAGACTAGGAATTGCTTGTGAGTACATTAGAAAGTATATAATCTTTGTTGTGGTTGTATGTAGATAATCAATAACGTACTGAAAACATGAATAAAGATGTAGAAATTGAGAGAAATTAAAGAATAAGGGGCCTTTTATCTTGGTGATTGTTGCTTTGGATGTGTATGTACTGTATGACCTTAAAAAAAATACATGTGGAATGCTGATATCTAAGTTACTTCTGATGTTTTTTTCTGATCTGAAGTTATTTATCTGTCCTTTAAATGTACTTAAAATTATATCTGACAACTGTATTGCAAATGTGAAAAATATATGCTGCTTCAGTAGGTAGTGTTTCTAATGCTAGTGTGTTGAATGTATTAGGTTTATAAGAGCATCTCCATGTCTGATTACTACTGTATCTGTGGTATCTATGCAACATAGAGTAGCACTTAATTTAAACCAAAAGGACTGTACAGCTTCTTAAGAAATCTGCAACATAATATAAGAATCTAAGGCCCCGATACATCAAACTCAGTTAAAGGGAAGCTAATATTGTTAAAATCACTATTGAATGGAGTTAAAAGCTCCTGAAAAAAGAAAAGTTGGACATTTATTTATATAATATATGTAACGTAATTTCATATTTGCCTTGCTAAGAATGTTCTGACTCGGATCTAGGATGTAATAAAAATGTATGCATATTTTATTTGCAGTGTCACTTCAACTATGTGGAGCTGCATGGAACTAACATAGATGCATCCGAATATTGGGAATGATAATATAGTAAAGGAAATATGAGGGAAAAAGTAATCACTGCTCTGACAAGCTTAACAATCATCATTGAACTATTACAAAGTGTAACACAGGCAAGCCTGTTTACAAGGCAAGATTACTAACGAGCCCAACTGAGTCTAGAAGGGGGTTTAAAATGCAGGAAAAGGAACTGTTTCTTTTTCTCTCTTTGATCTGTGTACAGACCACATGTGCGTGTCCTTTACCCCTAGGGACAACAGCGCATGCAGGCCATATCCCTGACACTTTAATGCCAAGGGACACCAGATTTATATAGATGTACAGTTGGGTCCGGAAATAATTGGACACTGACACAATTTTCATAATTTAGGCTCTGTACGCCACCACAATGGATTTGAAATGAAACAACCGAGATGCAATAGAAGTGCAGACTTTCAGCTTTAATTCAAGGGGTTGATCAAAAATATCGTATGAAACGTTTAGGAATTGCAACCATTTTCATACACATTCCCCTTATTTCAGGGGCTCAAATGTAATTGGACAAATTAACACAATCATAAATAAAATGTTCATTTTTAATACTTTGTTGATTAATAGAATAACTGCTTAAAGTCTGGAACGCATGGACATCACCAAACGCTGGGTTTCCTCCTTTGTGATGCTTTGCCAGACCTTTACTGCAGATGTCTTCAGTTGTTGTTTGTTTGTGGGTCTTTCTGCCTTAAGTTTTGTCTTCAGCAAGTGAAAAGCATGCTCGATCGGGTTGAGATCAGGTGATTGACTCGGCCATTGTAGAATATTCCACTTCTTTGCCTTAAAAAACTCCTGGGTTGCTTTCGCAGTATGTTTTGGGTCATTGTCCATCTGTAAAGTGAAGCGCCGTCCAATCAACTTCGCTGAATTTGGCTGAATCTGATCAGACAATATATCCCTATACACTTCAGAATTCATCCTGCTGCTTCTGTCTTCTGCCACATCATCAATAAATACTAGTGACCCAGTGCCATTGTAAGCCATTCATGCCCATGCCATCACACTGCCTCCACCGTGTTTTACAGATGATGTGGTATGCTTCGGATCATGAGCCGTTCCAAGCCTTCTCCATACTTTTTTCTTCCCATCATTCTGGTACAGGTTGATCTTGGTTTCATCTGTCCAAAGAATGCTGTTCCAGAACTGGGCTGGCTTTTTTAGATATTGTTTAGCAAAGTCTAATCTGGCCTTTCTATTCTTGAGGCTTATGAATGGTTTGCACCCTGTGGTGAACCCTCTGTATTTGCTCTCGTGAAGTCTTCTCTTTATGGTAGACTTGGATAATGATATGCCTTCCTCCAGGAGAGTGCTCTTCACTTGGCTGTATGTTGTGAAGGGGTTTTTCTTTACCATGGAAGGCTCCTACGATCATCCACCCCAGTTGTCTTCCGTGGATGTCAAGTCATTTTTGTGTTGCAGAGCTTACCAGTGCGTTCTTTTTTTCTCACAATGTACCAAACTGTTGATTTGGCCACTCCTAATGTTTCTGCTATCTCTCTGATGGATTTTATTTTTTTTGCAGCCTAAGGATGCCCTGTTTCACTTCCATTGAGAGCTCTTTTGACCGCATGTTGTGGGTTCACAGCAACAGCTTCCAAATGTGAATGCCACACCTGGAATCAACTCCAGACCTTTTACCTGCTTAGTTGATGATGAAATAACGAAGAAATAGCCCACACCTGTCCATGAAACAGTTTTTCAGTCAATTGTCCAATTATTTTTGGTCCCTTGAAAAAGAGGGGGCTACATATTAAAGAGATGTAATTCCTAAACCCTTCCTCCAATTTGGATGTAAATACCCTCAAATTAAATCTGATAGACTGCACTTTAAGCCCATATTCATTATTTAACTGTTACTTGAATTTATTTTGGTACACAGCCGAAATAACAAAACTTTTATCAGTGTCCAATTATTTTTGGACCTAACTGTATATATGGACATCCTATTGGGCATGGTTTGTCACTATGTCAGTCAATGGGTCACCTCCAAAACAAAATAACCTGTAGCAAATAAAAACCACATTGCATTGCCGTGAAAAAAAAGGCCAATAAACCAATTGATTGGCACTATGCCACACCAATGCTTTATGGTCACCAGCAAATCAAAAAACAAGCACCAAACAAAAGACATTTACATTGGAATAAAAAAAATAATGCCACTGCAAATGCCAACCTAAAACAAAATGCAAAATGTAATAAAATACAATCCATGTTTTTCTTACTTTTGATGTCTTCACCCACTGAATCCAACTCCAGCAGCAGCAGCAGCAGCAGCAGCAGCAACTCCTGGTCCACAATGCAATGCTCCTTAACAGCAACGGTCCACTGGTAAATTCTTTAATTCTTTAATTCTTTCTTTTCTTCATCTGTAAATTGTAATACAATTGGGGTTCTTCTTTATCTTCATCTGTAATTGTAATCAACGTGTGGTTCTTCTTTATCTTCATCTGTACTTTTAATCCAATTGGGGGAGTTGTTGACTTTTCAGCTTCTTGACATCAAATGAGACGGACAGGCCTTATATAAGACCTGTGACATCACATTTGACTGACGAATGGTTCCCAGCCAATCTGATTGGCTGGATTACCATGTGACAGTTTTTTTTTACGGATGTAACATTAAAATGTAGGGAAGCCAGCCAATCAGAAAGGCTCTGATTCCTTCCCTTTAAGATGACGTCACCAAAACCAAAATTGCTGCCATCACATGGTAGTAGAACCAATAGGATTAGGGTTCATCATATTGCTTGTAGTAAACCATGTGACAACTTTCAGTTTTTTTTTTAAAGGATGTGACATCCCTTTACCACAATGACCCCCAATCAAGAATGATCCTGCTGGAGCTACACACAACAGTAGGTATGAAGTGGGCTGGACATTCAACATGATATCTGACTTGAGGAACCTGAAAACTGGAAAAGGTGGATTATTATACTCTTATATTATCCCCTAGGATTACTGCTCATCAGGTATGACTCACTAATTGCTGAAAGATTATCTCGAAATTGTTGACAAATCATTAGATGTGGCCAATACTCTTGCTCTCAGAAACGGACACCTGTGCCTGCTGCCACAGAACCCTGAATCTGGAAGAGTACAAAAATAAGTTTAGTATAAAATACTATTATTTTTTTTATACTGAAATATTATCACATTCTAGTAGCACATTATAAAACAATGGGTAAAATTATTTATATGATTTGTCTAATTATTGCACATTTTGACATTTAGAGTCTCATTCCAGTAACTAAGAATTCCCTTGTGAATTCTTCTTTGTGTGCCAACTTGACACATTTCCTCAGGTGACTTTTCATAGCATAGAGAAAAAGAATAGTATTAAAAAGGCGCCTAGTCAGGAAAGGATATATTCACCAACTGGAGGAGACCGATGTGGATTCCAGACGTACCAGATGTGCTTAAAAAGAATATAAAAGAACACAAAACATAGTGTGATACTGTATGAACATAAAACATATATGTGAACACAATGAATATATTATCAGCTGAGATCAAAATATGAGAAAAATTGACAACATTTAATAAATTAATTAAAAAACACTGGACATAAACAACATATAAAAACAATTAATAAAATATTAAGTTGACAATTAATATTGGTATAGGAACTATTAAGAGGGTACGTAGTGTCACTGCTGCACCAGATGGAGTGCCCACTCACCGGACGGAAGATAAAATCAGACGGTGGATATATCTGAGAGTATCCTCCCTCTCTCTTTCCAGCTCACACAGCTTTCACATCAGGATCGGAGCCAGGATGATGGTTGCACACGTTGGGCTGTGTGTGTTTTCCCGGTCACACGCACTCATCCACAGCTATTGATAGGTGGAACGCAGTTGATGTATATAACTTCACTGCTGTTACGCCGAGTCTGGGCCAAGATGTCGGCTTACACGCTGAGCCGCGTGGGCCTCCCTCCTCCTGGCGTACCTTCCTCGTAGCTGTTGGTTTGCTGCGGCAGATTCGAGTTGGTTTGGGGTTGGGCTGTTCAACAGCTGATTCGTCACGGCACTCGGGGGCAACTCGTGGTGTGCGGATTCAAGTCCCTGCAAGATTAACCCTACGCGTTTTCGAGAGCGGGCTGCTCTCTTCTCAGGGGTTCAAAAATATGTCCCATAATGTCCTCTTTTATGGTGTCCAGATAAGTCCAATAAACACCATAATGGCTTTTTGCACATGCGCATTGCATATTGTGTGGAAAAAATCTATTGTTCACACACTGCGCAGTGGGTCATAATAACGGAATACAAATACAAAAAAATAATTACGATCTCAGCTGAAAAACACATATTACATACAAATAATTGTGAATGTGTGTTGTGTGGGAGAGTGACCTGTATACAGCTATAAAACTATAGTGAAAAAATGAAAAGTCTATACTAAGCTGTATAAGGAGCTGTTACTATGTGGGGAATGTGTTATGATGTGATGTTATTTTATATAAATGGTGAATTTGTATAAATTAGAACAAATGTGAAAAATCATGGTTAATATAATAGTTACTAAATTAAGATGCTATATACTAATGTGCAAACTATGTTTCAAATCAATACTTAATATTAACTTAGTGTGAATTTCCAATACATGTGAATCATATATGTATAGAAAACTAAAAAGGTGATATTTATTTCGTTAGTAAATTATTTATAAATTTATATGTGTTTTCTTTAGTGATTCCTACTATTATAGGTGTGGTGTGTGACATAATGGCCAAAAAATATATATATATTTCATACAATATTACTTTAAAATTTACATTAAAAAAAGTTGTCTGAAATTTCATAAAGTTTAACAACCAGTACTTGCATTTCTAGAATACAATAATTTTGATACATCATGATATATTATGTATATTGCTCCTTTAATGCAAAAATACAGAATAAGAAACAAAACGGACAAATAGTGACTTCGTATTAATTACCAAAAAGGACTTAAGTCAAAGTCCACATTAAGGCCTAGTGGGGATAAGGTCTTTAGCTCGTATATCCATACGACTCACGTCTCCCCAGTTGACTCACACGCGTTTCCACCTCTCCAATTTGGAGTAATGCTTTCAATAGCCGCACATTTCAAAACCAGTAGGATCTTGATTGTGCACTTGTTGAAAATGATGTGATACGTTGTGCGTCGTTAGCCCTCTCTTGATGTTATATATATGTTCATATATGCGTCTTTGGACAGGTCTAGTTGTCATACCCACATATTGCAGACCGCACGGACATTCCAAGAGATATATTACAAATGAACTTTTACAAGTGATGTGTTGTTGAATATATATGTTTTTAAATGTTTTTATTAGATGTAATTGGATGTTTTTATACTATATTTGCACGCAGTGCACCTTTGACATGGAAAGTAACCTTTGTGTATGACATTATTGCGTAACTTTGTTTGTAAAGAAGGGCAGCTTGGAGCTAATTTGCGTCCGATGTTTGGTGCTCTAGTGAATACTATCTGAGGATGTTCAGGCAGAATACCTTCAAGTTCTTTATCTTTTTTGAGGATAGGCCAATATTTTTTGAATATTTTCCTTATGTATTTCGGCCATCTGATTGTATTGCGTTATAAAGCTAAAATTAGCAGTTTTATTTCTATCTTTGTTCTTATATTGTAAAAGATTGGATCTTTCCATTGCTGCCACTTCTGTTATCGCTTTGTCTAGATCTTTAGATGAATACTCTCTATCTAGGAATTTATTCTTCAAATCTAAAGCTTGATTATGAAATGTTTCGGCACAAGTACTATTTCTTTTTAGTCTAATAAATTGTCCTTTGGGTATGTTTTTAACCCAGAAGGTGGGTTGTGGTTGCTGCGTGCATGGAGATAATTATTTGCCTGAACTGGCTTGAAGTAAGTAAAGTCACTATTTGGTCATTTTTTGCCGAAATGAGTAAGTCCAAGTATTTCTATGGATGTGGGACTAGTATAAAGGTAACATTAAATTATAAGAATTTTGGTTCATGTAATTTTTAAAATCTTCTAAGTGTTCTAAAGTGCCTGACCTATTAAAAATAATTCATCTATTTAGCGGCGCCGCCACAGGACCAAATCCGCTCCGTATGGACAACTGGACCATATATGATGTTCCTCCCAGTTGCCCATAAATAAATTTGCATAGCTAGGAGCGAATTTGGTACCCATGGCGGTGCCACATACCTGTAATAACTTAGACATAAAATTAAAAAATTGGTGTTTTAAAATAAATTGAAATACCAGAAATAATAAATGTTTTCAAATCCGTGGAGAAGTTGAATCTTTGTCTAATGTGTCAGCAATCGCATTGCAATCAAGGGTATGGTTATAACAGTATTAACGAACTAACGTCCTGCTGTGACAAAATAATAATGTGACTTCCACTGGATGTCCTTTTAGTGTCTCGCAATGTGGGTAGTGTCCCTTACGGAGGGCAACTGCACAAACGTATGGTTGAAGTTTGGTTATTCAATATATTGGGATAAATGTGAAGTTAAAGATTGTATTCCCGATATTATCGGTCGCGCCGGGGAAAATTCTAGATTTTTATGGATCGTGGTAGATATAAATAAAGGAATACGTGGGTGTATTTATAAAGAAAATCAAATTCTTGTTTAGTGATGAATTTGTTGGTCTAAGCCAGTAGTTAGAATTTACACAGTGATTGTTGATATGGAATAGTGGGGTTGAGGGGAGGGGTTGGTATGTGGACACATCACCCAGAATTCTAGATTCTTCGATGTAATAAGATTGTCCATAATAACCAACCCCCCCCCCTTATCAGCAGGTTTTAATAATGTTATTTCATCACATTTTCCTCAAGTGCACGTAGAATATTTTTGTCTTCTATACTGAGATTGTCATGTTTTAATTTTGAATTGCGGCTTTGAACCTCAATGTCGTCAGTGACCATTTGGCGAAAGTATCCACAAAAGACCACTCACGAATTTGGGGAAACGTCGATGGATTTTTAATATTTTGTTTTGGGGTGCGGTAGGATGGGTAGTTGACTGTTTCCATCTGACCACTAAGTGCATCCCTAAGAAAATATTTCTTGAGGCATAGCTTTCTGACATACGTTGAATATTCTATGTACAATTTGAAGCTTCAGGGCCTGTTACAGGAGCAAAGGATAAACCTTTAGCTAGTAGGTTTTTCTCCTTTGCTGTAACTTGATATTTACTAATATTAAATATGTTATTATTTGATGGTTTAGATCTTATTGTGTGTTACCTTTTCCATTCTTTCGCCCCCTCCTCTTCCTCTAAGGTGTTTTTTCGCTTTTTTTTTTTTGTTGTGTGTGTGTCTCTTGTGGGCCCATCTCTTCCCAATAGGTCCCTTATTGCCTCCTTGGCATTTTTCGCGTCCTTGGACTGTCTCCAATCTAAAAAAGAGAATGTGGCCTTCTCCTCTTCACGCCCAGGGGCAGTGGGGTGTCGTTCTCTATCTAAATCAATCAGGGGCTGGTATTTATTATGATGGTTATATTGATCAAAGATGTTATCCATATCCTTCTCTAATTGATTGCTGGAATTATTAGATGTAGTAGGGACACTTTGTGAACTAGTGGTCACTGATTGTACATTGGGTTTAGATGTTTGTCTAACCAAATTGGGTTTAGGTTGTATATGTGGTTTTCTTTGTGGTTTTGGTGTCATAAACCTGCACTGGTTCGTTAGAACTATTTCTATTACTAGGAATGATTTTTTTCTATAAGTGATGGAATCTTATGAGAATAGTCCTCGTATGTTTTATCTTATTGGATTTATTTCCTATCAAATCTTGTTTAGATTTTTCCAATTTCTATACCAGCCAGTGGCATAATCAATTTGTCACGTTGAAACTTCACCTGTTTAGAAGTGATAGTTTCATTTTGTAATTTGTCCATTTTGTTTCTTGACAAACATATGATGCTGTGACAGAGGCACCTGTGCCCTCGTGACAAGACTGTGCTATGTCTGTGTAGGGAAGCAGAATGTTGCTGGTGACAGAGACGTGCTGGGCCAAAGCGGATAGGGGTCATCTTTTCTCTGGGGGAATAGAGACATGCTGGAGGAGGTAATCATGTCCAATGACAACGAGAAGTGCTGGCCATGAGGACGAAAATCACAAGAGCAATCGCATCTCCGATTCGGGCGGGGCCGTCGCAAAAGGTACCCGGATAGCGACTAGGGTTTTTTCGGGTTAGGAGCTGTTTTTGATCCGGTTTTCCGTTCTATGGTGCTATTTCGGTGGTAGACAGGGGGAGTCTGTGTTGCGTGAGGTGTTGGGCTTCGCGTGGTGATTTCAATGAGAAATGGTTGCAGGTTTTGTGTGTGTGACAGAGACGGTGTGCGTGCTGTGACAGGACTGTGCTGTGCTGCCCCGACAGGAGCATGAACGACGGGGAGGGTGGAGAAATGAGTAAAAGTGCAGCCGTCCTTACCTGGGTACCCTTGAAAAGGAGGGACAGCCAGGAATGTGAGGCGAACCGACAAGACGGGGTATGAATGTGCTTATCTTGTGGAGGGATAGGGACTGTGCCTAAACTGAACAGAACAGAGCTGTGATTGCCGACAGGACAGAGCCAGCGAGAGACTGTGCTTCTGCGACAGGAACTGGATGCGACAGACACTGTGCCTTTGCGACAGACATAGAACAACTGTGCGTGCGACGACAGGACACTGTGCTGCCGGTATCGACAATGATGTGACACCCGAGCGCAAAAAAGAAGGAATTGCTGATAAAGTTAAGTCGAGATTTAGAATGGGTGACTTCTCCGCCTCCCCTACGCTCCGTTCTTTAGGCCCGTCCTCCTATTCCTGGAAAGACGAGCATGGGGTTAATTTACTCTTCGATACTTTGGCCTTTGTGTCCCACCCCTTTTCGAGTTTGTCAATCTCTCATATTACGCCGCCTCTGTTTCTCGTCGGTTGAGATAGGGGAGGACGGAGATTTTTTTCATGCGCGGTGATGGAAAACGGAAGGTCGCTGTGAGGCGGCTTGCAAGACTGAATGGTCAATATAATAAGCGGCACTGGAAAAGAAACAGCAAAGAACACGAGTAGGGCTGGGGGGATTCCATGGCGATAAAGCGGAATGAAGTTAGAGTGTTATTGTCTATGTGAGAGAGGAGTCGGAGCCACATCTGACGAGAGTGGATGAGAATCAGGGGAGCCATAGAACTGGCGGAGGAAGAGGGGGAGAAGAAAAAAAAAAAAAAAGAGGAGGGGGAAAAAAAAAAAAAAGGGAAGGGGAAAAAAAAAAGTACTTTCTGTGTTAAAAGGCGCCTCTAATCAGGAGGAAAAGGATCTATCACCACCAACTGGAGGAGGAGGAGGATCGATGTGGATTTCCTATTTGACGTACCAGAGTGCTTAAAATTTAAAAAAGCTTATTTTCCCGTAAAAAGATTCGTTAAAAAATTTAAATGTTTTTAAATTAATTGTGTGTCTAAAGGAATTGTATAAAAAAAAAAAACACAAAACATAGGTTGTGTAATAGTTTATGGACAAAAAACATTATATGGTGGAACCAAAAAACAATAATATAGATCAGCTGAGATCAAAAAAAAAATGAGGGAGAAATTGACAAAACATTTAATATAATTGATATAAAAACATTGGGACATGAAAACAACAAATACATATAAAATATAAAAAACAATTAATAAATATTAAGTAGGATAGACAATTAATTTATTGTATAGGACGATAATAGGGGAATGATACTGCTGCACCAGGATGGGAGAAGTGCACCACTCAACGGACGGAGGTCTAAATCAGAGGTGGATTGAGTTTCGGATTAATCATATCTGAGAGTATGAAGAGTTTGTCCCCTCTCTTTTGCCAGCTCAACGCGTTCACATCAGGAGCCCGGAGGCAGGGGATTCGGAGCTCCAGCAGATGATGAGGTTTTTGCACACGTTTATGGAGTGTGTGTTTTCCCTGGTCACACGGCACTCATCCACAGCTACTGACAGGTTTGAAGCAGTTGATGTGTATTAGCAGTTAAACTGATGTTAAGTAAGAAAGAAGATGGGAAACAAGATTTTGTCCAAGATGTTACAGCCTGTAAAGCTGGTGCTGAGCCGCGGTGGGCAAGTGGTGGAGTGGGGGAGACTCTATAATGCCATCACCTACTTGGGGAACAAGTATACTAGAGTAGACCTTGAGGGCGAACACGGACTGACAAGCGACCTTGCACTCGTAGCTAGTGGATGGTTTTGCTGCGGAGAAAGATTCGGAGTCGGTTTGGGGTTTAGCTGACAAACAGCTGATTCGTCAAGGCACTTGGGGGCAATCGGTGGGTGCGTCTCAGGTGGGAGATCGAGTTCCGCCCAAAATAACCTCTACGCGGTTCGAGAGCGGGTTGCGATATTAATAAGGGGTTATGAAAAATATTGTCCCTAATGTACTATTGTTATAGGCACAACTGCCAGATACGTCCAATTATATATATATTAAAACACCATAATTGGGTTTTTATTGCACACATGCGGCAATTGCATTATGGTGTGGGGAAAACCAATGTGTCTATTTGTTCACAACAAAGCGCATGGGCATAATAACGAAATTCAAATGCAAAAAAAATTAAAATTAGCGATCTCAGCGAAAAAAGGAAACCCCCCCAAAAAGAAAAAAAAAAAAAGAAAATAAAACACATCCTATTACATTACAAAAAAATACTAAACCAATTGTCTGGGAAAAAGTGTTTGGTTGGTGGTTTTGGAGAAGAATATTAGAAGAAATTGTAGAAGAATCAGATGTAGAAAGATAGCTACAGAATAGCCCTATTACGTAGCTAAAAACTGTTGTAATTGGAATTATAAAAAAAAGTCGCTTACTAAAAAGCTATAAAGGGGCTTTATACATGGTGAAGTGATTCGTTGTTTATGAGGTTTTGTTGTGTTGTGATGTGATTCTTCTATATAAGGATATGAGTGTTGTAGATAAAAAACAAAAGTGAAAAATATGGGTAATATAATAGTTTCCTTAATCTAATTTAATAAAATATATACTAATGTGAAAATATATGTTTCAATAAAAGTACTTAGGTAGTAAATTACCAATTGCTAGTAAGTGTGTACTATATGTGTGTTGCAAACTAAAATCTAAAATAAAAGAAAATGATATTTATTTTCATTTAAATCGGATTTTTATACATATATATGTTGTTTTTTCGTGATACAGCTATTTAGGTGTAATTGTGTTTGTGTTGGAATGTGTGAATATCTGGTTCAAAAAATATAATATTTCATAAATTTACAATTTAAAAAGTTGTCTGGAAATTTCATAAAATTATCAACTAGTCTTAATTTCTAGAATACAATAATTTAATACAACGTAATATATGTGTTATGCTCTTTGGTATAGAATAAAGAATAAGAAAACAAAATGTACAAATCGTGACTGTGGAATTAATTTAACCAAAAAGGCTTTAATCAAAAGGTCTCCACGTTTAAGGCTCGTATGGGGATAAGGTCTGTTAGCTCTCTATATCCATCACTCACGCTCCCCAATGATCAACAGCGGTTTCCACTCTCCAAGTGGTAGTGAGTACATGTTTTCAATAGCCCCATTTCAAACAGCTAGGATCTTGATTGTGCACTGTGAAATGAACTGTTGAGACGTTGGGCGTTGTTTAGCCCTCCTTGATGGTCTAATAATGTTCATTAGCGTCTTGGGACAGGTCTGTTGTCATACCCCATATTGAGTACACGCAACGGACATTCTCACAGAGATTTATTACAAATGAACTTTATAACAAGTGATGTGTTGTTGAATAGTATAATAGTTTTTAAATTTTATTGATGTGTAATTGGATATTTTTATACGATATTTGCAACCGCATCACCTTGACATGGAAAGTAAACCTTTGTGTTATGACATTTCTGCGTAACTTTGGTTTGTAAAAGACGGACGCTGGACTACTTTGCTTCCGAGTTTGGGGCTCTAGTGAACTACTATCTGAGGATGTTCAAGGCACATACCTTCAAGTTCTTTATCTTTTGTGAGGTAGGCCAATAGTGTTTGGAAGATTTTCTATGTATTTGGGCCATTGATTGTATTGAGTTTTTTGTTAAAGATTAAAAAATTAGCCAGTTTTATTGTAATTGTTCTTATAGTGTATATTGTAAAAGATTAGATCTTTCCATTGCTGCCACTTCTGTTATCGCTTTGTCTAGATCTTTAGATGAATACTCTCTATCCAGAAATTTTTTCTTCAAATCTAAAGCTTGATTTTGAAATGTTTCGGCACATGTACTATTTCTTTTTAGTCTAATAAATTGTCCTTTGGGTATGTTTTTGACCCAGGAGGGGTTATGGTGACTGCGTGCATGGAGATAATTATTTGCCTGTACTGGCTTAAAATAGGTACAAGTTACTATTTGATCATTTTTTGCCGAAATGAGTAAGTCCAAATATTCTATGGATGTGGAACTAGTGTTGAAAGTGAACGTTAAATTATAAGAGTTTTGGTTCATGTAATTTTTAAAATCTTCTAAGTGCTCTAAAGTGCCTGACCATATAAAAATAATATCATCTATGTAGCGCCGCCACAGGACCAAATCCGCTCCGTATGGACAACTGGACCATATATGATGTTCTTCCCAGTTGCCCATAAATAAATTTGCATAGCTAGGAGCGAATTTGGTACCCATGGCGGTGCCACATACCTGTAAATAATACTTAGACATAAAATTAAAAAAATTGTGCTTTAGAATAAATTGAATACCAGAAATAATAAATGTTTTCAAATCTGTGGATATGGTTGAATCTTTATCTAATGTGTCAGAAATCGCATTGCATCCAAGGGTATGGTTAATAACAGTGTATAACGAACTAACGTCAGCTGTGACAAAATGATAATGTGACTTCCACTGGATGTCCTTTAGCGTCTGCAATATGTGGGTAGTGTCCCTTACATAGGAGGGCAACTGCACAACGTATGGTTGAAGTTTGTTATCAATATATTGGGATAAATGTGAAGTTAAAGATTGTATTCCCGATATTATCGGTCGGCCGGGGGGAAATTCTAGATTTTTATGGATCTTGGGTATGATATAAAATAAAGGAATACGTGGGTGTATGTTATAAAGAAAATCAAACGTCACTGCTGGTGATACGGTTTGTGGGGGGATTATTACAGCCAGGTTCGTGAGGGGGGAGCAATGAGGCTCAAGTGGGTGACGTTCGTAGCAGGGGCCACTGGTATATCAACGGATATATATATACATCTATGCCGCGCATTGGATATTTTCGTAGGAAAATAAACAGATTTACGTTTTAAAATTATATATGCCGGGCTTTTCCTTTGTGTTATTGGTTTCAGGGGAATCGCAAATATTGGGGGAAAATCTAATCCTGGAGGGTGGCATGACGTGGAGGGCGGTTGCTACGTCATTTATATGTTGCCACAGGATCAAAGTAGCGGAGGCTCAGATCTCTTTGAGTCCGCAGGTGGTAAAAGATAGCACAGTAACCTGTCGTCAGTCAGAGGGAAATGAGGGGTAAGTTATAAGTATAGCGCTGGAGGTGGGGCTATTGATTCTTCCTCCTCTGATGAAATAATCCCTGGGTTCAAGGGCTAGGTTTTTTGCAAGGATTAATTATGGGTGTTTCCCCACTCATGCAGTGCAGTGATTCAGTTAACGACAGTGTCATCGGCCCTGTGTCCATTTGCAGGGAGACGTAGGGGGTGCCTGTCGTACAAGCTGTTTAACTGGCTGTCCTTCCATTCAGGAGTTGTCCTCTCCACCTTGGGGAGAGGATAGTGGTTTCCAGACACTGCCAGGGATCGATGCCAGGGCTCTGCAACGCTGGAGGCCCATCCCTTGGGAGGATCTGGGGACGGGATTCCTCTTACCCCACAATGGAGTGTAAAGTAAGGGAAGAGCAAGGGACAGGGATGGGTGCTAATAGCTAGGAGTGGTGGCCGGGCTGGACAGCCATGGAGAGGTGACAAACATATGATGCTGTGACAGAGGCACCTGTGCCCTCGTGACAAGACTGTGCTATGTCTGTGTAGGGAAGCAGAATGTTGCTGGTGACAGAGACGTGCTGGGCCAAAGCGGATAGGGGTCATCTTTTCTCTGGGGGAATAGAGACATGCTGGAGGAGGTAATCATGTCCAATGACAACGAGAAGTGCTGGCCATGAGGACGAAAATCACAAGAGCAATCGCATCTCCGATTCGGGCGGGGCCGTCGCAAAAGGTACCCGGATAGCGACTAGGGTTTTTTCGGGTTAGGAGCTGTTTTTGATCCGGTTTTCCGTTCTATGGTGCTATTTCGGTGGTAGACAGGGGGAGTCTGTGTTGCGTGAGGTGTTGGGCTTCGCGTGGTGATTTCAATGAGAAATGGTTGCAGGTTTTGTGTGTGTGACAGAGACGGTGTGCGTGCTGTGACAGGACTGTGCTGTGCTGCCCCGACAGGAGCATGAACGACGGGGAGGGTGGAGAAATGAGTAAAAGTGCAGCCGTCCTTACCTGGGTACCCTTGAAAAGGAGGGACAGCCAGGAATGTGAGGCGAACCGACAAGACGGGGTATGAATGTGCTTATCTTGTGGAGGGATAGGGACTGTGCCTAAACTGAACAGAACAGAGCTGTGATTGCCGACAGGACAGAGCCAGCGAGAGACTGTGCTTCTGCGACAGGAACTGGATGCGACAGACACTGTGCCTTTGCGACAGACATAGAACAACTGTGCGTGCGACGACAGGACACTGTGCTGCCGGTATCGACAATGATGTGACACCCGAGCGCAAAAAAGAAGGAATTGCTGATAAAGTTAAGTCGAGATTTAGAATGGGTGACTTCTCCGCCTCCCCTACGCTCCGTTCTTTAGGCCCGTCCTCCTATTCCTGGAAAGACGAGCATGGGGTTAATTTACTCTTCGATACTTTGGCCTTTGTGTCCCACCCCTTTTCGAGTTTGTCAATCTCTCATATTACGCCGCCTCTGTTTCTCGTCGGTTGAGATAGGGGAGGACGGAGATTTTTTTCATGCGCGGTGATGGAAAACGGAAGGTCGCTGTGAGGCGGCTTGCAAGACTGAATGGTCAATATAATAAGCGGCACTGGAAAAGAAACAGCAAAGAACACGAGTAGGGCTGGGGGGATTCCATGGCGATAAAGCGGAATGAAGTTAGAGTGTTATTGTCTATGTGAGAGAGGAGTCGGAGCCACATCTGACGAGAGTGGATGAGAATCAGGGGAGCCATAGAACTGGCGGAGGAAGAGGGGGAGAAGAAAAAAAAAAAAAAAGAGGAGGGGGAAAAAAAAAAAAAAGGGAAGGGGAAAAAAAAAAGTACTTTCTGTGTTAAAAGGCGCCTCTAATCAGGAGGAAAAGGATCTATCACCACCAACTGGAGGAGGAGGAGGATCGATGTGGATTTCCTATTTGACGTACCAGAGTGCTTAAAATTTAAAAAAGCTTATTTTCCCGTAAAAAGATTCGTTAAAAAATTTAAATGTTTTTAAATTAATTGTGTGTCTAAAGGAATTGTATAAAAAAAAAAAACACAAAACATAGGTTGTGTAATAGTTTATGGACAAAAAACATTATATGGTGGAACCAAAAAACAATAATATAGATCAGCTGAGATCAAAAAAAAAATGAGGGAGAAATTGACAAAACATTTAATATAATTGATATAAAAACATTGGGACATGAAAACAACAAATACATATAAAATATAAAAAACAATTAATAAATATTAAGTAGGATAGACAATTAATTTATTGTATAGGACGATAATAGGGGAATGATACTGCTGCACCAGGATGGGAGAAGTGCACCACTCAACGGACGGAGGTCTAAATCAGAGGTGGATTGAGTTTCGGATTAATCATATCTGAGAGTATGAAGAGTTTGTCCCCTCTCTTTTGCCAGCTCAACGCGTTCACATCAGGAGCCCGGAGGCAGGGGATTCGGAGCTCCAGCAGATGATGAGGTTTTTGCACACGTTTATGGAGTGTGTGTTTTCCCTGGTCACACGGCACTCATCCACAGCTACTGACAGGTTTGAAGCAGTTGATGTGTATTAGCAGTTAAACTGATGTTAAGTAAGAAAGAAGATGGGAAACAAGATTTTGTCCAAGATGTTACAGCCTGTAAAGCTGGTGCTGAGCCGCGGTGGGCAAGTGGTGGAGTGGGGGAGACTCTATAATGCCATCACCTACTTGGGGAACAAGTATACTAGAGTAGACCTTGAGGGCGAACACGGACTGACAAGCGACCTTGCACTCGTAGCTAGTGGATGGTTTTGCTGCGGAGAAAGATTCGGAGTCGGTTTGGGGTTTAGCTGACAAACAGCTGATTCGTCAAGGCACTTGGGGGCAATCGGTGGGTGCGTCTCAGGTGGGAGATCGAGTTCCGCCCAAAATAACCTCTACGCGGTTCGAGAGCGGGTTGCGATATTAATAAGGGGTTATGAAAAATATTGTCCCTAATGTACTATTGTTATAGGCACAACTGCCAGATACGTCCAATTATATATATATTAAAACACCATAATTGGGTTTTTATTGCACACATGCGGCAATTGCATTATGGTGTGGGGAAAACCAATGTGTCTATTTGTTCACAACAAAGCGCATGGGCATAATAACGAAATTCAAATGCAAAAAAAATTAAAATTAGCGATCTCAGCGAAAAAAGGAAACCCCCCCAAAAAGAAAAAAAAAAAAAGAAAATAAAACACATCCTATTACATTACAAAAAAATACTAAACCAATTGTCTGGGAAAAAGTGTTTGGTTGGTGGTTTTGGAGAAGAATATTAGAAGAAATTGTAGAAGAATCAGATGTAGAAAGATAGCTACAGAATAGCCCTATTACGTAGCTAAAAACTGTTGTAATTGGAATTATAAAAAAAAGTCGCTTACTAAAAAGCTATAAAGGGGCTTTATACATGGTGAAGTGATTCGTTGTTTATGAGGTTTTGTTGTGTTGTGATGTGATTCTTCTATATAAGGATATGAGTGTTGTAGATAAAAAACAAAAGTGAAAAATATGGGTAATATAATAGTTTCCTTAATCTAATTTAATAAAATATATACTAATGTGAAAATATATGTTTCAATAAAAGTACTTAGGTAGTAAATTACCAATTGCTAGTAAGTGTGTACTATATGTGTGTTGCAAACTAAAATCTAAAATAAAAGAAAATGATATTTATTTTCATTTAAATCGGATTTTTATACATATATATGTTGTTTTTTCGTGATACAGCTATTTAGGTGTAATTGTGTTTGTGTTGGAATGTGTGAAATTGTCAAAAAATATAGATATTTCATAAATTACATATTTAAAACAAGTTGCTCTGAAATTTCATAAAATTATCAAATAGTACTTACATTTCTAGAATACAATAATTTAATCAACGAATACTAGTTGTGTATATGGCTCTTTGGTATGAATAAAGAATAGAGAACAAAATGGCAAATCGGACTTGGATTAATTTACCCAAAAAGGGCTTTAAATAAAAGGTCATCCACGTTTAGGCTCTTGGGGTAAGGTCTGTTAGTCTCATATATCCATCGTACTCACCCGCTCCCCAAATTGACTCAACAGACGTTTCCACCTCTCCAATGGTGTGAGTATGTTTCATAGCCGCACATTCAAACAGCTGGATCTTGAATTGTGCACTTGTGAAATGAAATTGAGTACGTTGATGCGTTGTTTAGCCCTCTTGATGTTATAATGTTCATTAGCGTTCTTTGGGACAGGTCTAGTTGTAATACCCCATATTGAGTACAGCACGGACATTCACAGAGATTTATTACAAATGAACTTTATAACAAGTGAATGTGTTGTTTGAATCAGTATAGTTTTAAAGTTTTTATTGATTGTAATTGGAATTTTATACCGATATTTGCAACCGCAGTCACCCTTTGACATGGAAAGTACCCTTTGTGTTATAGACATTTTGCGTAATACTTTGTTTGTAAGAAGAGGAGCTTGGAGTACATTTGTCTTCCGAAGTTTGGGGCTTCTAGTGACTACTATCTGAGGATGTTCAGGCACATACCTTCAAGTTCTTTATGCTTTTGTGAGTAGGCAATAGCTTTTTGAAGTATTTTTCCTTATATTGGGCCATCTGATTGTATTTGAGTTTTATAAAGATCTAAAAAATAGCATTTTATTTTCTATTTTTCTTTATATAGTAATAATTAACGTCCATGGCGCTCTTCATTCGCTCCGCTTGTGCTGTGAGAAATCTTTAGATGAATAATTCGTATCCAAGATAAATTTTTTCTTCAATCTTAAAGCTTGATTTTTGAAGTTCGGCCATGTACTATCTTCTTTTATCATATAAATTGTACCTGTGGGTATTGTTTGCCCAGGAGGGTATTTTGTGTGACTGCGTGACATGGAATAATTAATTTGGCCTGTACTGGCCTTAAAATAGGTACAAGTTTATTTGATCATTTTTTTGCCGAAATGAGTAAGTCAAATTTCTATGATGTTGGACAGTGTTTGAAAAGTGAACTTTAATTATAAGAGTTTGGTTCATGTATTTTTAAAAATCTCTAAGTGCCTCTAAAGTGTCTGACCATATAAACAAATAATATCATCTATTAGCGCCGCCAAGGACCCAATCGCTCCGTATGCAACTGGACCATATAGGATGTTTCTTCCCATTGCCCATTAAATAAATTTCGCATAGCTAGGAGCGAATTGGTATCCCATGGCGGTTGGCCCATACCTGGTAAATAACTTAGACATAAAATTAAAAAAAACTTGGCTTTAGAATAAATTAATAACCAAGAAAATAAATGTTTCAATCTGTGGATAGGTTGAAATCTTTATCTAATGTGTCAGAGAACGCATGCATTCCAAGGGTATGTTAAAACATGTGTATAACGTAACTAAAATTCAGCTGTGAAACAAAAATGATAATGTTGACTTCCACTGGGTCCTTTAGCTCTGCAATATGTGGGGTAGTGTCCCTTACATAGGAGGGGAAGCTGCACAAGATGGTTGACAGTTTGTATCAATATTTGATGGTAAAATTGAGCTTAAGAGTGTATTCCCGTGTATCGTCGGCGGCGGGGTAATTCGTAGCATTTTCTATGGTCTTGGGTATGATATAAAATACAGGGAATCGTGGGTGTAGGTTATATAAAGAAATCAAATTCTTGTTTAGTGATGATTTGTTGGTCTAAACCAGTAGTTAGAAATTCTTTTTAAGCACATCTGGTACGTCTGGAATCCACATCGGTCTCCTCCAGTTGGTGAATATATCCTTTCCTGATTAGGCGCCTTTTAATACTAGTCTTTTTCTCTCCACTTTGTTATCTGACCAGGGGGTCAGTTTTAGTATTTAGGCAGCCCCCTATGTGAACTATCCCTCACTATAGGGTTTGTTCCCTCATATAGTTAGCGCTACCTAATCTGTGTTTGCATCTGTTTGTTCCCCTTAAGGTTAGCAGCTTTCTATATTAAAAGCATTATGTCTCTGTTATTTGCACAAAGAGTCAGTAGAAATATAGATATTAATCGCATATTCTCTGATGATGAAGTTCCAATTGCTGTTGATACTGTTCAAAATGATATACAAGAAATGGCAGACAAATTGGAAAAGCTCCTCATTAATGAAAATAAACAATTGTGGGATGCTATTACAATAGAAAAATATGTGGAACAAAAACGCATTCCACGTGGGTTAAGATTATTTAAAAAACCCACTAGTGATTTTCAAAGTGAAACATTCATTCTTGAATGGAATCGCATCCTAGACAATTGTTCTTTTGAATTAATACGTCTTTTAATATCAAAACGTAAAGTATGCCTTGAAACATTAGATAAGGAAATCAATGACATGAAGGGATATTTTGAAAAATATAAAGACCACAGTGATTTACCTATGTTAGAGTCCAGGATAAAAAACAAAATGGACAAACTACAAAATGAAACTATCACTTCTAAACAGGTGAAGTTTCAACGTGACAAAATTGATTATGCCACTGGTTGTTATAGAAATTGGAAAAAATCCAAACAAGATTTTGATAGAACAAAATCCAATAAAGATAAACATACGAAGGACTATTCACATAAGATTCCATCCACTTATAGAAAAATCATTCCTAGTAATAGAAATAGTTCTAACGAACCAGTGCAGTTTATGACACCAAAACCACAAAGAAAACCACATATACAACCTAAACCCAATTTGGTTAGACAAACATCTAGACCCAATGTACAATCAGTGACCACTAGTTCACAAAGTGTCCCTACTACATCTAATAATTCCAGCAATCAATTAGAGAAGGACATGGATAACATCTTTGATCAATATAACCATCATAATAAATACCAGCCCCTGATTGATTTAGATAGAGAACGACAGCACACTGCCCCTGGGCGTGAAGAGGAGAAGGCCACATTCTCTTTTTTAGATTGGAGACAGTCCAAGGACGCGAAAAATGCCAAGGAGGCAATAAGGGACCTATTGGGAAGAGATGGGCCCACAAGAGACTCACACAACAAAAAGCGAAAAAACACCTTAGAGGAACGAGAGGAGGGCGAAAGAATGGAAAAGGTAATAAAACACTAAGATCTAAACCATCAAATAATAACATATTTAATATTAGTAAATATCAAGTTACAGCAAAAGAGAAGAACCTACTAGCTAAAGGTTTATCCTTTGCTCCTGTAACAGGCCCTGATAGCTTTAAATTGTACATAGATATTCAACGCTATGTCAGAAAGCTATGCCTCAAGAAATATTTTCTTAGGGATGCGCTTAGTAGGTCAGATGGAAACAGTCAACTACCCATCCCTACCGCACCCCAAAATAAAATATTTAAAAATCCATCGACGTTCTTCCCGAAATTTGTGAGTGGTCCTTTTGTGGATACTTTTGCCCAAATGGTCACTGACGACATTGAGGTTCAAAGCCGTAATTTCAAAATTAAACATGACAATCTCAGTATAGAAGATAAAAACATTCTACGTGCACTTGAGGAAAATGATGAAATCATTATTAAACCTGCTGACAAGGGGGGGGAGGGGTTGGTTATTATGGACAAGTCTTATTACATCGAAGAATCTCTTAGAATTCTGGGTGATGTGTCCACATACCAACCCCTCCCCTCTAACCCCACTATTCCATATCAACAATCACTGTGTAATTTCTAACTACTGGTTTAGACCAACAAATCATCACTAAACAAGAATTTGATTTTCTTTATAACATACACCCACGTATTCCTTTATTTTATATACTATAGGGTTTGTTCCCTTATATAGTTAGCGCTACCCAACCTGTGTTTGCGACTTTTCATAGCATGCCACACTAGTTCTATAGGGTTCAAATTGGGGGATCTGCAAACAGAGACAAAGACAGTACAGTTATTAACAAGAAAAAAAGCAAGCACACACATTATAGTTTATAGTATACAGTATTACTGCTCAAAACAGTCACAGTACTTACAGTATTCTGGCGGTTTTCTGAGCCAGTTAATTCCACATTTCTAAATAAAGGTGGCAAAGGCACTGTGCTTTGGGTCGTTATCTTGGAAGAACCAGTGACGAGATGGGAATTCTTGCCTAATGTATGGACTTTATCCATGATTCCTGGACAAAAAACAAATAAACTTGACACATCAATTTTGATCAAGGTGATAGAATAGGAGAACTAATTCCTATGCAATGCTCACAGGGAACGTCCATGTATAGATAAGTCTTTATATCACAATTGTCTTTCCAGAAACAAACAGCATGCTTGAAATCAGACCTTCCAATCAGTAATATCACTTGCAGACCCTTAAAAGCCACTCTGTGTGGACTCCCACTAACCTTTAGAGTAGGTATATCTTGTATGGGTGTCACTGGCTAAAGGTACAATGATGCAGTAAAATTGGATAAACTGAAAAGCAAATAGGAGTAAACTCACATGAATAATTTGCTAGAGGTCCAGGTGCTGTTGGGCGTGCTCCTACCAAAGGAGTATAAGATGCAGGAATTCGTGGATGGCGGTGCAACTGTCTTGGAAAAAAGCGTGGGACCAAAGATTGCAGGATATGGGTACAAAAGATTATTGGGTACACGTCGATTTTGAAACACATCAATGGGTGCCATTAAGGTGACACTTCAGTATTAAAATTTAAAGTCATTGACCAGCTGTATATACGCATCAGAAAGGGCGACTGGGATCAAGAACTGCTTAAAAAGAAAGCAAGGTAAATTTATACCCTCAAACATTACCTCCTAAGAGCCTTAACAAAAGGATACACATTTTCACCTTTCATTTAAATGCAGATAACAATGCCCAACTTTGCTTCTGACACCATCAGGTGTATATTTGTAATGCCGCCACCCACAGCGCCCACTTTGGCTCTTACCTCTGCCGTCGGGCCGCACAGCGTCCGGTCCCATGGCCTCTCCTCTCTCCCTGCAGGCCCTGCTGCACATGCGCGCCGCCGGGGCAGACCCCCGCGCGCGTCTACAGTTCCGGCTTTCCTTCCCGGCAGACTCACTCCGCCCCTTCCGTCGCGCGCGTCACGCGCACGCGCCACTATGTCCATCTCCACTGCTGCCAATGTACTTGTCCCTCCCACACCTGTCCTGCATCCTGCCTCAGCCTATCAGCGCTTTACCTTCCTCTGACATCACCGCTGGGGGTTCTCATTGGCTCCTATCAGTATTTAGTGCTACCAGCCCTGTGCTGATTGCTGAGCATAGTCAGTCTCTAGTTGTGCTTGCTACAAGCTACTTCGCAGTCTGCTCATGTCTTCCATTTACAGACCCTTGCTTGAATCTGGACTCCTGATCTCTGGCACCCTCGAACCCCGGTTCGCCCTACGGACTTCTACCTTCTCCTCTCCTCGACTTTGGCTTTGGACTCCGACTACTCTTGATCTCTCCAACCCCGAATCTCTCAAGTACCTCTACGATTCTACACTCTCCTGCCCCGAACCAGGCTATCCACACTACTCTGCTTACCGGACCCGCTCACGCGGCTGTAGGGCGGTGGTTTTCCTGTATCCCCACCTCGGCCTCGCGGTCCAGTCCGGTTTGTGGTGAGCACTCCTATAGTCCCGTGACATTATGCACAGCCCAACAGACCTGGATTCCGCCGAGGTGGGTCGACGCTTAAGCGAACACGATGGCCTGTTCAAGGAAGTAGAGACTTGTCTCTCCCAAAATAACCAGCATATGGAACTGCTCCAAAACTCCTTGGGTACCATTTCGGAGCAACTCAAATCCCTTATGTCCTCTCCCGATACTGCTGCCGCTCCTCCAGCTCCTATCTTCTCCCCGCCGGTACCTCCAACTCACCCTCCTGAACCTCGCCTACTTACTCCCAATCGCTATGCGGGAGAGCCTTCAGCATGTCGTGGCTTCCTGGGGCAGTGTTCCAACCAATTTGAGCTTCTACCCTCTCATTTTCCTAATCCCCGTTCCAAGGTCGCGTACATTATCTCGTTGTTGACCGATGATGCCTTGGCCTGGGCTACACCCATATGGGAGCAACGGCCGGATCTGACTTCCAACCTGGACCGATTCTGTGTTGAATTCCGGAGGTGTTCGATACACCAGGTAGGAGGGTAACAGCCGCATCTTCTCTCCTCAATGTAATGCAGGGAAATCGTTTGGTGGCTCGCTAAGCACTTGAATTTCGCACTTTTGCGGCAGAAACAAGGTGGAATGACGAAGCACTCGCCGCAGTGTTCTGGCAGGGTTTAAATAACTCCCTCAAAGACGAACTGGCAGCCCTGGAGCATCCTACATCGTTGGAGGAACTCATCGCGCTTTGTATCCGTATGGACCAGCGGCTCCAGGAGCGAAGAGCAGAGAAGGGGAAGAGTCAAAAAGGTACCCAACCCTCTTCCTTCTCACATACAGCTCCAGGGGAGTCCATCGCCGTATCTTCCGAAGAACCCATGCAGCTGGGTGGGACTCGTTTTTCGTTGACAGAAAGACTACGCCGGCGTCGGGCGGGCCTCTGCCTTTACTGCGGAAATAGTGGACACCTGGTGAGTTCCTGTCCTTCCAAGTCGGGAAACACCAGCCCCCAGTGAGCACTGGGAGAACTACACTGGGCATGGTAACCTCTCCTTCCTCTCCCAAACTACCATCCAAGATACTCCTTCCTATAACCCTATCAGGAGGATTTGGGGACATCACCACGAAGGCCTTCCTAGACTCCAGTTGTGGTAAGACCTTTGTCGATCAGGCTTTTGCGGAGAAGAATCAAATTCCTCTGGTAGCCAAGGATTGGCCCGTGGGCCTTGAAGCCACTGACGGTAGGCCTTTGCAGCCCGCATTCATTTCACAGCAGACCATTCCCCATCCGTCTTAAGATGACTGGTCATCATTCCGAACATATTCAGTTGGATGCCATCCACACGCCGGCTGTAGACGTGATATTGGGTCTTCCCTGGCTCCAGCACCATAACCCCCAGATCGACTGGCTCCAGTCACAACCCATCACCTGGAGAGACCGGTGTCAAGACATTTGTCTGGATTCGCCTAAGGCCCTAGTAGGTGCCTGTTGCAGGGTACATGCAACTACACACGCGGGTTTCTTGACAAGGCTTATTTATTTAGCCTTAAAAGATATACAGCACACAAAACAAAAATAGCTTTTCATCAGCAAACAAAAGAAAATGGCTTTTTCTTCAGCAGACCAAACAAAACAGTTTCTCTTTAGCAGACAGTCTAAAAATAAGGCAGCTACCCTTTTCTATGCAGGGGACAGACAGTTCATAATGTATCTACTTTGCTCACAGACCTTGTATCAGTAATCTCTTCAGTAGCTTACTCCTCTCTCCTCAACAGCCAGCCCCATGTGTCTACAGCCTGGGTTTTTAACACACCATGATTAGGCAGCTGGGATCCAACTAATTGTCCTGAGGTTCCCAGCTGAAGTTAACCTAGTCAGTGCTGCACTGCAGACTAGACATAGGTTTTCCAGGCATAAAGCTGGTGGCTTTTATTTACCCTGTCACAGTGCCACACATCCAGAATCCAAGAATTCCCTCCTTCCGGATGCCTACTGGGAGTTCAGAGATATCTTTGATAAAATTCAGGCGGAGGAATTACCACCCCATCGTGCCTACGATTGCCCGATCGACCTTCTTCCTGGCGCGATTCCCCCCAGATGTTGTACCTACCTGCTTCCCCCCCCCGAGACCAAGGCTATGAAACTTTATATACAGTAGAACCTCCAGAGAGGCTTCATTATAAGTCTTCCTCTCCGGCAGGAGCTGGCTCTTCTTTTTTGTAAAGAAAAAGGATGGCACACTTTGCCCTTGCATTGATTATCGTGGCCTCAACAAGGTGACTGTCAAGAATCGGTATCCACTTCCCTTGATTGCCAAACTTTTCGACAAGTTACAAGGCGCCACTATCTTCTCCAAGCTGGATCTCCGGGGAGCCTACAATCTGATTCGGATTCGTAAGGGAGATGAGTGGAAGACGGCCTTCAACACGCGTGATGGGCACTATGAGTACCTCATGATGCCCTTCGGTCTCTGTAACGCGCCAGCCGTCTTACAGGATTCCGTTAACGACGTCTTCAGAGATCTTCTGGATCAACACGTTGTGGTCTACCTAGACGACATCCTTATATTCTCCCAGAATCCCCTTAAACATACTCGGCACGTCAAACAAGTTCTTCAGAGGATGCGGGAGCACCATCTGTTCGCCAAACTTGAAAAATGCCAGTTCCACCAGTCATCCACATCATTTTTGGGTTACATAATCTCATACACTGGACTCGCGATGGACCCTACCAAGGTGGAAGCTGTCTTGGATTGGCCCCGACCCCTCTCTCTGAAAGCGGTACAGAGGTTCTTAGGCTTTGCCAATTATTACCGCAGGTTCATAAAGAACTTTTCCACGTTGGTCGCACCCATTACAGCCCTCACTCAGAAGAGCGCCAATCCCGCACTGTGGTCCCCCGAGGCCATCATGGCTTTTCAGGTTCTCAAGGAAGCCTTTGTCACAGCACCTATCTTGGTGCATCCTGATCCAGCACAACCCTTCACTCTCGAGGTGGATGCTTCGGACATTGGGACAGGGGCGATCTTATCCCAAATGAAGAACCCACAGGCCAGATTGCATCCCTGTGCATTCTTTTCTAAAAAATTCTCCGCAGCAGAACGGAACTATGACGTGGGTAACCGTGAGCTCCTCGCGATCAAGATGGCCTTGGAGGAGTGGCGTCACCTGCTGGAGGGCGCTGAATACCCCGTCACCATCCATACGGACCATAAAAACCTCTTATATATTGAGACTGCCCGCCGTCTGAGTGCCCGGCAGGCACGTTGGTCCCTCTTCTTCACCCGGTTCAACTTCCTTATTTCATACCTCCCTGGTTCTCGTCAATTCTCTGTAGAAGATAAAACCGAAGAGCCTCAAGAGACTATCCTTCCTCCTAAATGTGTCCTGTCTGCCAATACCTTTGACGCACTGACGGAGATCACCAAGGTTCAAGATCAAATCCCTCAGGGTCTCTGCGTGCTCACACCCCCTACCTTCCACCAGAAGGTAATGCAATGGGGGCACGCCACCTAAATGGCAGGTCACCCAGGGATCAAAGGGACTATCGACCTCTTGCAACGAACCTTTTGGTGGCCAGGCATGCGCAAGGACATTCAACATTTCGTCTCTGCATGTCCCACCTGCGCACAAAACAAGATACCACGGAATAAACCTCCAGGACTCCTGCAACCCCTTCCCATTCCCGTTCGACCATGGGAACATCTCTCTATGGACTTTATTGTCGACCACCCCAAATCTAAGGGTATGGACACTATACTAGTAGTGGTCGACTGCTTTTCAAAACAAGCGCACTTTATCCCACTCAAAGGCCTACCCAGCGCCCCTAAACTTGCCGAGGTGTTTGTGAGGGAAGTCTTCAGGCTACATGGGTCACCCCAAACCATAGACTTTGATCGTGGGTCGCAATTTGTTTTGAGATTCTGGAGGGCCATCTGTAAGAAACTTAACGTGGCGCTTCACTTCTCCTCTGGATACCACCCACAGACCAATGGTCAAACTGAACAAACCAATCAGTCCCTGGAGCAGTTCCTTCGTTGTTTTATATCTGACTCTCAGGACAATTGGCTCGACCTACTCCCCTGGGCAGAATTCGCTCATAATAACCTCAGGAATGAGTCCACACTACAGTCTCTATTCTTTTCTAATTTTGGCTTTCATCCCTCCGCCCTTCCTCAGTCTGGACCTAGTACAGGAGTTCCGGCCGTGGAGGAGAGGATTCGGGATCTTCAAGCTTCCTGGTCTAGGATTCAGGATAATCTCAAACGGGCCACGGCTATGCAAAAGAGGCAGGCTGATCGCCATTGTCTGAAACCACCCAATTATGCCCCGGGTCAGAAGGTATGGCTATCCACAAAGAACATACGGTTAAAAGTCACATCTCCAAAGCTGGCACCCCGATTTATCAGCCCATTCTCTATATTGGAGAGGATCAATCCGGTTACCTACCGACTGAAACTACCTGCAACTATGACGATTCCCTCTATCTTTCATTGTTCTCTATTTAAACCATTCATACCCAATTTTCAGATCCAACACAGCGCACCTCGTCCCAGACTGGTCAATGGACAAGAAGAATTTGAGGTACAGTCCATCCTGGATTCTCATATCTATAGAGGAGGTCTCCAGTACTTGGTGCATTGGAGGGATTTTGGACCCGAAGAGAGGGCATGGATTCCGCAAGTCCAGGTACACGCTCCCAGGCTGGTCTGGGCATTTCATCTCAAATTTCCGCTTAAACCTGGTATGGATCGTCCAGAGTCTGACCCTGAAGGGGGGGGGGTACTGTAATGCGCTACCCACGGTGCCCGCTTCGGCTCTTACCTCTGCCGTCGGGCCACGCGGCGTCCGGTCCCGTGGCCTCTCCTCTCTCCCTGCAGGCCCTGCTGCACATGCGCGCCGCCGGGGCAGACCCCCGCGCGCGTCTACAGTTCCGGCTTTCCTTCCCGGCAGACACTCCGCCCCTTCCGTCGCGCGCGTCACACGCACGCGCCACTATGTCCATCTCCACTGCCGCCAATGTACTTGTTCCTCCCACACCTGTCCTGCATCCTGCCTCAGCCTATCAGCGCTCTACCGTCATCTGACATCACCGCTGGGGGTTCTCATTGGCTCCTATCAGTATTTAGTGCTACCAGCCCTGTGCTGATTGCTGAGCATAGTCAGTCTCTAGTTGTGCTTGCTACAAGCTACTTCGCAGTCTGCTCTTGTCTTCTGTTTACAGACCCTTGCTTGAATCTGAACTCCCGATCTCTGGCACCCTCGAAACCCGGCTCACCCTACGGACTTCTACCTTCTCCTCTCCTCGACTTTGGCTTTGGACTCTGACTACTCTTGATCTCTCCGACCCCGAATCTGGCAAGTACCTCTACGATTCTACACTCTCCTGCCCCGAACTAGGCTATCCACACTACTCTGCTTACCGGACCCGCTCACGCGGCTGTAGGGCAGTGGTTTTCCTGTATCCCCACCTCGGCCTCGCGGTCCAGTTTGGTTTGTGGTGAGCACTCCTATAGTCCCGTGACAATATTATGCTATACTGAGATTTCACCCCAATTTATGAAATTCTTTATGACCTTGGAATCATCAGTACTCTAGCCCAGGGGCGCACAAACTTACCTTCATGCGCTCCCCTTTCTCCCCACCCCTGCACGGCTCTGGCATCAATGCCCCCATGGCGTCACTTGATGCCGGTTGTAATGGAACCAAGGTAAATTAAGAATTTACAGAGGCCTCGCGTGATTCCCGGCATGTATTTAAATGCCTTCAGGGAAGTGCGGGGCCCCTGTAACAGCTGCGCACCCTATAAAATCTAGCGCCCCCACTTTGCGCACTGCTGCTCTAGTCTAGCCCATGTGCATAGAACTAGAATTGCCTGTTAACATCATTTGTCTGATGATGTATCTTGATACTTTATAAACCAATCACATGTTACTTTTGCAAGAGTTTCCAAGTAGCAAATCATCTCTATAACAACAGTTACATCAGTGTTGCAATTCATTTTGCAACATGGAAATACATATAAACCTAGGTAGGACCAATTAATACAACTGGTGTATGGCAGCATTCTCTATGAGTATATAATTATACCACAAAACTTGTTTATTGAAAGAGATTTGCACCTCTGTATCCACGGAATCCTTCATAACATGACATGTTTTTATTATAGGGATTTAGGGATCATTGGTGTTTCCTTGTATTCTGTGTCCAATAAATAATTTTTATGAAACCTCTGCTTTCCAGACTTCGGCTCAATTGGGGTTTTGTTCCCCTGACACCTTTAATTTGTAAATAGCCTATTTATTCTTGCATCTGAAAGCATAACCTTACATTTATCAGTATTGAACCTCATCTGCCATTTACCTGCCCAAGTTTCCAGTCTATTCAAGTCCCTCTGGAGATAAATGATCTACATGTGCTACCTTACAGAATTTAGGAAATCTAGACCTTAAATTGAAATCATTCCAGAATGTGGAGTTACATTTATTTTCATTTATGCATGTAGCACTTATCCTTATATTAATCCTAGATTAATTTATTTTACAGTATTTCATCCTGTAAATTTCTGTGTAAAGATTACAATCATTTGTGATTTTGTAATTATATTCTAAAAAATAGGTTACATAGAGAGCATCCATTTTATAACGATTAGATTTCAGATCAGAAACGGTGCCATTGTCATAATGCATCGATTGCCATTACAATTAGGTCCCCACATCTTCTACAACATCATAAACAACATTATTTAAGCTAAGCATGTAGATAAATTAATATCATTCTCACCAAGATTACTTCAGGTGGCTGCACACTCATATATAAAGTGGTCTGCTTACACTCTCTTGGGCATATATGAGCCATTAAACTCATTTTGTATTTTTTCAGTTAACATAATTTGAAAGCATTTGGTATGATACGTTAAGCCACTGAACAAACAAGCAAAATTATACCGTGTGAGTTAAGAACAAAGTATCTATTTGCAAGAAGCTATGAACCATTCCACACACACACAGCCTCTCTCTGTGTCAAATTACCCAAAAGGAAATTGTTTTCAAGTAGGTAAATAAAAATGCTTAAAATATCATTTACAAAAAAGAAAAGGTTGTTGATGAGAAATCCTACTTATTCTTTATTAAAGGGGCAGTTCTTCCTGCATATATCTATTACTAGTGCCTATCTTAAATTGTTTCACAGGGTGGGAACTAGGGTTTCCCCTGAGCCAAACTCAATTATGTTTAGCTCCTGGAACCCAGGATACTTACTGGTGAAGTTACTGGTTTCATATATCCATCAGAGGAAACACAATACTATATTAAAACTTTTTGTCTGCACTGTTTACTTTATCTCACCAAAATTATGCGCTTTATGGGTATTTTTCATATTTAATAAATTTACATTCAGGTGAGTGCTATTATCTTTTATTTGGATAAAAACAAAATGACTGCAGCATTTTGGGCCAATAGGAAGCTGAACATCATTGGTTGTGACTTTCTATTGGATGGTCATTTAAATCCCCTTTAAAATTCAGGAAGTAATAGTGGGACCACCAGTCTGTAGCTCGGGAATGGGGGGATCCCCAGAGCTGAAAATAGTACAGTTCAGCTCTGGAGGACCGTCTGGTTCCAATGCTGTACAAAAACTAGGTTATTTAGTAGGTAAATTGAAGGAGATAGACACTTTGCTGCTGAGGAGAGAACAATGTCCTGCCTTTGGAGTGTATTCTGTCCCAGCAGGTGGGCTAGCCCTCACCCACCTTACCATTCTGTGCAAGAACTGCACCTGACTCTACACAAAGGCTTGCCCTGTGAATCATTGTGTGCCTGATGCAAGCCATTGTCCCTAGTACAGGCACACAATGAGACACACAGTTACTGTAGGACACAGCCTTTTTCCAGCCCTGAGATGACCGATTGACCTTTGGCTGGGTCGCCATCATGACTAGCATGGGCAGCAAGCGATCTTAATCTTTATTTGCACCATACCATGCTTCCCACTTGCCACAATTATTTCCCTTGCTAACGGAAAATAACAGAAGCCATAATATCAGCTACAAAAATAAAGCCAAAATGGAGAAACTCTGTGTGAAAAACTAAGTACACCCTTACTGCTTCCATATGAATTAAGATGCTAAGTAGCAGACAGGTGCTGCTAATCAAATGCCCTTGATTAATTGATCAGCAGCAAGTGTGACCACCTCTATAAAAGACAAAGTTTTAGAAGTTTGCTGGTCTGGAGCATTCAGGTGTGTTAACACAATGTCAAGGAGGAAAGACCTCAGCAATGATCTTAGAGAAGCAATAGTTGCTGCCCATCAATCTGGGAAGGGTTATGAGGCCATTTCCAAACAATTTAAAGTCCATCATTCTACAGTGAGAAAGATTATTCAAAAGTGGAAAACATTCAAGACGATTGCGAATCTTCCCATAAGCAAATACTGTGGAACCCCTAATGTGCTCACCAAAAAAGTGCAGAGAATCGTGTAGGGATAAAATGTATATACACAAGGATGACGTGGCTGTGTGGAATTTCTCGTACGCTGAATCCATCAAGTGTTGGGCACGCAATGTCTATCAGTGTGTGAAACAAATTGCAATATGTATCAGTGATGCCCACAGTCAAAGCTCCATGAGACTAAATAGTGGATTGTACACATCTTGTAAGTACTGGCACAAAATTATACATTTAAAAACAATAAAGAGTATAGATAAGTAATGTGGGACACAATTTGCTGAATATTGCAATTAAGTAGTGTCTGTACACATGAAGCAAGGCCTGTCCAAAAAGATGTTCTGAGATAATCTAAGGGCATGACCGCATAGTTGCTGTAAAAAGAATAAAGATGTGACAAATAGAGGTATCAATAGTATACCAATGACCAAATGTAATAATATGCCAATGCAGATTGCCAAATTCAGAAAAATGCCAATAGGTATGGATTGCATATTTGCTGCTGTGTTCATCAGATATATTATAGTCCAGAGGGTGTAGTAGCCCATCAAAGCGCAGATGATTGCCAATGTCCCTCAGCGCCCAATAAGAGTCATTTACATTGTTAGAATGTGGCTGACAGGCAAACATCCATCGAAAATATGTACTTGTTCCGCTGTGGTAAGGATCCCTAGTATCAGCGGGCAACGTATTGTGACAGGCACAGATTTACAGGAAGCAGCTGAGTTTAAAGTCCTCATTTAAGCCTCGAGGGCTCAGAGTACCAAGCTGAAAATCAATCTTGCTTCCAGCAGCAACAATATTCTGTTGCGGTTACCTTCTCTCCCAGAGGTAGGAACCTGGGTGTTTGGCATGCAGCACAAGGTAGATAGTCCATGCTTCTTCTCTTTAAAATGCCTGGCCACAGGATGATGTGTCAAAGCCTCCTTGTCTTCAGTGTCGGCCAGTGCCTTCTGGATAGCCGACTGATGAAGGCACAATCACTCTTTGAGCATCCTCATTGTCTTGCCCATGTAATATAGGCCACATGGGCATCGAATGAAATGCACTACATATTTCGATATACAGTTCATTATGTCCTTCATCTTTAGCCGATTGCCATTATGCGGATGTGAATATGAATTCCCCAGTATCATATACTGGCAATTTATGTAACCGTGGTATTTGTACACGCCCGTTGGTCTAGTCAGCCATGTTGGTTTTACTGGGTACTTAGCTGTGGGGTCTGCCTTCATGAGGTAGTCTCCCAGGTTCCGGCCTCTGTGATAGCAGAATCTTGGTGGTTTGACAATTTTTTTGCCAATAGCCTTGTCATTGGTCAGAATATTGCTGTGTTTCCGAATGGTCCTCTTGATGAAACCAGAGGCCGTACTGAAGGTGCTTCTGATGTTAAATCGGTTATTGTCTGTTTTTTTGTCTTTTGGTATCAGCAACCTGCTTCTATCAAAGCTTTTGGCCTGTTCCAAGGCCATAGAGACATCATTGTATCCGTATCCCCGTGTCAGGTCCAAGAACAGTTCCTGTAAGCACTGCAGTGGGGGATAACGGGGAAAATCTCCATAGGGAGGTCCCTGCGACTATGCCTGCAGGGTATCCACAGTTTCCTTAGTGTGAGTATGTGCTGTAACATAGTCGCAGAAAATTTGGCAGCTGTCTGTCCAATTTAATGCAGAAAGTGCAAAAAAAGGAAAAAATGATCCATTCCACAGTTTCACATTTGCTGAGACAGTAGGATAGAAACTCCAGGCCAGAGTTTACAGTGGTTCTGGTTTTCACTCACCTGCTCTCCAAATTGAGGAAGAGGTATATATTGCAGTTAGGTTGGCTGCTTCAGTCTCGCTTAGAGCCTGAAGTTGGGAGGACGCTGCTTCCCAGGGTCCAGTTCGGGGTAGACGGCCCCCCAAGTGTTGCTGCATCTAAGGATCTATTGCAGGCTTGCACAACACACGGCCAGCGGGCTGCATGGGGCCCGCCTGCACTCACTGTGCGGCCCGTGGTGGCTTTCTGCTCTCCCCCTCTGCTCTGCCGTGCCCCCGCTCTCCCGCGCCCCCCACGAGAGTGCTGTCACCCTCCCCACGAGCCCGCTGTCATCCTCCCCCGCGAGCCCGCTTCCCCCCTCGCAGAGTAGCAGCGCACTCTAGCATTGAGGCACTTCCTGCCTGCTGCTTGCTAGAGCGTGCGTGCAGTCCTGCCTGCTCTGCCGCCGCCTCGTCCACCGCAAGGTAAGGTAAGGTAGGGAAGGGAGGGGGGGCGAGATGATGTGATTTGAAGTGCAGGGGGGGTGATTTGAAGTGCAGGCGGGGTGATTTGAAGTGCAGGGGGGCGATTTGAAGTGCAAGGTGGGGGGGCAATTTGAAGTGCAAAGGGGAGGGTGATTTTAAGTGCAGGGGGGTGATTTGAAGTGCAGGGGGGTGATTTGAAGTTGCAGGGAGGGTGATTTGCGGTGGTCAGGGGAGGGTGACTGGAGGTGCAGGGGGGGAGAATGAGTGAGGTGCAGGGGGGGAGAGAAGGGGGGGGGGCAGGGGGGGGAAAGAATGAGTGGTGCAGGGGGGGGAGAATGATGTGAGTGCAGGGGGGTGATGATGGAGGTGCGGAGGGGGGGTAGATTGAGGTGCACGGGTTGATTGGAAGTGCAGGGGGGGTCATTGGTGTGCAGGGGAGTGTTATTGGAGATGCAGGGGGTGATTGGAGGTGCAGGGGGGTGATTGGAGGTGCAGAGGGGGTCACTGGAGGTGCAGGGGAGGGTGATGGATTGGAGGGGCTGAGAGGTGCGGTGATTGGAGGGGGCAGGGGGGGGGTCATGATAGGAGGTGCAGGGGGGTAGGGTCATTGAAGGTGCGGGAGGTCATTGGAGTCAGGGGAGGGGGTGATTGGAGGTGCAGGGGTGGTGTGATTTGGAGGTGCAGGGGAGGGTCATTGAGGTGTAGGGGGTGGTCATGGTCATTGGAGGTGCAGGGGAGGGTGATTGGGGTGCAATGGTGGGAGAAGAGACTGGGGAGAAGAGAATGATGTGTGAGTGCAGGGGGGAGAGTGATGTGAGGTGCAGGGGGGAGAGATATGTGAGGTGCAGGGGGGGAGAATGATGTGAGGTGCAGGGGGAGCACAATGTGAGGTGCACAGGGGGAGAATGATGTGAGGTGCAGGGGGGAGAAAAATGTGAGGTGCAGGGGGGTGGGATGTGTGTGGTGTGCAGGGGGGTATTGTGTGTTTGATTTGGAGGGGGAGTATTATGTGTGGGTGAGGGGGAGAGATGGGGGTATGAGAGATAGATGGGGAGTATCGCAAAGGTTGATAGTGAGGGGTTCTGGGGGAGATATGAGGATGATGATGAGGGGTGCTGGGGGAGATATATGAGGATGATGATGATGATGAGAGTTGCTGGAGGAGAGATGATCATGATGATGATGATGATGACTCGCTTTACGAGTTGTGCAGACCTGATCTATTGGGACGCTGTCCCCATCTGACAGTTATGACTCAATGTTATAACTGTGTTTTATTTAAAGTTTGTAACTGGCTTAGACAGCCAACATTGCAGATGTGAGTTAGACTCCTGACAGGTGTAGATGTTTGTTTTAATGATTTCTTTTGTTTCTTAAAGTGACAATGTTTAAAATGTTTAGTGTCACTAATGGAAAAATAAACCGCTGAAGGTTGAGGGCTGAGTGCCCCTTGTGTGTATACACGTGTTTGTTCCCCTTTGCTACAAATTAAATCCTTGAAGACTGTGTCACGAAGAGCCTGGGCAAACGGCAGTGTGTCACGCTGTGCTCATCACAAACTAGGCGGGACCACGGTTCTGAGGTGGGAATGGATATTACGCCACCCACAGCCACGAGGGCACGTCTTGAGTGTAGAATAGTCTGGATATCTGGGCTGGTGCAGGAGAAGTATGGTTAGTAGAAGGTTCTGTTAGCCAAGTCCGGGGTTAGAGAGAGGAACGCAGCCATATTACCAAGCCAAGATCGGGTGCGGAGAGCACGGAGTGGTCGTATTGCCGTATCCAAGGTTGGGAGCAGAGTAGTCGTATTGCCATAAGCCAAGGTCGGGTGCCAGAGGTTCAGAGTAGTTGAGGAGGAAGCCGGTTTGGTACACATGGTCAGGACTGAAAGACAAGACAGGACTAAGGAGGCAGAGAGTGATGAGTACAGCAACAGGATCTATGCTCAGCCGAAGTGCCAGTGGCACAGCTGAGCATATGTAGGTGAGAGGGTCCAGTGGCAGAACAGCAATATGGAGGTGTGTGAACGAGTGAGGCTGTGATAGGAGAAAGGTCTAGGTGAGCTACCTGGGATGGAGCTAGGGAGGGCAGAGTAGTGTCCATGCAACTGATTGCGTGAGTGCCGTCCGGGACATTGTGCCTTTAAGAGGCTGGAGCGTGCTTCCATGTGCGTTGCTGGGTACACGCCAAAAGCCGGCACTATTTAGGAGTTGCCTGCGTGCGCGTGCGGGCCTTAGTACGGTGGCGATCGGGTGGCATGGAGGGAGGCTAACGTGCATGGTACGGGGGGACCCGCAGTGGTGCCGGTGAGTGGGGAGCACGCCGATGGCGGTGTGACTCCCCGCATGTTACACAGCACATATTAAAGGGAACCGTTTGCTATAGTGTGTTGTCTGTTTATATGTCAGTTGTGGATACTTTTTTCAGTACATTAATTTGATAGACTCTTGTGTTTCTGTATGGCGACTTGATTCCTGGTATTAGTCCTGGTCTCCTGTGGCAAGTATTATCTGATACTATAGAGCTGATTTATTGAAGAAGAAAAAAACACACATAAAGGATTGCTCCTTTTAGTGTCACTATTAGTAAGATGCTGGTACAAGCGAATAAAACATTGATGAGGTAACTAACTTACAGAGCTGTACTGAAATTAGAAAAAAAGCATTGGTGTCCATAAGAAAGACAAACAAAAAGGTATAGGGACCAAAAAATCAAAGGGATAAGTATGATGGGTTGCATTGGAATACATATGTTGCATTGCTTCACAAATTATGCAAATTGCACCTTTTGTACTTTTTGTGTCACTCTTGTATCAATGTTTGGTGTGCATGTTAGTTTTGCTACACTTGCATGAGTTTGCGATTGGGAGCAGTTAGAAGAGGAGTTGCTTGGACCAATTATATAAATGTATGTATGAAAATTTGGGCAGTGTTGTATCAATTTATTCTTTAAGACTTGGGTGGGCATTGCCCTTTTTTACTCAATGAGATTGAAGAAACACACAAGCTTCATACTGTACTTGAGGAGCTGGAGAAAATTGATGCAAATTAAAATTCAATCTCCAATAAAATGAAACAAATTATACATAACTCACAAAGAATTTGCTTTATTACTGCTGCGGCCAAGTTTATTCGAGCATTTGCCCGTTCTTGGCTGCAGCAGTAGCCTGGCGCGCGCCCGAGAGTGACGGGCGCGCGCCGAAGCAGCGGAAGAGCGCCCTCCGATCGGGGCGTTCTCCCTACCGCTGCCGGGTCCGCCGGGTCCCCCGGAACCCCCTGCCGCTGTCCCGCGGGGAGCCCCTGGACGCGCGTGCAGGGGGCGCACACTCCCGAAGACGCGTGACCGCGTCTATGACGCGCGGCACGCCGAGGGGCGGCCACTAGCAAGCCGGGAAATCTCCCGGCTTGCGGATCTGGCCGCAGTGTGATTAAGTGTGTCGGTAGTGTTATATGTTTGTATAATTATGAGTGTATTAGGAGGTTGGTAACATTACCATTTGATGTGAGCATTTATAGGAATTTATAGGAATTTTTCGGTATGTGTATAACAGTATCTATATTTTTTAATAAACAAATTTTGTAATTACAGAGTATTAACCTTTTTTCTAATCAATCTGAATTTTCTTCTGAACAGAGAGAAATAAATTATAATATTTTAGACTTTTGAATGTTCTAGTTATTTATTAAGAGGTTCCAGTTTTCTGTTGTCTTTATTTTCTTTCTGGAGAAACGAATAGGAAACGTGCAAAAAAATTTCACAGTGGGGAAGGTAGAGACAGATCTTAAAAACAGTGGCATGAGCCTAGCAGCAATGTTTAAATAGACTGTAACTTAGGGCCTCATGCACTAAGCGCCAAAAAAGTGCAATCGCCAAGTGTTCCCTATCGGCATGATTTTGGCGATTTGCCCTCGCAGAATTCAGTAAGGGCCGAATCCATGCCGAATCCCTGCCAAAGCAAAATGCAGATGAGCCGGTGATAAAAGAGCCTGGCTCCCGATAGCCTGGCGATAGGCCATTAATGCCGATATGTGTTTGCAGCAGAGAGAGACCCGCCGCTCTCTCTGCGCAAACATCGGCACATTAAAAATCTTTCTAAACAACTTTTATTCATAGTGTACATGTGCAGGGGGTCTCCAGAGCTGAACCGCATTGGTTTCAGGTCCGGGGACCCCCTACTTCCCGAGATACAGGCCCCGTTATGAGGTGCCGGTATCCCTCTGCATTTAAATGTCCCGATCACGTGACCACGGAATGTAAACAAAGCAGAGGGATACCGGCACCCCCTAAAGGGGCCTGAATCTCGAGAAGCAGGGGCTCCCTGGACCTAAAACCAAAGCGGTTCAGCTCCGGAGACCCTGTGCACATCTACACTATAAGTAAAACACACATATAAATAAACAATCATTCCTTACCTTAGCTGCTATACGCTATGGTATTTAAGCAGCCTTAATGTATTTTTAATAATAGTGTGCTGGAGCAGGGGGTCCCCTGAGCTGAACCACATTGATTTGTGTCTCAGGGACCCCCTGCTTCCCGAGTTACAGGCCCCGGTAAGGGGCATCGGATGATAGTGTCGCCGCCATCTTTATAGAGCCCACGGCGCGTCTTGGACGCTATAAAGATGGCGGTGACACTGGAACCAATGCCCCAAACTGGGGCCTGTAACTCGGGAAGAAGGGGGTCCCTGAGCCACAAATCAATGTGGTTCAGCTCAGGGGAACCCCTGCTCCCGCACAATATTATTAAAATACATTAATGCTACTTCATTACCGTAGCGGATAGCCGCTAAGGCAATGAAGGGGTTAAGGCATAATAGCATGTTTATTGGGGACAATTGCCCCCAATAAACATTGCAATACACAATATACACCCCCTGTGCCCCAACAACCCCTATACCCCCATTACATATATCTCATTTTTGGGATGCACAGCAATGATACTAGAGGCCTGTGGAGGCCCTCGGGTGTTCCCCGCAGGCCTGCAATACCAATTCTATGCCCACCCCCCCAAAAAATACAACAACACAAATACTTTACAATAAATACACCCCCCCTAAAACATACAATACAGTAATGGGCAAAATTACTATTATCCACAAATGGATAATAGTGCATTTGTCCATTTAAAATACATAAAGAACAATATATACATTAAATACATATTGCACTCACCCTTGTCCGGCTGCCACGATGAAGGCCATCCTCATCTTCATCCTGCCCATGCCCCCTCCGATCCTGCAAAACAGAAACAAGAATAAAAACATCCAATGTAATGTCCCCTAACCCCTTAATCACCATAGCGGTTATTAACCACTACAGTCATCAAGGGGTTAACCCACCCTCACCCCCCACTCGGGAGGCCTACATACCCTCCCCCACTAACCCCCACCCCGTGAAGCCTAACCACCCTCACCCAATACCCAGCCGGGAGGCCTACCCACATACCCTTGGGGCCAATACGCCCTTCCCCCACCCCCAGTACCCACAATAAAAACAATACACTGCCCCACAATAAACATCATTCTATTTATTAAGTACATACCCACCCCAAGTGCCACCCCATAAATACATGATTTATCCTTTTACATACAGGGTTCATACCCCAGGCCCATGCGTCCCCGGTGGGCCCGACGGGTCACCTCACAGACCAACAGGTTACCAGCAACTTGTTTCATACAGGTTCTGGAGGCCTGTTGGTGGGCTCCGTGGGTCACCGTGGGCCATAATTGGTTCCCCACAGTAGGCCCGTGGATGTCTGTGAGCCCCGGGTCAGACCCAAAGTTGTCTGCGGGGCCTCGGGTGGTTCCCACGGGGTCTGGGGACCCACAGGTGGGCACTACGGGTCCGCGGTGCCCCCACAGATGTGGCGCCACCGATTCTTACCCGCACACTACGGGTCCGCGGTGCCCACACAGATATGAGGCCACCGTTTCTTCCCCGCACACTACGGGTCCGCTGTGCCCCCACAGATGTGGGACCACTGGTTTTTCCCCACGGGTGTCCCCCATGGACCCACCAGCCTGATACCCGTGAGATACCCGAGGATACCGCAGGTGGTCTCCAGAGGTCTCACGCAGAACCAAAAGTAACCAACCCTGAATGTAAAATAAATAACCCTGACCTATACATTCAATACATCAATCCCACCCCAACACATACAGTACAATAATGTGCAAAAAAAGTATTATCCAGATAGGGATAATAGATTATTTGTCCATTATTAAACACATTAACAGCATATTAAAATAAATAAAGTACTACTGACCTCATCAATAAGAAGCCCCCGTCGCCAGCAAAATCCTTGTCCTCCTTTGCCCACAAAATACATAGCCAATACATAGCCAATACATTGCAATTACATTCAGATATCAATTAACCCCTTAATCACCGTATCGGATAATAACCGCAAAGGTAATTAAGGGGTTAAGCCACCCTGGCCTGATACCCACCCTTCACCCATAAATTTTTACAGTGGCTTCATCATGCAACTATATATATACACACATATATATATACCTGTATATATATAGAGAGATATAGAGATATATACACACATGATGAACCAATATACAAATAAATGTAGAAGGGTTTTCAAAAACATGCTCTACTACAAATACCACTTTTCCATACAGACACAGTGCAGTAAAATTATATTTCCTTAAAAAAATCCAATCTCATCTTCCAATCAAAATCCTCAAATTCCAATCAAAAGCCTCAAATGCCAATCAAAACATTGAATTTACATTGTATACATGATGCATACAATCTATGAACCATGTATACTCTGCCAATGAATGTTAACAATAACATATTCCAAACAAAATACCAATACATCCAAACAAGTATACTATTTAAACCAATCAAGTAACCATAAATCAATTAGCATTCATTAATTAAATCACTAAACAATTTAAATTCCATCCATAACCATTAAATAATTAACTATTTCAATCGTTAAACAGAACAAGTTATCCTCATTGAAAATATTAGTACCACAAAGAATACAATATACAAAAGCAAGCCTCTCCCTGACCTAAAGTACACCACACAAGACCAAAAATTACATCTATCTAATTTTAAAATACATGACACACACATTTATGCATAGCAGCATAGCCCAAAACATTTTAAACACATCAAAACAAGCTTTTAAAACAACATCATTTCTTACCCTGTATGTATATTTCGATCTAGACATACATACATACATACATACATACATACATACATACATACATACATACATACATACATACATACATTTATACATACATACATACAGTGGCAAGAAATGATATACCAAAAATAAATAAAAAACACATGTAAAAAAACAAAAAAAAATTAACAAGTTAAATAAAATACATTTCTTTTGTTCACTTACCATTACTTGACCCACTCACCAACTCCCATTGAACAGGTTACTCTCAAACCAATCCATGCACAGGAACCCATAAAATAATAAACCATAAAATAATAAACATTAAATTAAAAAAACAAAACAATCCAGGGATCTTCTATTTGTAATCCATCTTCATCTGTATTCTTCCTTCTTGTATCTTCTAACGGTCTCTTCCGGGGTCTTCTTGTCTTCTTCGGCCATGCCCTGGCCTTCTTCTTTTGTAGGAGGTCCTTCCTCCTCGGTGTCTGTCTTCAAAATGAGACGACATAGGCTTTTATAGGCCTATGACTTCACATTTTCGTTATATGGTTCCCACGGCCCTAATTGGGCCGTGAAAACCATGTGCTTTGGCCGAGAAAAAAAAATTATGACGTCATTTAAAGGCAATGAAAGCACAGCCAATCAGAATGGCTGTGCTTCAATTGCCTTTAAGATGATGTCATGAAAAGAAAGATGGCTGGCCTCACATGGTACGGTAGCCAATCAGAGCGTGGGAACTGCAAAGTACTTTATTTATTTTAATATGCTAGTTAATGTGTTTAATAATGGGCAAATAATCTATTATCCCTATCTGGATAATAGTTATTTTGCACATTATTGCACTGTATGTGTTGGGGGGGGGGGGATTGATGTATTGAATGTATAGGTCAGGTTTATTTATTTTACATTCAGGGTTTGTTCCTTTTGGTTCTGCATGAGACCCCTGGAGACCACCTGCGGTATCCTCGGGTATCTCACGGGTATCAGGCTGGTGGGTCCACGAGGGACACCTGCAGGGAAGAACCGGTGGCCCCACATCTGTGGGGGCACCGCGGACCCGTAGTGTGTGGGGAAGAACCGATGGCCTCACATCGGTGGGGGCACCGCAGACCCGTAGTGTGTGGGGAAGAACCGGTGGCCCCACATCTATGGGGGCACCGCGGACCCATAGTGCCCACTCGTGTGTCCCCAGACCCCCGTGGGGAGACACCTGTGGGTCTGACTCAGGCTCCCATACATCCGCAGGCCTACCGTGAGGACCCAATTGTGGCCCACAGTGACCCACGGAGACCACCTGGTGGGCCATGGCACCTGGCGGGACCCACCAACAGGCCTCCAGAACCTGTAGAAAACAAGTTGCTGGTAACCTGTAGGTCTGTGAGGTGACCCGTCAGGCCCACCGGGGACTCGTGTGGGCCTGGGGTATTAACCCGGTATGCAAAAGGGGGGGGCACAGGGGGTGGGTTATGTACTTAATAAATAGAATGATGTTTATTGTGGGGAAGCGTATTGTTTTTATTGTGGGTACTGGGTGTGGGGGGAGGGGGTATTGGCCCAAGGGTATGTGGGTAGGCCTCCCGGCTGGGTATTGGGTGAGGGTGGTTAGGCATCACAGGGTGGGGGTTTAGTGGGGGAGGGTATGTAGGCCTCCCGAGTAGTGGGTGAGGGTGGGTAAACCCCTTAATGACTGTAGCGTTTAATAACCGCTATGGTGATTAAGGGGTCATGGGACATTACATTGGATGTTTTAATTCTTGTTTCTGTTTTGCAGCAGCAGAGGGGGCATGGGCAGGATGAAGATGAGGATGGCCTTCATCGTGGCAGCCGGACAAGGGGAGTGCAATATGTATTTAATGTATTTATTGTTCTTTATGTATTTAAAATGGGCACATTCACTATTATCCATTTGTGGATAATAGTAATTGTGCCCATTACTATACTGTATGTGTTATGGGGGGGGGTAATTTCTTTATAAGTATGTATGTGTTTTGACATTAATTGGGGGAGCACAGAATTGGTAGTGCAGGCCTGCGGGTAACACCCTAGGGCCCCCGCCGGCCTCTAGTATCATTCATGTGCATATATGTGTATGTTAGGGGGTTATAGGGGTTGTTGGGGGGGGGGAAGAGAGATATAGAGCGAGATGATATATAAAGAGATATATAATGATATACGAGATATAGATATATAGATAGAGATATATGTTATGAATATATAGTATAATATTATAGATATTAATATATAGGTTCACCTGTTCTTCCAGCAATGTCGTGTACCTCATCATGTGCATGAAATGCCCAGGGGGCTGCTACTACATAGGTGAGACAGGGCAGGGGCTAAACAAGAGAATGAACCTGCATCGCCACAGCATCACACACGGTACAAGAGACAGTCCTGTTGGCGAACATTTCTCTGACTCTGGCCATAAGATGAACGATCTGAGGGTTGCCATACTCAAAGGTAATCTTAAAACCCCGAAAGAGAGACGGTTGCATGAATACAAATTTATGCAACTGTTCGGGACACTTAGCAGTGGCCTAAACAGAGATCGAAATTTTATGAGTCATTACTGACAGTAGTGAACTTTCGTCCCATGAGCGCTAAAGGCCATGTCTGTTCATACTGTGCTATATGTATGCACACACAGCTGTCTCTCACACATACTAATTCTCCTTGTTTTTCCATCCCTATACACCAATAGGGACCACTAAGTATCCACACACACTTTTAGTTGTGCTACAAACTCTCACATTTCCACACCCACCCACACCATTTATATCCACTCCCACTCCACACACACCTTGTGTAAAGCACTGTATATACTGTGGGCTCTCCATTAATTTTTATTCACACTGATACACATACACACTCTTTCTTCACTTGCTTTCAGTAACCTTTTGACACCTCTAGCCATAAAACACATCCACACCGGGGGAAGGAACAGCACAGATAACATTCCAAGAGACACTGTTTTTAAGTATACCTTTTGCTTCATTCATTGTAACATCGCCGAAAGAAGAGATCAGTGTATCTCGAAAGCTCGCACAAATAAAAGCATTTCGTTAGCCACAGAACGGTATCATCTATTTATTTTTTGATTTTATATATATATATATATATATATATATATATATATATATTTTTTTATATTTATTTATTTAGTGTGGGGCTGTTGTGTGTGTAATTTTTTATTGTGGGTAGCGGGGGTGGGTGAAGGGGGTATTTGGCCCCAATGGTGGTTGTTTAGTGCTTGCGGGTGGCTAGCGGGAGGGCTTAACCACTTCATGACCGTAGCGGTCATAACCGCTACGGTCGTGAAGGGGTTAAGTGCATCCGCAACCCCCCCCCGCAAGCCCTAAACAAGCAACAAGGGCCAAATACCCACCTTCACCCACCCCCGCTACCCACAATAAACCTGGCACGATGGGTTAACCCCTTCATTGCCTTAGCGGTTTGCCGCTAAGGTAATGAAGTGGGCTTTAAATGCATTTTTCCTGCCTCGGATGCATGCCGGGGGCCTCCTGTGCTGGTATTAATGGATATCAGCTCCGGAGACCCCCGGCATCAATCCCAGCCAGGAAAAAGGTTTGATTTTTTCTAAGTGTATCCCTTGCCAATGCTTATACACCACCAACCCGCCAACTTTAGTTGGCGGGACGGATTGACATGAAACTCTCAATTCTGGAATGCCGATCAGCAGCGAAAAGCTGATCGGGGCTACCTGAATTCAGCCGAGTTCAAATAGTGCCGATAAGTGGCTTATCGGCACTCGGCTGCCGATAATTTTTTATCGGGAACAAAAATTGCCGATTTTTCCCACTTATCGGGGCTTACTGAATCGGGAAGGCAATTTTGGCGAGAAAATGGCGATTAAAGCCTTTTCGGCGCTTAGTGCATGAGGCCCTTAGAGAGCTTTGATGCAAGATGGTCAGTTAATAGAAGATTGCAACAGTCAAAGCAGGAAAGGTTGAGTACATGGATTAGCATTTTAGTTGTAGAGCAATTCATTAAAGGTCAGGTGGTAGCATGTTGTGTAGAATTGTAGTACAGTATATTGCAAAAGAAAAAAGGCACATTTTAGTAAGGGAAAGAATGTGAAAGTAAATGTAGATAGAGGAATCATGATTCTGGATGACAAGTAGCTTTATTGACTAACTGATATAAAAGGGTTAACAAAATCTGGTTTGGATGAGAGCATGAGCAGTTATGTTTTGAATGTTTTGTTTAAGGCATAGTCATCCACCCATACCGGTATAGCAGACATAATTGCATCTGTTAATGTTCCATTTTACGTTTTACCAGCTGATTTGCGGAATCGGGTCTTTTGCAATAAATAGAGCAACGAGTTACCAAATAATATCTGTATACCACAACGTGCCAATTGGTGCCTTAATGTGTAATAATGGGTGCAATAAAATGAACTATCTGTAGTTCTTACAAAGTTAGAGGATGTTGTGGCCGATCAAGAGCTTCCTGATACGCCGGGATTCAGAGGGTGAAGGCATCTAAAAGGTTAAAAAAATCTTGAATGTATGTAATTTTAAATTTTCAGGTTTTTTTTAAATGTATTTTTATGTTTTTGCTTGCCCATTGACTGCTAATGTATTTATCTATGCCCCTTTGGGGCATAGATAAATACAGTGACAGACAATGCATTTTTTGGAAAATGCTTGTTTCGAATTAATTATTATGTTTTCTATTTCTGTTTATTGTTTTAAGTTAATTGTTATGTATTTATGGGCTTTTTGTTATTACATTTTTGGATAGTTTAGGCGTTTAATATAATTGTTCTGTTTGTTAGACGTTACATTTATTTTATTGTTGTGTATTTTTGGGCCTGTTAATTTTTTTAGGCTGTCCACTGACTGCTAGAGTGGATTATCATGCCCATATTATATGAGCATTATGTACCACTGCGCCAATCAATCAGTAGAGGGTGGGGATAACCGAGGACTACCTGTACTGTGATAACAACTGAAAAACCATTTGGCGAAAACGTGACAAACCTTGCGATGTAGCAGCTAACTCTTTGAGGCTACAAGAAAAGACCCCTATATCTGGGTTTGTAAAAGGCCAGAACCCTCTAGGGCTTGGTGCAGAGCTTCAAAGGGACTTAATTGAGGGGGCTATGGAGGATAGCCCACTCGAGGTGACACTGATGTTTAGAAGGTCATAAACAATAAGCCAACTGGGCTCTGTCAGCTTCAAAGAAAATATGATGTTTTGTCTCTCTGTCATAAAACTGTTAATCTCACAGCCGATTTATGACGGGGTGGGTCTAGGTTAGGACAATGGGAAAATTTGGATTTATATTCCAAGGAAAGATGATGAACAATTAGATATCAACAGAGGTGGATTTAGGACTAAATCCATGAGACCTCAACTTCTCTACCAGTACAGGTCTGAATGAACTGTTGCACGCTCATGAGAGAGTATATACATTTTCAGACACATTTTGCTACAACTGGTCCCCTGGCAAATAATAATTTTACATATTTTGTTTGAATAACTATCTCAGGTGGAGGCGGTGGATAGATATGATTTGAAATTGAGTAGGGATTAATATTAACTCACTGGAGGTACCTTGTGCAGGCAAAAGGTGAGTTGGCTAGGGTGGCTGTGTGTATTAACCCTGGTGGCATATCTAAGTCATGTGCTCACTTGTGTGCTGTTTGTGGCGGTGGTATATTGGGACGGATTCAGGAGAGATAGAACTCATATGAGGGACCTTTGCGGAGGTAAAAAGTGGGGCAGCTTGTAGGTTGTGTATTGATCCATGTCATTTAGGGGAGATATTGTCCATTTGAGGGACCTCTGCGAAGGTAAAAAATGGGAGCGCTTGAGGGCGTGAGTATTAACCCTTGTCTCGTATGCAGGTCGCATGCTCGCAGGGTGCCGTACGTGACAGGGACATTTTATGGAAAAATGCAGGAGATCTTTTCCAATTCCATTGACTTGACAATAATAGAGTAATTTCAGGGAGTAGGTAAATGATACATTTTTTAATGTACTATGAGGAATCTCCCACATAAACAGCGATAGTTGGCCAGTATAATCATAGTATAAATCTATCAATTTTTATCTGCTTGTTCTCAAGACCAAAATAATTTGGTTTAATGGCATATAGCATTTTTTGCTTTGTCTGTATTGCCAAGTTAATCCCTGTATCAATAAGAGGACACGTATGTCTGATAGATTCCGAACCATTTTTGTCTGATCTAGTATAGTTGATATTTCAATTCATCATGACATTCATCATAAAAAGAAACATACATTATGTCTGAGAAAGTAGTTTGAACAAATGCCTCTCTGAAAATGAAACCATTCCGTTGTGAAAAGGCAGCAGATAGATTTGATGTGTTAAAGACTGCCTTTCCTCAAATTTTTACATCAATCAATCATTTTTCACAAGAATATTACTGTATCTATTTCTATTATCTTATATTTCTAGTAATTTAATAGGAATGACCTAATACTTAGTACTGAAAGATGTGTATGTTTCAAGACTGTTCATATCATTATTTGGTCTTGTATTCCTTATGTTAAGTATATCTAGTATGAACTGCAAATGTTTATAGCATGCATTTCAGAAATTTCACATATCTTTTCCTTTCTATAAAAGGGACCTACAGTAAACCATCTCCTACTAATTATCTGAATGCACTCAATTATTTTTGACACATCAAAGACAGAATGGAAAATGTCCATCTAAACTGTGAGATTGCATTCAATGTTATGGGGACACTATTAGCTGCACTGAAAATGAAATGATCTGACAGTGAAGCAGCACACAGATAGTATGGATGTCTCTAAGGTCTATTGGACAAAATAGATATATGTTATACTGTAAATTATTAACAGTTTAACTCCCGATCAAAAATGTAACCCAGACGATATACTAAGTAAGTGGAGGATTTATCTTTTCTACTTACTACTTTTATAAGATGAAACTAATTGTACATAGTTTATTTCCTCATAAAACATGAAAATGACATTGCAAAAAGACTGAAATAATTGAATTATTGAAATAAAGCTAATAATATTTATGAATTTTGGCATAAATATTTTAGATTGTTTTATTCAGAGCTCTAATGATGAAAAGAATGAAATAAATAAGAACAAATGCATAAAATGAATGCACACATTGAGATAAAATAATTTCTTAATAAAAATTATTTTTACAATTGTGAGGTTTTAGATGGGATTGAAAATAGAGAGAACTCGAGATTGGCAAAAAAAAAATAGGGTTTGGGAGTACCAAAAGAAGTGATCAACAAATGAGACCGTTTTAAAGAAAGAGAGCAGTGGAGACAGGAAGGGCAAATATTAGACAGCCTTGGAAAAGGTATAGGACATACACAGGGAGCAGCAAGCCAACGCAAAAATCTAAGGAGAGTCACAGGGGCGTAGGCAGAATTTTTCCACTAATCAAACTTTTATGGGACATCAACAAAGTAATAACAAGAGGTACAATATGAAGCAGAGAAGAAGGTTGCAATTAGAAACACACAGTAGGATTAATCACAAAATAGCCCAAGTGTCCAGCAAGACATGGGTTGATCATTCATGAGTACAGTAGCTGGCCAGTTGAGCTACTAATGGGGTAATATACTGTATTATTATGTGTTACAATGGTAATATTACTGTAGGGTTTTTGATAATCTATTCTAGGTTAACTAATCGTATCCTGCCATTATCTACATAGTCGATACATTCTTGGCAGCAGCCCAATATCGTTAGATATCATACTTTATTCAACTGCAGGTGAATATGGTAAGTACTTAGGCATTAATGATTTTATTTACTTACTTATTTGCAAACACTAGAATTAAAACTATCGCTAAAATATTGCCTAAGTAAGAAGCCCATTATCTCTGCTTTACCATTGATTATATGACTTTAGTGGACTTGTCGATTAATGAAATTGGAATTAAATAATGCTAATGTCAATTTTCTTCATTTATTGACCATTATGTAATAAAGAGCAGCCCTTTATTCAATTCACTACAATTTGGTTAACAGTACTGTAATGTTGGTGGCATCTCTCTCACACAAGTCCAAAATACTTGGAGAAATTCCCATATCTATAATGGAAGGATTTTGGATGTACAGATGTTATCTCCGTAAAGAGGCAATCAAAACCAGGTTTTATTTGTTTTCATTTTTTTAATACAGGATTTAAGCAGAGAGTCTCCGGAGCTGAACCCCATATATTTCATCTCCGGTGACACCCTGCATCCAGAGTCACTTACCTCGTAGTTTGTGCCGGTAGCCACGCCAGGCTTAACTTTATAGCTGCTTTTCAAAGCTCCTAGGCCCTGCGGGCCAATAGAGAGCCATGACATTACACAGTGTGGCCCATGTTACCAGTGGCTATAAACTGCAAGAGATACCAGCACACCCTTTGGAGGTAAGAATTTCTTAAAGCAATTAATTCAGCTACGGAGACCCTCTCCTTCCTCCCTGTATTAAAAAATGAAGAGGAAAAAAACTAACCATGGATTTCGTCTTTAACCATCATTTTCAATAGCACTACTATTAAATAAAGCATGGAATTAATCGGTGAAAAAACATCTGCTACAACTTGCAGGATACTAAAGTGATCAGATCCAACTATATGTAGCCCCTTTTCCTCCGTGTCTAGGGTGACTACGTTCAGTTCTTTACCTGATGGCTCACAGGAGGCCTGATCCTCCACTGCAGGGAGCCTGGGGTGTAATTAACATGTATGCTACCAGTGCCCCCACTTGAGAAGGATCCTCACACAGTGGGCTAGCCCCTCCCAAGACAATATACTTCTGCCTGAGCCAGCAGTGGGTGTGTTTGGCTGATTGCTAACCTAGCACACCTGGTGTCTGTCGCGGTTGCTCACGAATCCTGAGCTTGCGTGTCCTGATCTCTGTGGCTGGTTGATTTCAAGTGCTGGTTGTATTAAGTGTGCAGTTAGAACTAGAAGCAGTTTGAACAAGGAAGGAGTTAAACAAGGCATAGTATATTAAAGTACAGTTTATTAGTAAGTACTTAAAAACTTCATAGTTGCTATAATGAGCAGGATTGAAGATGCCACTCAATGCATATCTTGCCACATTTATGTGCACTTGGAACAGTCATTTCAGGGAGCATACTGCAGTGAGAAGTGTGAGCAGGTGGTCTCTTTAAAGTCAGAGATTGCCGATCTGAAGAGGAAACTTGCAATATTGAGGGACATTGACAATCTTGAAAGGGGTTTAGTGCTCACAGATCAGGCCCTTGCTTCAACTAGTGGTGCAGACGGTGGCGCTGTTAGTGAGGAGCAGGTAGGTAGCTGGGTAACAGTTAGAAGGGAAAGCAGCTGCAATAGGGAGAGGCAGCTCAGTTCTGAGCTGACCCATCCTAATACACTGGCGACCAACTTTATTCTTACATGGCTAGCTCCGCGAATTTCAGAATATCCCGGTGATGTGTGGTTTTGTGTCGTATTCTCCCGGGGTGTATAGCGTTATTTTCGCGGCTGTGATTTAAGCATTTTATTCCCGCTGTCTGCAATACTGCAATGCCGTGTAAAAATGCATGGGGGCGTTTGCGAGCTGTTGTCTCTGAAGTCTAATACCTTCGCGGTTCAACCTACAGTATACAGTCTGTGCGTGCGTGCGCGCGCAGTAATAGTAAAATTGCATATTTAATTTATTTTAAAGTACAGTACTGTACATGCTCGGACCCTGTTGGGGTGAAGTGAGGGGGTTCCTAACATCTGGGGAAAAATGAATTTTAATTCTATGGTGAGTAGTGTCTTGTTGCCGTATTATTTTGGTGGGGCTGGCTGGGTACTTCTTTAGGGGGCTGACCATTACTGTACATTAAAACTTTTCTTTTTTTTTCCTCAGAAAAGAAAACGGCTAATGGGGGGATTTCGATGGATAATATTGTACTTTATGCTGATGTTTTCCGGCCGTACAGTATACTGTGTAATAAACCCTGAATAAATAAAAATATGCATTTATTCTACATATTCAGTATCGTTTCATTATGTGTCTTCCACAGTATACTGTACAGTGGTATACAGTGCCTAACATCTATGGGCAAAAATAATTTTATTCCTAGGTGCCCTAGAACAGAAGTTCCCACGCCAATTGCCCGTGAACTTGACCGCGGCCCTAAGTAGTTCCCACGCCAATTGCGCGATTATAATGTAAAATAACCCATTTTGTGGGTCTGAGCGGGTTGAAATTTACCTGGTCCTTATGCGGGAGGACCCTTGCCATAGTGGCAAAATATCAGCCTTCCAAGACCCCCGAAACCGGAGATACAAAAAGACAGTTTAAAAGCACATTACCAAAGTGGCTGTTTTTCTGCCATGCAAGTCAATGGCAGAAACCTGAACTTTAACATCACCCTGACTCCGTTCTGTTGCCACGAGAGGGTCGCAATTTGCCATGCAATCCTGCCGCAACTAGGACTACATGGTCACCGAATCTGAGCCCTCTATGTCAAACAGAACCGGAGTTGTGGGTTCCAGGTTTCTGCTCATTCTGACTTAGCCGGTTCAAAGCTTTCTCCGCCATTGCGCTCAATGGTAGGACCCTCCTCGCCGGCGTGACCCTTTCTCGCCGCCATTACTGCTGGGACCCTGTTGGGGTCAAGTGAGGAGGTTCCTAACATCTAGGGGCAAAATTAATTTTATTTCTAGGTGCCCTAGAACAGAAGTTCCCACGCCAATTGACCTAGTTCCCACGCCAATTGCCGTAGTTCCTACGCCAATTGCGCGACCAGCCAGTAAAAAAAACAGTGCAGCAAGCCTCTACAGTACATTTGTTACACTTGCAAAGGAGCAAATGGAAACAATGTGAGGCAATTCAACATGGTCTTTTATTGGTGGAGTCAGTACAAAAACATTTATTTACAATATTGAAACATTTAAAGTACACAGCAATTCTAACCATCAACACACACTAATATATTCTGCAGCCTTTATTAAATTCTTCTGCCACAAAACATTTTTGGTGCATGGGGCACAGGGAGTTAAAGTGACTTGCTTTTTATGTACTGTATTTTGGGGTTGTCTTTGGGGGTTTATTCATCAAATTATTATGATGAACTGCCTTTTGAAATGACACTGCTGTTAACTATTTCAGACACACACCTCTAGAGTTTTTAATCCCTCCCTAGCCAAGCGTCAATCGGCTGAGTCACCCTAGCCTACCATCCCCCTCTCTCCACTGGGTCGTTGATTTTCTGCATATTGCCATTATGTTCTTAATCCGCCCATAGCCGAGCTACAAAAACTCAGCACGCCTGCGTCTAATCACACCATCCCCCTCCCCCAACCCTTAGAGGCCTGTTGTTTGAACGGTAATGCTTTGAAAAGTCCCCTCTCGAATTTGAAATGTAAATCTGATGTGCACAGCACTGTGAGAATTGAGAGTACACTGATACAGTATTTCATCAGGGTGTGAAAATATTTGTCAGTCACTATGGTTTACAGTCACATGTTTTTAATACAATACAGTACATTCTTTAATATCTTTAAAATAAAAATATATAAATCCTGGTAAAATATTTTATAAATAAATAAATAAAATAATTCATTGGTGCACTGTAGGGGTGGCTGTCAATGATTATGATTCGCAGGAAAGTGAATAAATATTTATTTTATTTTATCAGGAACCAAAAAATACAAATATAAAAATAATCAGGAATAATACATACAGTAATGCAGTCTTTATTAAGTTATTTTGGCAGCTTGAAATTGGATAACCATTTGGAAAACCTTTGTAAAACATGGGGAAACATGAGTAATGCACATTTATAAGAATATTATTTAATACTACAGTATATACAGTACAGTACTGTAATGTACTGTATAATATACTGTACTGTATATACTGTATAGTAAAATTATTTTTTCTTTAGTCTTTATCTTTTCCTCATTCTGTCTGCAGTACAGTAGTTCATTGAGAGAGGAGAGGTTTTGTGTACATCATTGCTGCTGTTTATATACTGTACATTTGACTGTATAAGCAGATTTGACTGGACACAACGCCCCCATCCCCCTTGGCCACCGTTTTTCCTGGAACGACAAGAAAACCAAAAATTAGTGCAGTTACTGTACTGTATTATGGCAGAACTACTGTAGGTGGCTGGTGCAGCTTTCTCTGGAAAGAAAAAAATGGGGCAGTACTGTAGTAGGCAGTTACTGAAGTACTGTCAAACTAGTGTACTGTATACTGTACTGGAACTACTGTATACTCTGACTACAGTTAAATTCTATGTACTGTAACCTGATGGCTGGTGCTGCTTTCTCTGTAAAGAAAAAACTAACTACTGTATACAGTACTAGTACTCTTACTATATGGAAAGAAAAAATATTTGCCATACTTACCTGTAACATACTGTACTTACAATACTACAGCACAGTACTACTTTCCTGATGCTTGCCCATTACGCGCGATGACAATGGGCAACACAGTGGCAATATGGTCTATTTATTTATTGCAGCGTTCCACGGTGAGTACATCGTTCCAAAAACTCAGTATGCCTTTCAACAACTCGTCCTTTTTGGGGGGTTTCACCACTTTCCGGATATGGTCCTTCAGCTGATGCCAGACCATTTCGATCGGATTAAAGTCTGGCGACCTGTCATTGGAAAGAAAGGACAATTGGTTTAAGAGCTAAAAACAGTGGGGAACAAAAATGGGACACGGTCTACTGCACTTACTCCGCTGGCGTCTTCACCCAGTTGATGCCGCGCTCAAGGATATGCGCCGTTGACGCAGTGTGCTTGGGATCGTTGTCCTGGTAGAAGCGGTGACAATTGGGGAAGTCGCGTGTGATGTATTGCACTATCTCGGGCACAATGTTGTCTTGGAAGAAAGCTTTATTCATGATTCCTATAGCAAGAAAAGAAAAGTGCTCAAGAAACTGCACAATAGTACAGTACAGTGCATACGGTAAGGCAACTCTATTCAAGTACAGTGCATTACGCGACATTATATTTGATACATTTTACCTTCAAAGATGACAATGCATCCCGGTCCACGCCTAGATATGGCACCCCACACATGCAGCTTCACAGGGTGTTTTGGCCGCGGCTTCAAAGATAAGCGGCCTTTTTTGTGGAACGCAAATCGTGCAAATCTCTCCAGCGACACAGTAGACTCATCAGTGAAGATGCAATCCTGGAAAGTCTCCCCGCTGTCGATCCATGCCTGGGCCTGGAGCACTCTTTTGATTTTGTTTGCGTCCCGTATCATGGGGTACACTCTGTAATGACAAGGAATAAAAAAAATTTGCGGCACAGTGCAGTACAGTTTGCGAAACAACACTTTTACCTCCTGTACTGTCCAGTACTAACCTCACACATCCATATTTCCATCCAATGCTGCGTCTCATCTTCTTTATGCTGCTCTCGGATACAGTCAGATTGTGCTTTTCCTGCAGAGTGTATTTGACCCTTAATGCACTCCTCTCATCATTCTCCTCACTTATTTTGTCCACCAGAACAGTTGTCTCCCTACAATGTAAAGAAATTATATTGTTTTATTAATATGCAACAATATAAAATGTATATACTGTAAATGTAATGTTGTAATATACAGTACATTAAATATAAATAGACAAAATATATATACTGTTGTACTATAAATATAAATAGACAAAATAAATATACTGTTGTAATATAAATATAAATATACAGGACATCATATTCAGATATACGTTGTAAAGATTAAGTAAATATACAAAAAATGTATACTGCTGTACTATAAATATAAATAGACAAACTACTGTACAGTATGTTGTAATATAAATCAACAGAAATAACAACAGTATTACAGTAGATACAGAACTGTACTGTAGATGTACAGTACAGTTTTCTATATTTTTTTGTTGTTAAGTTTTATAAATATACTTAAGCGTTTGTTACCCTTGGTGCCTTTTTCCGGTCTCTGTTTTTTCCTTGTGCATGATAGCTCACGGTGGTTAATGGCACAACGAGGTCAGAAGTAGCTAACCAGCGTTGGATAGCAGCAATTCGGTGTCCGCTCCTGTACATCTCCTTAATTCGCATGCTGAGATCCTTTGAAATCTTTTTAACAGGCATTGCTGCTAGTAGAAAGAAATACAAACACAAGAATGTATATTCGATGTTTAGTCGATGTGTATTCTATGTGCAGTCAATACACAAAATGGATGGTGTATTTATACGGTAATGACTCACACGCCCACTTTCAACACCTGTACCTGGCAGCCATGCATAAAAGGTCACACACTTTGCATAGGCCACCATTCCAGGATCTTTATCTGAACTTGCCCTTGTCCAGATACTGTACTGCATTGTACCACCTGCTTCCATGGAACATCCCCGGTTCTATGGACGCAAGAACCCTCTCACCTCTGCCGTGCCTGTCATGCTGAAAAAGCGAAAGGCGGTTGCCGTTTCCACGCAAAGGGCAAAGCGACAGGCTAAGGCCAATAAAGAAAACCTTCTGCTGACCCCAAAGGTTAAGGCTTTTCTTAGACGTAAGCCTCATTATGTGAAGAAGATATACGGTAATACGCTCACTACGCAAAACGAATGGCAGCCAACCCATCGGACCCGCAGACCATTTCCTCCCATATGCTTCGACGACTCTGCTTTAGCTGTCCCGGAAATCTTCATCACGTCTTCTCCACCCCCATCTTCTCCGGTTCCATCTGATGACGCTGCCGCCTCTGAAATCCACGGGTCACTTTCTCCTTTGCTCTTGGACGACTCTGCTTCTCGCCCGGAAAACCAAAGGTCACCTTCTCCATCCCTCTTCGATGCTACCGCTTCTCCCCTACCGGGTATCCACAGGTCACCTCCTCCACTCTCCATCGATGCCGCTTCTCTCCATGGAACCCCCATCTCATCCTCCATTGCACCCATCCCCCCAGATGTCCAGACGCCATGCACAAGAAGCAGCTCGTTGGACCGGATGCTGAATGGGATAAGTGTGGATCTCCCCGGGAATTCTATTGTGCTGGCAAAGATAGATCTGCTTCTGGAGACCATGTTAAATGTGGAGCAACGGATGCTACAAATGGAGCAACGGATGGATTAACGGATGGAGAAGATAGAGGCTGACATTGCGGGCATACATTATTTGCTCGGTGCTAATGCCCCTGTTTCCCCGACGCCGGAGCAGGAGGGTGACATGGATGTGATGAATGGGACCTTCGACCCCCTTCCATCACCAAGCGCCCCCCCTCCACCACAAGATGTAGTGTACATGTATGCCGTTGAGGAGGACATGACAACCCCGTCAAGACCACGCCAGGAGACAACACGGTGACCATGACCGGAGGAAAGCTTCCTCCCAGACATCCTACCATCGCCCGTCGCCACAAGCACACCCGCTCCCAAAAGACCTACACTCGCTCGCATCAAAACAGTGCCCGACATCACCCTGCGCGATCTGACAGCGGCGCTTAGGGAGAAGTATAGGGTGATGAGTGCTGGTGCACCCCACAAGTATGCCTTGATCATTTTTAAGCACCATGTTCCCTACATGTTGTACTGCGAGTGGGTGTTCAAAGTGAACTACGACGGGAATCGCGTAAAAAAGGTCCTTCCTGCCAATTTAAGGAAAAACATTGTGGAAGAATTGCGGCGCTTTTATACAGTTACAGATCCTGTAATGAAAGGCGTTAGAGACTGTATTAATGGCGTTTTGCGCCATGCAAGGAATCGGCCATGGATGGACAATGTGGAGAACTGTCAGTGAGACCATACTGTTGTGCTGAACTGTATTGTACTCTACATGTTTTGCCCTGCAGTACCTGCTGTACTTAAACAAAGGAGATGTTGTTGTGTGTTTTTTTTTTCAGGACATGCACAACTCCAGTCCCTGAGGGCCGCAAACAGGCATGGTTTTCAATGTTGCCCTGAAAAACCGCCCTGTTTGCTGCCCTCTAGGACTGAACTGGTGCAGGTCTGACTGACAGTGATGCGCACCATCCCATTGTACTGTACTGTATACAGTACTGGGTTTCTTTAATAAAGGAGATGTTACTTAAAATGTCACTTTAACTCCCTTTGCCCCATGCACCAAAAATGTTTTGTGGCAGAAGAATTTAATAAAGGCTGCAGAATGTATTATTGTGTGTTGATGGTTAGAATTGCTGTGCACTTTAAATGTTTCAATATTGTAAATAAAGGTTTTTGTACTGACTCCACCAATAAAAGACCATGTTGAATTGCCTCACATTGTTTCCATTTGCTCCTTTGCCAGTGTAACAAATGTACTGTAGAGGCTTGCTGCACTGTTTTTTAACTGGCTGGTCGCGCAATTGGCGTAGGAACTACGGAAATTGGCGTGGGAACTAGGTCAATTGGCGTGGGAACTTCTGTTCTAGGGCACCTAAAAATAAAATTAATTTTGCCCCTAGATGTTAGGAACCTCCTCACTTGACCCCAACAGGGTCCCAGAATTAATGGCGACGAGAAAGGGTCACGCCGGCGAGGAGGGTCCTACCATTGAGCGCAATGGCGGAGAAAGCTTTGAACCGGCTAAGTCAGAATGAGCAGAAACCTGGAACCCACAACTCCGGTTCTGTTCAACCTAGAGGGCTCAGATTCGGTGACCATGTAGTCCTAGTTGCGGCAGGATTGCATGGCAAATTGCGACCCTCTCGTGGCAACAGAACGGAGTCAGGGTGATGTTAAAGTCCAGGTTTCTGCCATTGACTTGCATGGCAGAAAAAAAGCCACTTTGGTAATGTGCTTTTAAACTGTCTTTTTGTATCTCCGGTTTCGGGGGTCTTGGAAGGCTGATATTTTGCCACTATGGCAAGGGTCCTCCCGCATGAGGACCAGGTAAATTTCAACCCGCTCAGACCCACAGAACGGGTTATTTTACATTATATTCGTGCAATTGGTGTGGGAACTATTTAGGGCCGCGGTCAAGTTCATCGGCAATTGGCGTGGGAACTTCTGTTCTAGGGCACCTAGGAATAAAATTATTTTTGGCCATAGATGTTAGGCACTGTATACCACTGTACAGTATACTGTGGAAGACACATAATGAAACGATACTGAATATGTAGAATAAATGCATAGTTTTATTCATTCGGGTTTATTACACAGTATACTTTACTGTACGGCCGGAAAACATCAGCATACAGTACAATATTATCCATCGAAATCCCCCCATTAGCCGTTTTCTTTTCTGAGGAAAAAAAAAGAAAAGTTTTAATGTACAGTAATGGTCATCCCCCTAAAGAAGTACCCAGCCAGCCCCACCAAAATAATACGGCAACAAGACACTACTCACCATTGAATTTCCCATTCAGCTTGCGCCGGCGCCAGTCCACTGCCAGTCCAGCTTTCTTCATCATCCACGTCGATAGTTGGCAGCGGGACTAGTCCACCTGTAGTCAGCAGGTGAGGCTGGAAATCGCTTAGGTACATGCAAGCTTCATCAAAACTGCACGCCAAATCAAGCTCAGCCTCAGGCTCAGGCTCAGGGTTGTCACTGACAGTGGGACCGTCATTGGAAGCCGGTGCTGGTGCTGGTGCATTGCTTGGCAGCGACTGTCGCTTCTTAGTTGGTTTTAACACGACCCTTTGCCTTTCGCCGCCTCCATGATCATAGATACGGGAAAAACCCGGTGATACACACCAATACCCTCCAACAAATTGGGGCTCAATACGGTGAAAACAGGGGTCACTACATAACCTTATCCTTACTGCACGCTTCCACGTATGAGGAGTTGGCAAAAATTTGTAAAAGTCATAGTTTTCGATAAAATACTGATAAATTTGAGCAACTGTTGCCATCTTATCCTCTGCTGCATTAATCGCAGCCCATATTAAATACGCGTAACTTTTGTCAGGTTTTTGGAAAGCAGGCTGCACTTGAACACTCATGGTGGGTCTCTGCAGAATAGTGTAACACAAACTGAAACTGGTCTTTGTCTTTCTTTAATATGAAAAGCCTAAATTGATACATTTTGGCAACTCTTCCTTCAGTCTCAAGGCCAAGGCCAAGTTACAATGGCACACTGTGGTACAGTATCTTTTTTAAACGAAACACCTGCAAGCCGACACATTACTGATTCGGCGCATTACAAGTCATGAATTTCTGCCATCTGGCGGACACTCGAAGCATTGCAGCCTATTTAAATCCGAACCATTATCAATAAACCCATCAACCGCGCGTCAGCCGGGCATGACCCTGGCTGGGACGGCAAAAGGTGCACGGCATGCTCCAGGTGAACAGCGTGGCATTCCAGGAACAAGCCAGGTAAAAGCCGGTGATTTGAAAGAATAAAAGCTGCCGCAGCAGTAGATATGCCATGTTTAGTGAAGATATTGGGAGGGTCAGGGTAGAAGTGGCAAGGCTGGGTGAGACTGATTCCTCTAGCAGCCAGGGGAATAGTTCCTCCAGCACAGAGGGGGCTCAGAATGCTCAGATACCAAGGCAGATTGTGGTGGCAGGGCACTCAATTATTAGGACAATCTGTTGCCATGACCGCATGAACCGAACAGTTATTTTCCTCCCGGGTCTTCGGTTCGGTACATTATGGATCGGGTAGACAGATTGTTGGGAGAGGCTGGGTTTGACCAGGTGCTCTTGGAATATGTTGGCACCAATGACAAAGTTAGAGAAAGATGGAGGGTCCTAAAAAAATATTTCAGGGATCTAGGCCAAAAGCTTAAGGCAAGGGCCTCCAAGGAAGTATTTTCTGAAATACTACCAGTGACATGTACTACTGCAGGGGGACAGTAAAAGCTTAGGGAGGTTAATGCATGGCTAAGAAAGTGGTGTAGGAAGGAGGGTTTGGGGGTTTTAGAGCACTGGGACTCCTTTTCTGAGAGGTACCATCTTTATTCTAGGGATGGATTACATCTCAATGAAGAGGCATCTTCTGTGCTAGGGGGGAGAATGTTAAAAAGGTTAGAGGAGATTTTAAACTTTGATGGAGGGGGGAGGGGAATGAAACAGATAATTAACTAAATAGAATAGATGATGAAACAAGGGGTTATGGAGGTAGAATTGGGGCAAGTTCTAATTTGACAAGCAGCGAAACGCTCATAATAAATACATATAATACTAGAAAACTTGTAAAGACTAATCCAAGTTGGTGGAGAAAGGAAGAAGCAGATAAGATAATAGTACAGGCTGAAAAAAAACTTAAATGCATGCTTACTAATGCAAGAAAACTGACAGATAAAATGGGGGAACTTGAATTAATAGCTGCAAGGGAGCAGTATGATATCATAGGCATTACTGAAACATGGTTGGATGAAACTCATGACTGGGCAGTTAATTTAGAGGGTTATTCCCTTTTTCGTAAGGATCGAGCAAAGAGAAGAGGAGGTGGAGTATGCTTATATGTTAAATCGGTTTTAAAACCTATTATACGGGAAGATGTTTATGAAGGGAATGATGAAAAAGTAGAGACCTTGTGGATAGAAATTAGCAGTGGAGGTAAAGTACAGTATAAAGAAAATGTTTGTAGGGATTTGCCTCAAACCACCAAATATCAGTGAGATTGAGGAAGCTATAATACTTTTGCAAATTTAGAAGGCATCAAAACTAGACATAAAAAGATATCTGCATAATGGGTGATTTTAATTATCCAGAAATAAACTGGGGCAATGAGATTAGCATTACAACAAAAGGAAACAGTTTTTTGGGGGGTGCTTAAAGACAATTATATGACCGAAATTATTGAGGAACCAACCAGAAGAGGGGCGGTACTGGATTTGGTAATATCAAATAATGTGGAAGGAATAGCAAATATTCAAGTCCTAGAACATTTGGGTAACAGTGATCATAACATGGTTTCATTTTAAATAAATTATCAAAAAACAGATTACTTGGGTTCAACAAATATCTTAAACTTTAGAAAGGCAGATTTTAATAAACTGAGGACTAATCTACAAGTAATACATTGGGATGATATTTTTGCAGGGAAACATGTAGAAGATAAATGGGCAGTCTTTAAAACATTGTTAAAAAAAAGCACAATCATCAGTGTATACCCTTGGGTAATAAGTATAAAAGAAACAAGACAAAACCAATGTGGCTAAATAAACAGGTAGGGGAGGAAATGGAAAAGAAGAGGCAGGCGTTTAGATTCTTAAGTTACAAGGGATGGAGGCATCGTATCAGAATTATAAGGAATGTAACAACAATTGCAAAAGGGCAATCAAATTAGCAAAAATGGTTAATGAAAAAAGGATTGCAATAGAAAGTAAGATCAACCCTAACAAGTTCTTTAAATACCTTTATAACAAAAAAAATGAGTAAAGAAAATATAGGACCCTTTCTGTGTGAGATGGACAGGCAGATTATTGGAGATAAGGAAAACCAGAGGTATTAAACAAATTCTTTGCCCTGTGTTTACCAGGGAATAATCAATTTCAATAGTAGTGCTGCAAGAGGAAGCCACAACCTCCATATTAATGAACAATTGGGTAACTGAGGAAAAAGTTCATAGGTTGAAAATTTTAAAGTAAATAGCCAAACTATTACACTTAATATTCAAGGACTCCATTAGCACAGGGTCAGTACCACAAGATTGGCGTAAAACAGATGTGGTGCCAATATTTAAAAAGGGAGCTAGATCACAATCGGGGCATTACAGTCCTGTAAGCTTGACTTCAATAGTGGGGAAACTACTTAAGGTTTAAAATGGGATACTATTCAGGAATACCTAATGGAAAACAAAATTATTAGTAATAGTCAACATGGATTTATGAAGGATAGATCATGTCAAACTCACCGTATTAGTTTCTTTGAGGAGGTAAGTAGGAATTTAGAACAGGGTAATGCAGATGATGTGGTCTACTTAGATTTTGCAAAGACATTTGATACGGTTCCAAACAAGAGCTGGTGTACGAAATAAAGCAAATTGGTCTCATTAAAAATATATGCACCTGGATTAAAAACTGGTTTAACGACAAACAGAGGGTTGTCATAAATTGAACTTTTTCAGGTTGGTCTAAGGTCGTGAGTGGAGTACCCCAGGGATTGGTACTGGGACCCCTGCTTTTTAACTTGTTTATTAATTACCTTGAGGTTGGCATCGAGAGCAAAGTCTCCATCTTTGCTGATGATACTAAGTTGTGTAAGGTAGTAGAGTCAGAGCAGGATGTAGTTTCTCTTCAGAAGAACTTGGAGAGACTGGAAACTTGGGCAGGTAAATGGCAGATGAGGTTTAATACAGATACATGTAAGGTTATGCATTTGGGAAGCAAGAATAAACAGTCAACTTACACATTAAATGGGGATAAATTGGGGGAATCCTTGATGGAGAAGGATTATGTTTACTTCCCTTCCATCCATTGCCCATTTAATGCAAGATAAGCTATTGTTTGCCTGTGCAGCTACTGCATAACTTTGGGCACTATTGCTAAGCCTGCTGTCCACAAGCTTAGCAATAGCCAAAGTTATGCAGTAGCTGCACAGGCAAACAATAGCTTATCTTGCTAAATGGGCAATGGATGGAAGGGAAGTAAACATAATTATGCCCCTTTACAAAGCAGTAGTAAGACCACACCTTGAATATGGAGTCCAATTTTCGGCACCACTCCATAGAAAATACATTATGGAACTAGAGAGTGGAGAGAAGAGCCACCAAATTAATAAAGGGTATGGAGAATCAAACTTATGAGGAGAGGCTAACTAAATAAGATTTATTTACATTAGAAAAGAGGCGTTTAATAGTGGATATGATAACTATATACAAATATATTCGGGGACAGTACAGGGAGCATTCAAAATAACTATTCATCCCAAGGGAAGTACAGTACAAAGAACTCAGGGCATTCCTTAAGGTTGGATGAGAGGAGAATTCACCAGCAACAAAGGAAAGGGTTATTTACAGTAAGGGCAGTTAAAATGTAGAACTCCACTCCCCTATTATCTGAGCCCTTTTCCCCCCAATTTTTTTTCTCCCCTCTCTCTTCTTCCCCTCTCCTCGGTCCTTTCTTACTTCCTTTCTTTTTATAATATCATCCGTGTTTAATTTAATAGAGGAAAAATATGCAAATCACAAGAACAAAGTGAATAGGAGAAAATGGCACAAATAAGTTCTAACCTTTTTTCTTTAGAAAATTATTTTGATCTAATATCACTGTATGTTTCCAGAAGTTTGAAAAAGAAAAATGTTAAAAGTGGCATTTACTGTGCTGTAGTATAGATAATTTCATATAACTCCTATGTTGTTTTCACAAAATAATAAAAACATTTGCAACAGAAAAAAAAAATGTAGAATTCATTACCCATGGAGACTGTGATAGCAGATACAATAGATTTGTTCAAATAAAGGTTGGACATCTTTTTAAAAAGGAAAGGTATACAGGGATATAACAAATACGTAAACATCGGAAGGATGTTGATCCAGGGATTAATCCGATTCTCAATTCATGGAGTCAGGAAGGAATTTATTTTTCCCCTTATGAGATTTCATTGGATGATATGTCACTAGGGTTTTTTTTCTTTTGCCTTCCTCTGGATCAATAAGGAAATATAGATATAGGATAATGTATCTGTTGTCTAAATATAGCATAGGTTGAACTTGATGGACGTATGTCATTTTTCAACCTCATCTACTATGTAACAATATTTACTGGGCACTTACTTATAACACAGAGAATGCGATACAACACACACCATACATATATGTACATAGACCTGCAAAGTATCTCCACAGTACTTTGGTGCAGGGGCACCAGTGTCCCAGTGTCCAGCCCACAATTGTCACTCACACCCCAAATGTGTGTGACAGCACTGCCCACAGTATGTTTGGCCGTTGGTGCACTTTGTTTGGATGTGATACTTGCCAGGTGCTCTGGCACCCGGTACCACCAACTGATGAAAGAGGCCACCTGGTTCCACGCCGTCACCGATGGCATCCGCCTCTACGTGGGGTGGACTCCCACTGGAGTGTCCTATCGTGAAGAGAGTCTCTGTATCACGTGGCGGTGGTCTGGTCGCTGACCACAAATAATATGCGGCGTCGATAGAGAGAGATTTAGAAACTGCTTCTCATATGCTAAGTCTCCTGCTTTTTGTTTTTGTGTTTTACTACTTTAAACCTGATAAAACACAAGTTTTGTTACACAATCTATCATGGAATATATTGTTGCTTTCTTCTCTGTGTGGATCATTGCTGCCATGCCTTCCTCCCTGTATGTTTCCAGCAATTTAAAAAAAAAAAGGAAAAAAAGGCCTTGCTGTTAATGTATTTAAAACATTACTACTGTATGTGAAATTTGCTTCTTAGATGGATGCATATAAATAAATAAATACAGATCAGTCTATTATATTTTTCTACTAACCAACTGTTTCTAGCTGCCCTCACATTCCAAACTCATGACCCTATACTATTCAACTCAGCAGACATTAAACATACCATGTTTTATACAAAATGGAAATGAATAAAACAAGATGGATTCTTGACTCGCGTAAAACATTTGTACACCTGCCTTCAGACTGATTTATGCCTTATCTTTGCAGAGGCATAATTTTCCAATATAATTTCTATGGATTTAGATAATATAGCGTCTTTATTATTCTGTCTTGAAATTGTTCTATCTTCACTATGCCTGTATGTCATTATTTATATAGCACATCTGTATACATAGCGCTCCAGAGCAGTAATACATGTGTCTTGTCCAAAAATACTGGACACAGTGATAAAAGATGCAACCCCCCCCGAATACATATAAAAAATACCCCCCCCCAAATACATATAAAAATTACACCCACCACCCCAATACATACACAATTCAGACTTACCTTGGGGATGGTGTCTGGTCGGGCCCGGTGGCTGCAGGGGGGGAGGGGCGGTGGCTGCAGAGGTGGTGGGGGTCAGTGGATGCAGGGGCTCACCATATCATCATCATTATCTTATCCCCCCATCATCCCCATCTCATCCTGGCCCCCATCATCATGATCTCATCTCATCTTCCCAGGCTGTCCCCCATCATCATATTATCCCGCCCATATCATCATCTTACCCCCCCATCATCCTCATCTCATCCTGGCCCCCCATTATCATCATCTTATCTACCCAGACTGGCCCCATCACCATCTTATCCTCCACCCCTCCCCCATCATCATCTCAGCTCATCCTGGCCCCAATCATAATAATTTCAGCTCATCCTGCCCCCCCCCCATTATCATCTTATCCCCCCGGACTGGCCCCATTATCATCTTATCCTGCCCTCCCATCATCATCTCAGCTCATCCTGGCCCCCATCCTCATCACCTCAGTTCATCCTGGCCCTCAATCATCATCTCAGCTCATCTTGGCCACCCATCAACATTTTATCCCCCCAGGCTGGCCCCCATCATCATCTTATCCCCCACCCCCATCATCATCTTATGACCCACCCCCACATGATCATCATCTTATCCCCCCCATCATCTCATCCTGGGCCACATCACCATCTCAGCTCATCTTGGCCACCCATCATCATCTTATCCCACCAGACTGGCCCCCATCATCATCTTATCCCCCACCCCCATCATCATCTCATCCCCCACCCCCCATCATCATCATCTTATTTCCCCACATCATCTCATCCTGGCCCCCATCATCATCTCAGCTCATCCTGGACCCCCATCATCTTATTCCCCCCCAAATTGTGTTCTTACCTTATTTCCAGGCAGGACGCAGACTTCTCCGGGCCGCCGGGGTGTGGGATCCTCCCCTGCTGTCCTCTGATTTGCTGATTGCTTCACCAATCAGGGACAGGCTGCACATGACACTCATGAGTGTTACTGACTGTGCCTGGCCACCGTCCGCGCCCCCACCCCCTCGTCTCCAGTCTCAGCACCAGGCCAGCTCTTCCAGCTGCGCTATCCTCGAGCTTGTCATCGCATCAGACCGCCGCCCTCACTTGCTTCCCTCGCGCTTCCAACCATACAAATGGTTGGAAGCGCATGTGTCCGGTATTACGTCCGATTATATCCGATTTTATACCGGACAGGCATCAGAAATACCGGCCTGTCGAGTTGAAAAATGGACACCAGCCAACCCTAAATACATGTGACATAATAATTTAAGTGATGGTGTGAAAAGAAGGTGCTAAACACTAAAAGTGGTCACTAACTATAAAGTGACAATAAACATTAAACAGCAATTAATTTGCACTCGTGAAAAATATTGACAATAAATGTGCAAAAACAGTGATATAAATAAATAAACGTTGTGACTCCCTGCTCAAACCCACTGGTATGGTCTTCACTCGTCCCCAAAATGTACAGTAGAATTTTGTCTAACCGTAAGTGACGCACCATCCGGGAGACCGCGACGGAGTTGAGTCCTGGTGAGCGATCGGGAGACAGACAGCTATACACGGAGTCCCCATTAAACATAGCAGACATCCAACAAAGGCGGTGTGGTGAGCCCCGACACTGGTTGATCTCTCCTACTATCACAATTATTGATACATGCTGATTTTACATTGTTTTATTGTACAGCAGAGACTGCGACTATTCTAACACAAACCAGTGGCAATCACCAAAAAGACCCAGGTACATGCTAGATACATGCCTTAAACTTGCCTTAAACTAGCCCCAGCATTTCTGCATTGATTAATGGCCCATCAGATTAACAGCGGGGGTCCCTGGCAGACCCATTCAAACTGAATGGGACTGCCAGGGACCCCTGCTGTGTTAATCCTATGGGTCATTAGTCAATGCAGAAATGCCTGAAACTTGCCTTAAACTAGTCCAGCACATACCCAGAATGTAACCGGGCTAGTTTAAGGTAAGCTTTAGAATAGTCGTGGTCTCGTCTGTAAGTGCACATTTTTGTGGTGCTATATAAAATGTATACCTTTTACTATATTGATCTGCACTATGGATGCATATTTTCTTTGCATCTCCACACTTCGTCGGAATCTGATATGGAGTACATCCTTACCCGAGTCCAGAAGAATATACTCACCACAGTTAATTGATGTTGCCCTAAAACCACTGATATTTTGTGAGTAGGCTGCACAGAAGAGCCAAGATTGAACAGAAACGTATCCACATATTATTATTGTCTACACTTAGTTTGTTGCGTTTTTTTGTCTTTCTCCCTACAGGCTCCCCCTGGATTTTGTAATGCACATAATAATATAACACATAATGGGAATAAGCCCTTGAGACATAAGTAACATTAGGAAAACGAGTACCTGCCCCGAAGGGCTTACAAACTAAGTGGTTATACGAAGAACTAACAGAGACAATAGGATGGTGTGCTGGTATGTCTGCAAAGGGCCGAAGTCATTGTATGAGGTGTATAGAATCAGCCACAGAGCTACCCATATGCTTTATTAAGGAGGTGTAGTTTAAGCTAGGTCTTAAGGGTGGATAGAGGGTGCTAGTCGGATATTTAGAGGAATGGCCTTCCAGAGGTGTGGGGCGGTGAGTGAGAGAGGTTTTAGGCAGGAGAGGAATTTAGAAACAAAAGGGGTAGACAGAAGACATCTTTGAGCAGAATACATGAGTCAGGAGGGTTTACAGTGAGAAATTAGGGCTGACATTTTAGAAGAAGAGTGTATTGCCTTAAAAGAGAGAAGGAGAATTGTGTAAGTAGTAAAGATATCATGCTGAACTAGATGGGAAAGATCAGCGCTCAGCTGTACAATGCCCTCTCGCCCCAGGCGACATTATGTCGTTAAAGACAGCTTGGAGGTAGCTAGCCCAAACAACGTGTATTTCGCTAGAAGGCATTACTTTCAGGTAGAGAGAAGCAAATTGTTGGAGCTAATTTGGATCCGTAGCAGATTGGCCAGTTCCTTTGGACTGCAGATCCCATCTCTACTTCTGGAGTGAGTCAGCCCATCATGATGTGGGGTTTAAATACCCATCCCTCAACATGGAAAGCAATTAGCATTAACTAACTCCTATGTCTAGATTAAGTATTATTATTAGTTATTCAAATTTTCATCTCTGATAAATTAGAGTTTTCATTTTTGTCTCTGCCGTCTGGTAGTTTGTTTTCTCAGTCATTATACTACAGAGCTTCCATCTGTGAGGCTGGGTTTTTGCAAATTGAGGCCAATCCCCTAAAAATAAAGTTTTTAAGTGCATGTGTTATTTGCCCAGGATCACAAGCAACTGACAGTGAGATTCAAACCAGGTTCAGAGTAATAGACTCGACTACTCCTCATCTATGAGCTGCATAATCATTATATAAACAAATTCAGAATACATTTGATGATGCATTTAAACTTAGATGTATTTAAAGACAATTCAACAATAATACTAGTGTAATTTTAAACAAAATGTCATGAGTTTAGAAAATAATTCCACATATTATTTTTGTCTGTAGTTATTTTTAGTTCTCTGATCATATGCCCTGGGATCTAGGAGCCTGAATAGGTCACAATTGCCTTAGACAAGCCAGACTGATTGCTTTGTGCTCCTGATCACATTTCAGATTTTGTACTTTTACAGTTTTCATACAGTAGAATGTAAGTTATGTTTGCTGACTCTTGGGGATACTCTATCTGAATCAGTATAGACTTGTTTAAGTTACACAATCAAAAATTAATTAAAGGATTTTCATTGTATAATAATAAACAGGGCCGCAGAGAGATTTCCCAGGGCCAAGGACTATAGTTATGTCCGGGCCCCCTGCCCCCCCTTAGCATGTCGGTGGTATTGTGAGCCCCCCCATTTCACATCTCATGAGCCCCCTCTATTTCCCCTCCTCTTCTCATGTATTTCTCTCCCCTCCGTCTCACTCCCTCTTCCTCACTCACACCCCTCCTTCCTCGCATGTATTCATCTCCCCTGCATCTTACTCTTACTCCCTCTTTTCCTCACTCGCCCCCACCTTCCGTCAATTACTCCACTCTCACTCAATCCCCCATCAAAAAATACAGACCAAAAAAAACACCCCTGAATAAATAATAAAAAGACAACCACCCCCCAATAAATATAAAACGAACCACACTCCCCCCAATACATATAAAAAGACTCCCACTCCACCCCAATACATATAAAAGACCCACACTCCCCCCAATACATATAAAAATAGACTTACCTTGGGGATGGTCAGGCCAGGCCTGGTGGCTGCCTGGGCCCAAGCGGCTGGCGCGTTAAGTTGGCCCCGACTTCTGGCCAGGCCTGGCTGCCAGTCGTAGCCAGGCCTCGGCTCTTCATCAGCTGCAGGCCTCTTCTTTAACCTGTCCAACGCTGATCTTCCAAAGTCAGTGTGCACCGGAAACTGAGGCCCAGCTTACTTCCGGCGCGCTGATGTCAGAGAGGCTCATTGTGCACCACCAGCGTTGGAAGCTCAGCGAGGGACACAGAGTTAGGAAGAGGAGCCTGCAGCTGATGGAGAGCTGGGGCCTGGCCATGACCAGCAGCCGGGCCAGGCCAGAGGTTGGGGCCAACTTGCAGTGCTGGCCACAAGGCCCCTCACTGCCACAGGGCCCTGGACACCTGTCCCGGCTGTCCCCCACTGTCGGCGGCTCTAATAATATTATAAGTGATAAGAGTCAGGGGGTTTTCATTATTACCACAACAGGTCTCTAATACTTTATCCCTTATAATGCTATACCAAATACAAGGAATATTTTATACCAGGAGTATGGGTACTCATTGAATTATATGATCCTGGCACACCAGACTACAAAAAACAACATCAAATAATATTAGGAAACATAGATCTAAATCAAGCACTGTTGGCACTTTGGCTTTGGTAAATAAATAGAGGGAAGAAATTCACAGACCAAGGTTGCTGTAGGCGTCAGCATCACTTTTATTCCTGTAATTAATCACCTATAGCAGAAAAAGAATATTTATCATATGACAACACTATAGTTTTTCATTGAATGACAACTTTATACCCCAGGATGAATGAAAAATGATATAGCATCTTTGTTTTGCTGTCTCAGTGGAAATGAAATGCATGCCCATTTTTTATTCTCTCTACAGTATGCATTAAAAATTATTTGGTATGTTGTACTGTATTAATTTCAGTTTAAACATAGCCAAAGCACATGTTTCTCAAGTGAGTATTACATTTTTTCATCCAAATGATATCAAATGTAATTAATGTTATCAAAGTAATGAATATGACTAACTGGGATTCCAGCATGTTAGCATCTTAGAGTGATAATAGATAATAAACTAGACAACAGACTCAATTGTTATACAGAATGGCCAAAATTGCCTTTAATTGACTATAAAACTCTGTTTAAATACTCTCCATTATCTTTAATTTCCAAGGAATTTAGAACCAAACGTTATCTGTCACTGACTTTCATACAAGAATAATGTGATAGCAGGCACTTATGATACTATTCAAGGGAATTCACAGTGTGGGCACGTTCACTCCTGTATTGATTTTGTTATTAAGAAAGGTTGTGTTTGGTTTAGAACATGTTTTTTCTTCAAAAAAATTATCATGCTTAGATATTGGTTTTGCCAAAATTCGTTCTATTCGTTTTGGTTTGGGATTGTTACATAATTATGTAAAACAATTATTTAAAAAATGTGAGGAAATGGCTAAAATAGCATGTTAAAAAGCATGGAACATGTCTCAGATATGTATACAATTATTAAAAGAAAATTGAGAAGTAAAATAATATAACTGAAAACAGTTATAATAACAATGACATTATGGCGTGAAATAACTAGGGAGAGAGAGACACACACCTGGCTCCATATTCTGGTTTAGATTTTGGGTCTAAAATTATTGAAGGTTTTGTATTTGGTTTTGAAATGTAAGGTCCTGTAGTTCTGATTTCACATACCCAGTTTTGCCCTTCTCCATTTTTTATATTGTCTTTCTGTTCATAAATGGATCTTATCTTTATCAACAGATTGGGCAATGTGATGAGGGGTGCTATGGTATCTCTGTGTTGCACCCTGAAGATACGCCCCACATCATGGGAACATGTATATAAATGTATTATTGCTGTGTTTCTCATGTGAATGTATGTTCCTGTCCCTTCTAAGGTGTTTGTATTGTATTGTTTGTGGGCTAAGTGGGATTGGAGCCATTTCCTAAGTAGCCTGTTTTGGGTTATAATGCCAGAACCATTGGGGCTAGCAACTACTTTCTGGTACCGCCAACCCCTTGATAGAAGGGGTGAAAAACCCAGAGTCTCGGGGAACCCCTTCCTGGTAATCGAAAAATGATTATTTTGCTGGAATATAAAAACACTCCAATAGAGTACCCTGCACCTAGGAAAGTCTACTTTTTGACCCCAGTCCCAACGTAAGTGTGTCTTTTTGTCTGTATTTCGTGTTCCATTGTGTGTAAGCAAATTTATGCCGAATAAACTTCAATTTATTTTATTACCTTGTTTTGCTCAATGAATGATCCTGGTAAAAAGGTATAAATAACCTGGTGTCCCGTGACAGACTGTATCTGTATACCTTGTGGGGTGTCACTTGCTGGGAGTCTCTTGCTGGAGACTAAGTTACTTGTTCCAGTTTACATTTAAAAACAGAGATGAAAATGAAACACAGACAGAGCTCAATGCACATCCAGCGAAACTTTATACACGGTACAGTGCCTAAATATACATGTATTGATATCTATTAAATAAAATGGTCTTTTAGTTTAACATTTTGGCCAAATTGTTGTAAGCCCCTGAGCCACTGCATGGCAGACCACACCTCAAGGGTCCTTACACTAATATAAATTCTTAATAACCTGTGCATTGTCAGGAAGAATGATTTATAATAAATCTGTCAAAATTAGTTGCAAAGTTCAAAGTCTGATTGAAGCTTTTATTAACCTGTACATTACCAGGAAAATCACTCTGTATTAGATTTGTCACAATCACACTGCAAACAGGCAAGTTCCCCTGAGAGTGGGAGATGCTATGGAGTGAGCTTCTAACCATTTAAAAGTGGGAGGGGGTGAGCTTAAACTAGGTAGGAGGTTGCCACCCTCCAATCAGCCAAGACCAGCTGATTCATGTCTGTGTTTCATGTTCGTCTCTGGTTTTAAATGTATATTGCCATGCTCAGTAGCACTCCTCTGTGACACTTATACGCTTATATATATGTTGTGGTTATTTTGGGGTTCAATATGAGCTTGTGGGTGTTCTATATGTTCTATGGTTCCAGTTTACAGCAGGAATCTGAGTGGACTAGCGGAAATAAACCCCTGTCTGTGTGAGGGCTCAATTCCGTATGCTCTGGTGCGTCCTGAGCCAAGAAACCAAGCCAAAGCTACCAAACACTTTTTGATGAATTTCTTCAGCCATCAGCTTCTGCCTGCCGCAGAGAGCTGATATCTTTAACCCTTGCACCAGCTAACCAGTGTATTTCGTCCTGGAACTCAACTCGGCATGAAGTTCCATACGCCACCGCTGATAAGCTCCGGAGCGTTGAAATACGTTGACCGCGAGTAAGTCCCAAACCGCCTGAAACTTAAATCGGCATGAAGTTTGCGTCTATTTCTCACATAGCATCTTTTGGTCAGTTCAAATCTGCCACTGCTGTCTTGGTGCTTAGAATCTCCTGAGCTGATTGGCTGCTTTGTTTCTTATAGGATTTCAGTCCCATTCACAGAATACCTCAGCCAATCAGAGCATGGGAATTTTGCCACCAGCCTATCAGCGTTTGCCGGTACCCTGAAGCTAGACAGCCATGGTTTTCAATTCTGCAAAGCGGCAGGGGAATATCCTGAGGAAGCTGACATTAGTTCAGCGAAACGCGTAGAGCTTCAACATCGCAAGTAGTTGCTCCTGTTCCGGAGGTGTAGAGACTGCCGTGCCGTGCATCTGCCCCTTCTCCCATCCAACCGGAAGCTGTTCAGTCCGCAACGGATGTGACGTCCGACGCCGTCCAATGCGGTCTGACTGAGGGAGTTCCGAAGGAAGATGGCCAGATTACCACCTCTCCCGGCGTGAGATCTACTGCCTCAAGACAATCTTATGTTCCCATTATTGATGTACACATTGTGAGTACATTTCTTAAAGCTTTTATACCGATATAAATTCGTCTATTGGTCCACACCATGGTCTCTCACTGTTGTTTTTCATGAGTACTATCCTGAGTGAGAGCCCCCCAGATCTTCTACCTATCGTGTTACCCGCTAATGCTGACTCTTCACTTACCTGTTGTAAGTAAGTATTTCATATGAGCCAAGATTTCACTGCTTCATCACATTTTTGTGATTTTACTGCACCATCATTGTTTATTTCTCTTTTGGGGTGTTCCTGAATAATCGCTCCCTTCATACCCTAGATGTCTATTGCTGTTTACAAAGGAACCTGTACAATTCCCTGTGAAGGTTGAGAATCTTTCTATTTCACGTTACACCAAGTTTTATTTTTTCACCACACACTTATGGTTATTAATGTTGTCTAGCGCCGTTCTGAATCACTTGGGTTTAATAGACTTTATCCATTGTGTGTCTGCTCTCCCAGCGGCCCCAGGACATTGCTGTTCCCAATAACGGACTGTTTCCCCAACCCGGAAACAGAGGGACAATTGTGCTTACCCCTGGCACCACCTCCTGGTAACCTACTCTGTGGGGAGAAATCCAATCCCTTCCCAAGTTAGAGGTGGGTCACAAAGTGGATAACTGTGTGTTTTGTGTACAATTGTTTGCTTCCATTCTGCTGCCCTGGCAAAAAAATATAGTTTATTGAACTCCGTGTCTTGGGTTGGTGATCCAATGAACTTGCGGGGTCTGCTCAGTAGCGTTATGTGACAGGCCATATTTACTTAGTGGTGCTATGCTAGAAAACACCTTCTGGTGTTTGAAGGCACATTACAGCCCATTCACTTAAATAGGCTGTAGGGATTCTTCAGGCACCAAAAGCTCCCTTATGGTATAGCACTGCTTAGTAAATAAATGCTAGTGTACTCTGCCTTTTAAAATCCACTATACTCAACTGTGGGAAATGAAGCGGAAAAATTAGAGGCTGATAAAACACATTGGTAGATTTTTAAATAATTTTCAAATACAGCTAAACCCCGTTATAACGCGCCTCGTTATACCGCGATTCGGTTATAACGCGGTTTTCCCGTGGCTCCCGTTTTTAAAAAAAAAAAAAAAAAAAAAAAAAATTACATTTTTTTTTTGCACACTGCACACACTGCACACACTCACTGCATACACACTGCTCATTGCTCACACTGCCACACTGCACACACACTGCACACACACTGCTCATTGCTCACACTGACCACACTCTGACACACTGCACACACACTGCACACTGCACACACACTGCTCATTGCTCACACTGCACACACTGACACACTGCACACACACTGCACACACACTGCTCATTGCTCACACTGCACACACTGACACACTGCACACACACTACACATGCTGCACCACCTGTACACACTGCAACACACACTGCACACACAAGACATGTGCTCCATCACCCCTGCATGCACACCACGCATAAACCTATGCCATGCTCACACTGCACACACTGCACATGCAAGCCACTAGCACACTGGCCCCACACTGCTCACTGCTCACAGCACAATAACCATGCACACCACACTGCCACACACATCCATGCCCATGCACAACACACACATGCACACACACACACTGCAACACATGTTCATGCATCACAGACAACTACATGCAACATACACATGAATGCTCACACTGCTCATCTCACACTGCCACCTGACACATCATACATTGTCCCACACACCATACCTCATTGCTCCACACTTGCACACACTGACACACGCTCATTGCTCACACTGACACACATGCACACTGACTCACAGCTGACACACATGCAACATACTGCTCACACTGAACACACACTGACACATACACTGCACACACTGATACACGCTCATTCTCACCTGACCCACACTGCACCTGTTCACACACTGACACACACTGCACACTCACCTGCTCACACTGACACACCTGCACAGACACTGCTCATTGCTCACACTGTACACACTGACACAACCTGCTTGCTCACACTGACACAACTGCACACGCTCACACTGACACAGACTGCACACACACTGTCACAGACACCACACACTGCACCACTGCCCACCATGTCACACTGACACACACTGACACACCTAAACACACATGACACACATGCACAGACTGCTCATTGCTCACACTTACTGCACACAGTCTCACAATACACTCACATGTCAGACCCACCCCCACACACCATCACATGTCAGCACCGACACTACATGTCGCAGCCCCACCCCCCCTCCATGTCAGCAGCCCACCCCCCCCCCTCACATGTCAGCAGCCCCAGCCCGTTTTGTCAAATGTCAGCAGCCCACAGCCCGTTTTTTCAAATGTCAGACAGCCCACAGGACGCGGTGAGTGTTGGAATAGATGACATCAACCCAGGGGGCGCGAGAGCGGTGGGCTTGGATTGACAAGAAGAGGGCTGTGGCGGGGCGACTGAATGAGGCCAGGCAGTAAGAGTGGCCCGGATTTGGCATGCTTGTTCTGCCGTCATTGGTGCCATATAGCGAGGAGGTAAGTGGGCGTGCTTGCATCCTTTCCCCCTTTGTTCTATGGCAACTCCTCCTGCCCCGGGTGATTTGCAGTGCAGGGTGGGCGGAGGTGAGTCAGAGCGCGGCGTGGTGGACCCGGCCGGGGAGGGGGAGCCTCGCGCTCCGGGACCCTTCTCAGCCATCCTCTCCTCCCCAACCCCTCCCTCCACTTCTTCCCGCCGCTCACCAGGATCCAGTACCGGAGCTGCAGCTAACCCAAGTCCCGACAGCTTGCGATGGTGCTGGTATTTTTCACACCCCCTGACCCGACAAGCGGCTCTGATGCTGGCGTAGCAGTGATGACGAACAGGTAGGGGACCCTGCATTAAAGCCTGAGAGAGATAGTGTCTACTCACCCGCCCACCCCTTCTCACCACCAACACACACACCCACACACACACAACACACAACACACACACACCACACACACACAACACACACACACACACACACACACACACACCACAACACACACACACACCACACACACCCACCCACACACACACACACACACTCACACTCACACTCACACTCACACACACTCACACTCACACTCACACACTCTGTCTCTCTCTCTCTCACACACGCACGCACGCACACACACACTCTGTCTCTCTCTCTCTCACACACGCACGCACACACACACATGCTGGGAGGACACAGACACGTGCAAAACCAAGGGGCTGAGAGGGAGGACGGATGAATCGCCGCCATTTTTAATTTTTATTTATTTATTTATTTATTTAACTTCCTTCCCTCCTCACTCCCGATCAGCCATTTTTTTTTTAAATTAACGCGACCCCGTTACTAACGCGGTGGACTCGGGGTGGACCCCGAGCACCGCGTTATAACGGGGTTTAGCTGTATCATGTTTTTAAAGGAAGTGATATGACAAAAGAGCAAACAAAAATTAAAAAAAATGCAATTAAAACTTCTGCCAGATAGTTCAAATTAATAGTTCCCATTTTATTGAAATATGGATACACAAGAGTAAAAAATTCTGGTAATCTTAACAAGTAAATTGTATAATACTTGACGATTATGGAAGTGTTTTAGATTTGCTAAAACATAACACACCTTACAACATACCTTACAACATACCTTATGCCCATTCACTTTAAGGGTTCACTTGAATTATGGAAGGTGTATTAAGACACAATAAGGTGTCTTATAGTTTAGCACTGCTTAGTAATATTGCCTTAAATGTTAAGTTTTCTTGAAAGTCATGTCAAATGGTGTCTGATCTTGTTAAAATGTCTTAATCTGCCATGGGTCAAAGTAATAAATGTATTGTATGTTGAGGAGATGCAGTTCCATTCATCCAATTTAATATTTGATTTTTTTAGAGTAGAGTAATTAACTAAGGTAGGACTAATCCTTAATGCACGTTAAGGCATTAGGTGCATAAATGTAAAGCTTTTTTTTCTAATAAGCCTGGCCCAGAGATTAAAAAAAAGGATTAATGGTTCTAACAATATATACAACTACTGATCTTCCCTATCAATTAGTAATGCCCTCTCTCCCCATTCATACATTGATTTATAAAATACTGCAGGAAAGGACATTGCACTAGCTTTGTTTACCTACAGTATCTCAATCAATCTATAACGCATACACACAGCGAACCCTGCTCCTACATGCTTTTAAAAACTCCAGCAGTGGAGTGAAAAATCAAATGTTTAGACAATTTGATAACATAAATGTTGTATAATCTTACAGTATATTTTTTTCAATGAAAGGCTTCCATATAGATTGATTTATTCGGGGCAGCTTAAATGTCAGGCTTGGAATAGTTACTGTAGGAGAAATGTAAGGAAATGCAAGGAATTTATTAGTGCAGGACAAGCTTCCTCTTCTTTTCTCAAATCAACAACTCAGAATTTGGTAGGATGGCGGGATGTGCCAGATTGTTTTTACCCGATAAATTGAAGCTGATAAAAAGTGCATCTTTATTGAAATTAATTGAGAAGAGATGATATGTTCATTTTTAGGAAGGACTGCTGTTTCAACTTATAGTGTCAAACTCAAACTGCACGGGAAAAAAATGATTGGACACATTTTTATTACATATGTTCACTGCAGATGGGCAGTTGTTTGTCAGCCAGTAATTAGCTCCAAATTAATTGAATACAAGCTGTCAACTTTGTTGTTCTCCAATTGATCGTTTTTTTCTACTTGGGATTTTGTAGTTTTTTGCAGAAAACATACTGTACTAACTACCTTTGTAAAATATTCTAGGAAGTACCACAACGTGTTTGTACAGCCGCGGCCCCTTTTATTCTCCAACATCACCGCATTTTTCCGGGATTTTTTTTGGAATGCCACACACTTCACCGCACTTAACCACGTTCATGCCACATTCTGACCGCATTCATACCGCATTCATGTTGCATTCACAGCCGCGGTTGATGCGCGGTTGATGTGTTTATAATAATGGTTCGGATTTAATTGGTTGCAATTCTTCGCATATCCGCCAGATGGCAGATATTCATGAATTGTAATGCGCATGCGCTTCAGTAATGTGTCGACTTGCAGGTGTTTCCTTTAAAAAGATACCACAGTGGTCTATTGTAAATTGGCCTTGGGACTGAAGGAAGAGGTTACAAAAATGTATCAATTTAGGCTTTTCATATTAAAGAAAGACAAGCACCAGTTTCTGGTCTGGTTACTGTCCAGAGAGTCCCGCCATGAGTGAACAACTGCAGCCCGTGTTCCAAAAACCCGACAGAATGTACGCTTATTTAATATGGGCCGCGATTAATGCAACAGATGATAAAATGGCAACAGTTGTTCAAATTTATCAGTATTTTATCGAAAACTATAACTTTTACAAATTTTCACCAGATCCTCATGTTTGGAAGCGTGCAATAAGGAAAAAGTTATGTAGCGATCCATGTTTTTTCGTATTGATCCCGATTTTATTGGAGGGTATTGGTGTGTATCACCGGGTTTTTCCCGTATCTATGATCATGCAGACGGCAAAAGGCGAAAAGTCGTGTTAAAACCAAGTAAGAAACGTCAGTCACTGGCAAGCAATGCGCCAGCACCAGCACCGGCTTCCAATAACGGTCTGACCATCAGTGACAACGCCCGGATACCTGCAGCCTGAGCCGGATTTCGCATACAGTTTCGAGCAAGCTTGCATGTACCTAAGCGCTTTCCAGCCTCATCAGCTGACTACAGGTGTAGTAGTCCCGCTGTCACCTGTTAACGACATGTATGATCAAGAATACAGGACTGGCAGTGGCTCGGCGCCAGCTGATTGGGAAAGTCTATGGTGAGTAATGTTGCTGTATTTTATCCTGTTTTTTTTATTTTGAAAATATCAATATCAGTGCGATTCAAAAGTCAAGCGATTCTCCTGTAAGCAATATCATTGGCTGAGTGGCTTCTACAGTAGATACTGCACAATTGGTCAAAAGCTAGGCGCATGCGCAATGGAACCTTCTTGAAACGCATATGCGTGTCATCACATCGACAGTTGGTGCATGCGCGTGTGAACAGGAGACGCCCCCCGAGAAAATTATTGGTGGGACTGACTGTGGGAACTTCTTTAGGGGACTGACCATTACAGTAAAACTTTTACTTTTGTTTTTCCTCAGAAAAGAAAACTTTGTCATCTCATGCGGAAAACGGCAAATGGAGGGATTTCGATGGATAATATCGCTTTGTGTAATAATGCCTGCACATTGCTCAATCGAATTTAAAAAACCACGTACCGGAGTCAACAGTTTTGTGGCCGTTGTTATTGATTAGGATAGAATACCTGAAACAGTATGCTGATGTTTTCAGACCGTACTGTATACAATACTTTTTTATATATACTGTATAATAAACCAGAGAAAATAAAAAAGTATGCATTTATTCTACATGTATTCCAGTACATATTTGTATTCTATACCCGTACAGCATGTATTATTTTAATACTCTTGTGATGTACAGTACTGAGCATGCCTACATTATACAGTACAGTATGCATGGATAGTACTGTACATTCTAGAAACACTGTATTTTGTTACAGTATTAAAGGAGACAATAGAACAATTTAAAACAAATCAACATTTTCTTTTATTGGTGGAGTAAGTACAAAAACATTTATTTACAAATACTGTGCAATGTAAAAACATTTTAAGTGTACAGCAATTCAAAACATCAACAGGTGTATGGTTTACTGCAAGTGAAAACATTTATGTACAGAAAGTCAAAACATTTACAGTCAGTCAGTATGGTTTACAGTCACATGGTGTTATTAAAAAAAAAATATTCATGAAATTTAAAAAAGGCAACATCTCCTTTATTAAAGTACAGAAAGTCAAAACATGTACAGTACAGCACAACAGTATGGTGTTATTAAAAAAAAATCTTTATTCATGAAATTTAAAAAACGCAACATCTCCTTTATTAAAGTACAAAAAGTCAAAACATTTACAGTAGGATGGTGTACAGAACAGTCAGTCAGGCCTGCACAACTCCAGTCCTCGAGGGCCGCAAACAGACCCAGTTTTCAGGATAACCTTGAAAACCGGGCCTGTTTGCGGCTATCGGGGACTGGAATTGTGCAGGTCCTGTGTGTACAGTAAGTAAAAACATTTCTTTATTAATACAAGTTAAAACACGCAACATATCCTTTATTAAAGTACAGAAAGTCAAAACATTTACAAAAACATTTACAAAAAATAAACAACAGTTGAACAGTCACACAAATGGGATACCAACCAGATTGTCCTACCAGGGCCGATGCCTTGTATGGCGCAAAATGCCATTAATGGAGTCTCAAACGCTTTTCATTAAAGGATCTATAATTGAAAAATAGCGCCGCAATTCCTCCACAATAGTCGTGAAATTTTCAGGAAGCGCCCTTTTTTTGCGATTTCCTTCGTAGGTCACTTTGTAGGCCCACCCGCAGTACACCACGTAGGACACGTGGTGCATAAAATTAACTTGGCATACTTGTGGGGTAACACTGTAAAAAGGGTTAAGGCTGCACTCCACAAAAAAGAAAATACATACAATTTACCGGTGCTGCTGGTTCAAGGAAGTACCTGCCATAAACTCCAAAGTACACTGAGGAAAAGAAGGGATCCAGCGCTCCACGGATTTCTGAATAAGAAAGATTTACTGTGCCACGCAACGTTTTGACCTTATGGTCTTTATCAATTGACTAGGCATACATAAGTCAGGATCTACCCAGTATATATATCCTTGACCATTACCCATATACAGGTGAATAACAAGTGAAAAAAACAAGTGAACATTACCCCCAGCTGACCCCAATTCGCCTCCCCTGATCAGTCATTTGCTCATATAGTGTCCATACAATGCTCAAACAGTTCGCGAATGTATACTTCTGGTTTTCTCTTCCTCTTCCGGTTTTTGCGTTCCAGTGACGTCATCACTTGCGTTCAAGCCGTCGGTCTCCCCTCTTCTCCATTGGTCAGGTCTGACGTCAGTCACCTCAGTCTGATTGGTTATCTCTTTTTCCTCATCCTGTAGGTAGTGATCTTATCCACATGTTTCTTTCTTCTTTCTTTGTGCTGCGCTGCAGTTTTAAAAGATTGCTGAGTACATCTGTCGTCTGGTTCTGTGCTGCAATCTTTTTCATCGTAAAAACCTGTATAGTGAGCATATTTCCATGAGTATCAGTTAAATTTCTGTACTTATCTTTATGGAAAAAATCATTGCATGTGATCAGGGGTGGGTAACTTTAGTGTTTAAAAGTGCCACAAAGATGTAAGTTTTAAAACAACATTTAAAAAAAAACTTATGAAGTGCCTGCCAATCTGTTCTGTAACTACTCACTTTAGGCTTTCCACCAACAGCAGCCATGCCACCTAAGAAACAGTCTTCTACTATTAAGAAAGCAGTTATATGATATAGTCATTGAGCCCTTTGGAATATACTGTATCTAGTGTAGTCCAGTATGATTCATGCTGTAATAAGATGTATTTTATAAAATGCCCGTGGCCTTTCATTTTATGTGTTCAATCCCCATTAAAACGCAAGGAAAGAAACTGGGTGTTGAACTCTACACAATGATCAATAAACACGTATTCTCAGATTTATTGCTAATTCTGCTTTGTGTCAATAAATCTTGTTTTTAGACTCCTATGGTTTACCCACATTAAAAGTCCACAAGGGCATTTGATAATAATATGACTTGTGTGGTGGTACAGGTGATCCGTTCTTATTTTAAATTTTGCACCACTACTGGGGTGACAAATGAATCACCTGTCATCAGGCTATTACATACTGAACAATAAAACACTTAAAACAGCATGGTTTAAGTCTGAGATATATGTCTCATATAGTGTTCTTTCGTCTGCTTTATAAGAATATCCTTGAATTTTCTCCCTCTGGTAGGCAAATCTAGGTGTTTTTTTTAACTAATATTGACCAATATCAGATTGTTGTAAGATTTTTCCAGTGCTTAGTATTGTTTGTTTTACAATCTACTTGTGGTTGTATATTTGTGACAAAGGTCAGTTTTCTTCTTCATTTCTGATGATCTTATGTTATCTAGTGGTTCTTTTCTAATGATTTTCCACTAACGATGCCTTATGTCTCTCTTCAATAAACCTTGTTTTATTTCATCCAAGGTTCTGACCAAATGTGAGGGTCTGTCAACTATCTTTCCCGCCACTTTTTTGTGAATAAGGTGGTGGGTAAAGTCTTTTCAATGGGTCTGGGTGAAAGCTTGACCCATGTAGTGTGGAATTTCTATCCGTAGATTTTCTGAATAGATCTGTATGCAGTTCGTGTTCTTTGTATGTGACCAAAACATCTAAGTAAGCTATCTCTGACTTACTCCAATTTTTTGTAAACTTTACAGGCGTTGGTAGCTCTGCTAAGTATGTAAAAAATTCAATAAGCTCATTCTCAGTTCCCCCCCAGATAAAGAAGAGGTCGTCTATGTAGCGACAATAGAAGAGCATTTTGTTAAAAAAATTGTGTGTTATAGATGTATTGTTCCTCAAAGTTTGTCATATATAAATTCGCATATGACGGTGCTACATTGCTACCCATGGCGGTACCTGTTGTTTGCAAGTAGAAGTTTGTCTCAAATTTAAAATAATTCTTATGTAAGATAAGAACTGTTTGAGCATTGTATGGACACTGTATGAGCAAAGGACTGATCAGGGGAGGCGAATTGGGGTCAGCTGGGGGTAATGTTCACTTGTTTTTTTCACTTGTTATTCACCTGTATATGGGTAATGGTCAAGGATAAATATACTGGGTAGATCCTGACTTATGTATGCCTAGTCACTTGATAAAGACCTTAAGGTCGAAACGTTGTGTGGCACAATAAATTTTTCTTACTCAGAAATCCGTGGAGCGCTGGATCCCTTCTTTTCCTCAGTGTACTTTGGAGTTTATGGCAGGTACTTCCTTGAACCAGCAGCACCGGTAAATTGTATGCATTTTCTTTTTTGTGGAGTGCAGCCTTAACCCCTTTTACAGTGTGATTATTTCCTGTCTTTTGGGCTGGCACCCTTTAAAATCCTTTTGGATTGACTTAAGATACTTTACAGATTCATTTCTGTGTATCATTATATTTAATTGTTTATATAGGAGACGTTAAATTTCTCCCAGTGTATTCCAGTTTTCCGCAGTGTTAGGCTGGTTCAAGTGTAAGGCTATACTTTATGGAAGGGCTTGCCAATCTATCTCTTGGACTTACAAATAAAGCTGAGATTAAAACTTTTAATGAGGAGGAGATAAACAATATTTTGTTTAAAACTACTCCAGAGGAGGCGTTTGGTCCAGACAGACCAGCCGATTATATCCAAGATTTAGAAAGATTAAAAAAGAAGGAAATTGAATTTTTCTCACATGGAGCCACCTTAAGTGAATACTACAAACAAAGGCTTTTTCCCAGAGGGTTTAGGATCCGAAACTGTCCAACCATTGGCATAGATAATCCAATTTTTTGTGAGAACTGGTGCAAGATATTGAATAGAGCATCCCTGGACTTGATGGTATTAGTTATAGAAGAGGCAGGAAAACAAGTATCCAATACCAGACATGAGATTCTTAAATTAGAGGTTACAATAGAGCACAAACACCAGAGTGATGTAACCCTCAAATTATTGGATGACCTTAAAACTAAACTTAAGAAGTTCAAGGATGATTTAGTCCACTTTAAAAAGCAGAAGTTTAAAAAAGTAGTAGGAGACTACAAAGAAAATAGTGTGCACATATGGACTAAACAAGATAAGCGCACCAGATTCACAAATAAAGGAAAGGCCAAAAAGGTCCAAAAAAGAGGAGAAGATTTTTCCAGTGACCAAGAGGCCAGTTCATCTGCTGATGAAATAAGGGGACAGACACCAGGACCCTCTACTTCTTCATCTTCATCTTTTTTAGGAGGAGGAAGAGGGACGGGAACAAAGGCGAAAGAAAAAAGACAAGGAGGGGGAGACACAAACCCGCGGACACCACCCATTTTGAGACCCCGGCAATAAGTAGAGTGCATAGCCTTGTTATTAATCTCTCTGATTACTCACTGTCCGATATAGAACTAGAAATTCTATCAAGAGGGCCTTCATTTGTACCCACCACTATAGCAAATAGATTTGACTTAGAGGTGGAACTCTTTAAAATGGAAAGAAAACTAAATTTGAAATCTTTTTTCCTTAACAGGACGCCGGCCATACAGCAGCAGCAGCCACCGGTAGCCGCACAAGGTTTGACAAAAGAAACGGTATGTAAGCTTAAATCTAATTTTGTACCTCCTATTAAGAACTCAGCAGTACAAGCCTATATGAACTTGGTAAAATATAATGTAAATGCATATTTTAAGAAAAAACACCATGCACATTACAACATTAGTATTAGTAAAAAAAGTGTTTAAAACAACTGGCAGATAATCCAAACATTATTTTAAAGAGAGCTGACAAGGGAGGGGCACTAGTTCTACAAAACTATACACAATATAGGACAGAAGCCAACAGACAATTAGCAGATACTAACTGCTACACTAAATTAACATATGACCCCACGTTCTCATATCAAGGAAAAAAAACAAATTTTAGAACTGGGCCTAGGTAACACATGGCTTACTGAAAAAGAGATTGAATTTTTAACAATGGAACACCCACGCCGTCCAGTCTTATATCTTTTAACAAAGATACACAAGAGTCTCCATAATCCCCCAGGTAGACCGATAATATCGGCTACAAATTCAATAAACCAACCATTGTCGATGTTTGTAGATACATTTCTACAGCCAATAGTAGTAAAGGGAAGATCTTATATCAGAGACACATTTGATTTTCTGAATAAAATAAAATCTACAGAATTAAATGATAGAGACATAATTTTGGTGACCATGGACGTCACAAGTCTCTATAACATCATCCCGCACACTGATGGCTTAAATGTGGTCAGAGAAAAATTAGAAACATATCACAAAAAAGGTCCACCAACTGACTATATCATGCTCCTACTTCATTTTATCTTACATAAGAATTATTTTAAATTTGAGACAAACTTCTACTTGCAAACAACAGGTACCACCAAGGGTAGCAATGTAGCACCGTCATATGCAAATTTATATATGACAAACTTTGAGGAACAATACATCTATAACACACAATTTTTTAACAAGATGCTCTTCTGTTGTCGCTACATAGACGACCTCTTCTTTATCTGGGGGGGAACTGAGAATGAGCTTATTGAATTTTTTACATACTTAGCAGAGCTACCAACGCCTGTAAAGTTTACAAAAAATTGGAGTAAATCAGAGACAGCTTACTTAGATGTTTTGGTCACATACAAAGAACACGAACTGCATACAGATCTATTCAGAAAACCTACGGATAGAAATTCCACACTACATGGGTCAAACTTTCACCCAGACCCATTGAAAAGAATGTTACCTTATTCACAAAAAATAAGGGCGGGAAAGATAGTTGACAGACCCTCACATTTGGTCAGAACCTTGGATGAGATAAAAACAAGGTTTATTGAAAGAGGACATAAGGCATCGGTAGTGGAGAAATCATTAGAAAAAGAACCACTAGATAACATAAGATCATCAGAAAATGAAGAAGAAAAACTGACCTTTGTCAGCAAATATACAACCGCAAGTAGATTTGTAAAACAACCAATACTAAGACACTGGAAATCTTACAACTCAGATCTGATATTAGGTCCATATGTAGAAAACACCTAGATTTCCTACCAGAGAGAAAAATTCAAGGATATTCTTATTAAAGCAACCGACAAAACACTATATAGGAACACACTTTCTCCAGTGACCCTAAACCAGGCTTGTTTTATGTTTTAATTGTTTTAGTATGTTATCCTGATACAGAGTGATTCATTTGTCACCCAAGTATGGTGGCAAATTTAAAATTAAGAACGGATCACCTGTACCACCACACACAAGTTCAATATCTTATCAAATGCCCTTGTGACTTTATGTGGGTAAAACCAGAGGAGTCTAAAACAAGATTTATTGAACCAAAACAGAATAGCAATAAATCTGAGAATACTGTTTTTTTATTGATCATTGTGTAGAGTTCAAACACCCGTTTCTTCTCTGCTTTAATGGGGATTGAACACTAAAGAAAGGCCCCAGCATTGATTATAACTACTCTTTATTACGCGTGATCATACTGGACTTACACATTAGATACAGTTATATCCAAAAGGCTCAATGACTATATATCTATAACTCTGCTTTCTTATAGGGATAGAATGTTTCTTAGGTGGCATGGCTGCTGTTGGTGGAAAGCCTAAAGTGAGTAAGTTACAGAACAGTTGGCAGCACTTCATAAGTTTTTTTATTAAATGTTGTTTTAAAACTTAACATCTTGTGGCACTTTTAAACACTAAAAGTTACCACCAACCCTGATCACATACAATGATTTTTTCCATAAAGAATAAGTCAGACATTTAACTGATACCTCATGGAAATATGCTCATTACAGGTTTTTACGATGAAAAGATGCTCAGCACAGAACCGACGACCAGATGTACTAAGCAAATCTTTTAAAACTGCAGCGCAGCACAAGAGAAAAAGAACAATGTTATGAAGAATCCTACCTACAGATAGGAAAAGAGGATAACCAATCAGACTGAGGTGACTGATGTCAGACCTGACCAATGGAGAGTGGGAGACGACACTGGAATGCAAGTGATGACGTCACTGGAACGCAAAAACCGGAAGAGGAAGAGAAAACCGGAAGTAGACATTCGCGAACTGTTTGAGCATTGTATGGACACTGTATGAGCAAAGGACTGATCAGGGGAGGCGAATTGGGGTCAGCTGTGGGTAATGTTCACTTGTTTTTTTCACTTGTTATTCACCTGTATATGGGTAATGGTCAAGGATATATATACTGGGTAGATCCTGACTTATGTATGCCTAGTCAATTGATAAAGACCATAAGGTCGAAACGTTGTGTGGCACAATAAATCTTTCTTATTCAGAAATCCGTGGAGCGCTGGATCCCTTCTTTTCCTCAATACTTGTGGGGTAAACCAGCACTCATCAACCTATACTTCTCCCTGAGTGCCGGTTGCACCTCGCGCAGGATGATGTCAGGCACCGTATCGATGCAAGCGTATGTAGGTTGGGTTCTGGGAGCGGGTGTTCTTCTGTGAGCGGGTGTGCTTGTGGCGGCGGGCAAGGGTAGGTTGTCTGGGAGGAAGCTTGCCTCCTATCTTGGTCGCCGTGTTGTCTCCTGGCGTGGTTTTGACAGGGTTGTCATGTTATCCTCCTCCTCAACGGCATACATGTACACAAAATCTTCTGGTGGAGGGGGTTGTCTTGCTGATGGAAGGTGGTCGAAGGTCTCATTCATCACATCCATGCCACCCTCCTGCTCCGGCATCGGGGATACATGGACATGAACACCGAGCAAATTATGTATCCCCGCTATGTCAGTCTCTATTTTCTCCATCCGTCGATCCATCTTCTCCATCCGTTGATCCATCTTCTGCATCTGTTGATCCATATTTAGCATGGTCTTCAGAAGCAGATCTATCTTGACCAGCACAGTAGAGTTCCTGGGGATATCCACACTTAACCCATTTAGCATGCAGTCTAAAGAGCTGGTTCTTGTGCATGGCGTGCTGTGGACATCTGGGTGGATGGGTGCTACGGAGGATGAGATGGGGGTTCCATGGAGAGAAGCGGCAGCATCACCAAAGAAGGATGGAGGAGGTGACCTTTGGATTTCCGGGAGATAAGAAATGGCAGAGTCGTCTAAGCGTAATGGAGAAAGTGACCCGTGGATTTCAAGGGCACCAGCGGCAGTGTCGTCGAAGAGCAGTGGCGAATATGGCCTCTGGGTTTCCGGGAGAGCAGCGGCAGCGTCGTGGACGAGTAGTGGAGAAGATGGTCTGAAGATTTCTGGGAGAGCGGCGGCAGAGTCGTCGAAGTGTATTGATGGAAGTGGTCTGCGGGTTCGATGGGTTGGCTGCCATTTGTTTTGCGTTGAGTGTACATCACAGTATTTCTTCTTGACATAATAAGGCTTATGTGTTTTAAAACCCTTAGCCTTTGGGGTCAGCAGAATGTTTTCTTTATTAGCCTTAGCCTGTCGCTTTGGCCTTGGCTTGGAAACGGCTGCCGCCTTTCGCTTTTTCTGTGTGACAGGCACGGCAGAGGCGAGTGGCTTCCTGCGTCCGTAGAATCGGGGCTGATCCATGGAAGCAGATGGCACAATGCAGTATCTGGACAAGGGCAAGTTCAGATACAGATCATCAAGTGGGAGGCTATGCAAAGTGTGTAACCTATTATGCATGGCAACGAGGTACAGGTGTTGAAAGTGGGCGTACTCTAATGTGAGTCATTAACGTATAAATACACCATCCATTTTGTGGATTCACTGCACATTGAATACACAGACTAAATATTCAATATACATTCTTGTGTTTGTATTTCTTTCTACTTGCAGCAATGCCTGTTAAAAAGATTTCAAAGGATCTCAGCATGAGAATTAAGGAGATGTACATGAGCGGACACCGAATTGCAGATATCTAACGCGGGTTAGCTGCTTCTGGCCTCATTGTGCCATCAACCACCGTGTGCTATCATGCACTCGGAAAAACCAAACAACGCACGAGGACACCAACGGCAACTAACGTGTAAGTATATTTATATAACTATATATTATATACAGTATATATATTGTTTATATTGCTGCATATTAATAGAACAATATATTGTGTAGATCTCTCTAATTTTATAGTTATTTCGGTATATTTATATAACTACAGTATATATATTGTTTATATTGCTGCATATTTATAGAACAATATATTGTGTAGATCTATCTCATTGTGTATTATTTTTACTGCAAATGATGTGCTGTGCTTGTGGCCTACCGCACTGTAACTTACCGGATTGTTGTTTTTCTGTACATTGTAGAGAGACAACTCTTCTGGTCGACAAAATAAGTGAAGAGAATGATGAGAAGAGTGCATTAAGGGTCAAATACACTCTGCAGCAAAATCACAATCTCACTGTATCCGAGACCAGCATAAAGAAAATGAGACGCAGAATTGGATGGAAATATGGACGTGTGAGGTTAGTACTGGACAGTACAGGAGGTAAAAGTGTTGTTTAAGAAACTGTACTGTACATCTAAAATTATTTATTCCTTGTCATTACAGAGCGTACCCTATGATAAGTGACGTTAACAAAATCAAGAGATGGTCCAGGCCCAGGCATGGATCGACAGTGGAGAAACTTTCCAGGATTGCATCTTCACTGACGAGTCTACTGTTTCGCTGGAGAGATTTGCCACCTTTGCATTCCACAAAAAAGGTTGCATATCTATGAAGCCGCGTCCAAAACACCCAGTGAAGATGCATGTGTGGGGTGCCATCTCTAGGCGTGGACCAGGATGCATCGTCATCTTTGAAGGTACAGTAAAATGTATAATATACTGGACACCTAACAAGCTCCTATTGAACCCCCAAAATAACAACAACATATATATAAGCATATGAGTGTCACAGAGGAGTGCTACTGAGCATGGCAATATATATTTAAAACCAGAGACAGAACATAAAACACAGACAGAGCTCAGTTTTAGCACATCCAGTGAAACTCATACATGGTACAGTGCCTAAATATATATGTATAAATATCTATTAAGTAAAATGGTCTTTTAGTTTGACATTTTTGGCCAAAATTGTTGTAAGCCCCTGAGCCAACTGCACGGCAGACCACAATTCAGGGGTCCCTAACGCTAATATAAATTTTTAATAACCTGTGTAATAACAGGAAGAATGATTTATAGTAAATCTGTAAATATTAGTTGCAAAGTTCTAAGTCTGATTGAAGCCTTTATTAACCTGTACATTACCAGGAAAAGCACTCTGTATTAGAGTTGTCACAACCATCCTGCAAGCAAACAAATTCCCCTGTGTGGAAAATGCTATGGAGTGAGCCCTTAACCATTTAAATGTGGGAGGGGGTGAGCTTCAATTAAGTAGGAGGTTGCCACCCTCCAATCAGCCAAGACTAGCTGAAACACAATTGTAAAATATACTGGACACCTAACAAGCTCCTTTTGAACCCCCAAAATAACCACAACATATATATATATATAAGCATATGAGTGTCACAGAGGAGTGCTACTGAGCATGGCAATATATATTCATTATAACATTCATTATATAACATTCTTCCTGTTATTACACAGGTTATTAAGAATTTATATTAGCGTTAGGGACCCCTGAATTGTGGTCTGCCGTGCAGTTGGCTCAGGGGCTTACAACAATTTTGGCCAAAAATGTCAAACTAAAAGACCATTTTACTTAATAGATATTTATACATATATATTTAGGCACTGTACCGTGTATGAGTTTCACTGGATGTGCTAAAACTGAGCTCTGTCTGTGTTTTATGTTCTGTCTCAGGTTTTAAATATATATTGCCATGCTCAGTAGCACTCCTCTGTGACACTCATATGCTTATATATATATGTTGTGGTTATTTTGGGGGTTCAATAGGAGCTTGTTAGGTGTCCAGTATATTTTACAATTGTGTTCAGCTAGTCTTGGCTGATTGGAGGGTGGCAACCTCCTACTTAATTGAAGCTCACCCCCCCTCCCACATTTAAATGTTTAGGGCTCACTCCATAGCATCTTCCACACAGGGGGTTGTTTGCTTGCAGGTGGTTGTGACCAACTCTAATACAGAGTGCTTTTCCGGTAATGTACAGGTTAATAAAGGCTTCAATCAACTTGAACTTTGCAACTAATATTGCAGATTTACTATAATCAATTCTTCCTGTTATTCCAGGTTTTAAAATTTATATTAGCGTTAGGGACCCCTGATTGTGGTCTGCCGTGCAGTTGGCTCAGGGGCTTACAACAAATTTTGGCCAAAAATTCAACTAAAAGACCATTTTACTTAATAGATATTTATACATATATATTTAGGCACTGTACCGTGTATGAGTTTCACTGGATGTGCTAAAACTGAGCTCTGTCTGTGTTTTATGTTCTGTCTTTGGTTTTAAACAGTAAAATATATGTCACACACTTTTGCCTTACACACTGTACTGTACTAGTGTGCAGGACAACGATCCGAAGCACACCGCATCAATAGTGTATATCCTTGAGCGCGGTATCAACTGGGTGAAGACGCCAGCGAGGTAAGTGCGGTAACCGTGTCTCATTTTTTCCCACTGTTTTTACTGTGTACTGTATCTCTTAAACTAATTGTCATTTTTCCCCCCTCCCTCCAATGACAGATCGCCAGACTTCAATCCTATCGAAATTGTCTGGCATCAGCTGAAGGACCAAATCCGAAAAGTCGTGAAACCCTTCAAAAAGGATGAGTTGGCGAAAGGCATATTGAGTTTTTGGAACAATGTACTCACCGTGGAACGATGCAATAAATATATTGACCATATTGCGACTGTGTTGCCCATTGTGATCGCGCGTAATGGGCAAGCATCAGGAAGGTAGTATGGTATAGTACTGTACTGTAGTATTGTAAGTACAGTATGATACAGGTAAGTATGGCACAGATTTTTTCTTTCCTAGTAGTCAGACTATAAAGTAGTTCCAGTATAGACTAGTTTGACATTACTAACTGCATACTGTAGTCTAATATGGAGTAGCTATACAGTACGCAATGCCATAATACAGTATGCACCTACTGTAACTGCTCAATTTTTTTTTCCAGAGAGAGCAACACCAGCCATCTGGTTACAAAGTATTTAACAGTAGTCACAGTATACAGTACTTCCAGTATAGACTAGTTTGACAGTACTACACAGCACACAATGCCATAATACAGTATGCACATACAGTAACTGCACTCATTTGTTGTTTTCTTGTCTTTTCAGAAAAAAGGATGGACTGGGGGAGAGGGGGGGTATCGTGTAAAGTCTGTGAACTGTTTGTACAGTTAAGTGTACAGTATCTAAACTGCAGTCATGATGTACACAAAACCTCTCCTCTCTCAATGAACTACTGTACTGTACACAGAATGAGGAAGAAGATAAAGACGGAAAAAATTATATTACTATATATATATATTATTATATATTATATATATATAATTAATATTATTATCAATGTGCATTATTCATGATTATCCACCGGCCCTCAATTTCCACCTGACAGAAGAACTTAATAAAGACTGCATTTTGTATTATTCATGATTATTTTTATATTGTTTTTTTTTGTTCCTGATAAAATAAAATAAATATTTATTTACATTCATGATAATCATTATCATTGACAACAACCCAACCTCACACCTACACCAAAGAAAAAGAAAGAATGACAAAAGGTGGTAATTTACTGCACCAACAACACGAATCAGATAATGGTTATTTTAACTCTCAATTCTCACAGTGCTGTGCAAATCAAATTTACATATCAAATTCGAGAAGGGATTATAAAAAGCGTTACCGTAAACAAAGCCTCAAAGGGTTGGGGGGGATGGGTGAGTCATGCGCAGTAGTCATCAACTAGCTCCCATCCCAAAGAGGATTGCACGCAGGTGCAGCAGAGTGGTGATGCTCGGCTAGGGACAGATTAAAAACACAATGGCAAGCTTCAGAAACTGAATGACTCTGTAGATGTGTCTGTCGATAAGAGTTTCAAATCCTTGAGCGAGCCTTGTGTGTATGCGTGGGGGAGGGGAGGTACAGGGTACAGCTGCATGAAGGATTAGCTTTACTGCAGTTCAAATAAATGACATAATTTCAAAAGGCAGTTCAGCATAATAATTTGATCCCTACACCCCCAAATACAGAACATATAAAGCACACAAATAAACCATGTGCAGTCAAACGCACAGGGTCGCAGTCAAAAGCCACAGCACAGATTGAATATCGTAATATCAAGTTGGTCTAGGAAGGTTTGTGGAGAAAATAAAAATAAAAAATGAGGAGAAAAAAAAAAATATATATTTTTTTTGGTCGCTCACTCTTGAACTTCGCAAGCAAGCAGTGGTGAATTTACAGGCGCATGCACACTAATCATCAACTACAGTGTTGGTCGCCTTTAGCCTCCTGCGGCAGTTTCGGAGCAAAATTTAAACTTGCGGGCAGATGCGGCATGTTCCAGCCGTGTTCCGGCCGTTTTAGGCGCCGCGGGCGTTTTTCATTGTTTTTCATTGTTTAGCGCTATTAGCGCTGTCTAGCAGTTCAGTGCTGAATGCGGCTGAACACGTGAAAGTACGTGGCATACGGAGAACATTAGAGGACAACTCTGGGATGTAGGAGGATAAAAGGGGCCGCAGCAGTAGCTCCCATCCCAAAGAGGATTACACGCAGGTGCAGCAGAGAGGTGATGCTCGGCTAGGGACGGATTCAAAATACAATGGCAAGCTTCAGAAAATGAATGACTCTGTAGAGGTGTCAGTTGATAAGAGTTTCAAATCCTTGAGCGAGCCTTGTGTGTGTGCGTGGTAAAGGGGGGTACAGGGTACAGCTGCATGAAGGATTAGCAGTACTGCACTTCAAAGAAATGACATAATTTCAAAAGGCAGGTCATCATAATGATTTGATCCCTACACCCCCAAATACAGTACATAAAAAGCACACAAATCAACCATGTGCAGTGAAACGCACAGGGTTGCAGTCAAAAGCCACAGCACAGATTGAATATCGTAATATCAAGTTGGTCTAGGCAGGTTTGTGGAGAAAATAAAAATAAAAAATGAGGAGAAAAAAATATATATATTTTTTTTGGTCACTCACTCTTGAACTTCGCAAGCAAGCAGTGGTGAATTTACAGGCGCATGCGCACTAATCATCAACTACAGTGTTGGTCGCTTTAAGCCTCCTGTGGGCATTTTCGGCACAAAATTTAAACTTGCGGGCAGATGTGGCATGTTCCAGCCGTGTTCCGGCCGTTTTAGGCGCCGCGGGCGTTTTTCATTGTTTTTCATTGTTTAGCGCTATTTTAGCGCTATTAGCGCTGTCTAGCAGTTCAGTGGTGAATGCGGCTGAATGCGTGAAAGTGCGTGGCATACGGAGAACATTGGAGAACAACTCTGGGATGTAGGAGGATAAAAGGGGCCGCAGCAGTAGCTCCCATTCCAAAGAGGATTACATGCAGGCGCAGCAGAGAGGTGATGCTCGGCTAGGGACGGATTCAAAATACAATGGCAAGCTTCAGAAACTGAATGACTCTGTAGAGGTGTCAGTCTATAAGAGTTTCAAATCCTTGAGCGAGCCTTGTGTGTGTGCGTGGTAAAGGGGGGTACAGGGTATAGCTGCATGAAGGATTAGCTGTACTGCACTTCAAAGAAATGACATAATTTCAAAAGGCAGGTCATCATAATGATTTGATCCCTACACCCCCAAATACAGTACATAAAAAGCACACAAATCAACCATGTGCAGTGAAACGCACAGGGTCGCAGTCAAAAGCCACAGCACAGATTGAATATCGTAATATCAAGTTGGTCTAGGCAGGTTTGTGGAGAAAATAAAAATAAAAAATGAAGAGAAAAAAAAAATATATATATTTTTTGGTCACTCACTCTTGAACTTCGCAAGCAAGCAGTGGTGAATTTACAGGCGCATGCGCACTAATCATCAACTACAGTGTTGGTCGCCTTTATCCTCCTGCGGCAGTTTCGGCACAAAATTTAAACTTGCGGGCAGATGCGGCATGTTCCAGCCGTGTTCCGGCCGTTTTAGGCGCCGCGGGCGTTTTTCATTGTTTAGCGCTATTAGCGCTGTCTAGCAGTTCAGTGCTGAATGCGGCTGAACGCGTGAAAGTGCGTGGCATACGGAGAACATCGGAGAACAACTCTGGGATGTAGGAGGATAAAAGGGGCCGCAGCAGTAGCTCCCATCCCAAAGAGGATTACACGCAGGCGCAGCAGAGAGGTAATGCTCAGCTAGGGACGGATTCAAAATACAATGGAAGCTTCAGAAACTAAATGACTCTGTAGAGGTGTCTGTCGATAAGAGTTTCAAATCCTTGAGCGAGCCTTGTGTGTGTGCGTGGGAAAGGGGGGTACAGGGTACAGTTGCATGAAGGATTAGCTGTACTGGGATACCTTGGTTTAAGGACACTCACTTTAAGTACACTCGCGAGTAAGTACATCTCGCTCAATAGGCAAACGGCAGCTCACGCATGCGCCTGTCAGCACGTCCTGAACAGCAATACCGGCTCCCTACCTGTACCGAAGCTGTGCGCAAGCGGGGAGACTATAGAGCCTGTTACACATGCGTTATTTACACCAGTTATGCATGTATATGATGATTGCAGTACAGTACATGCATTGATAAGTGGAAAAAAGGTAGTGCTTCACTTTAAGTACATTTTCGCTTTACATACATGCACTGGTCCCATTGCGTACGTTAATGTGGGGTATGCCTGTACTGCAGTTCAAAGAAATGACATAATTTCAAAAGGCAGGTCATCATAATAATTTGATCCCTACACCCCCAAATACAGTACATAAAAAGCACACAAATCAACCATATGCAGTGAAACGCACAGGGTTGCAGTCAAAAGCCACAGCACAGATTGAATATCGTAATATCAAGTTGGTCTAGGCAGGTTTGTGGAGAAAATAAAAATAAAAATGAGGAGAAAAAAAAATATATTTTTTTTTTGGTCACTCACTCTTGAACTTCGCAAGCAAGCAGTGGTGAATTTACAGGCGCATGCGCAGTAATCATCAACTACAGTGTTGGCCACCTTTAGCCTCCTGCGGCAGTTTCGGCGTGAAATTTAAACTTGCGGGCAGATGCGGCATGTTCCGGACGTGTTCCGGCCGTTTTAGGCGCCACAGGCGTTTTTCATTGTTTTTCATTGTTTAGCGCTATTAGCGCTGTCTAGCAGTTCAGCGCTGAATGCGGCTGAATGCGTGAAAGTGTGTGGCATACGGAGAACATCGGAGAACAACTCTTGGATGTAGGAGGATAAAAGGGGCCGCAGCAGTAGCTCCCATCCCAAAAAGGATTACACGCAGGCGCAGCAGAGAGGTGATGCTCGGCTAGGGACAGATTAAAAACACAATGGCAAGCTTCAGAAACTGAATGACTCTGTAGAGGTGTCTGTCGATAAGAGTTTCAAATCCTTGAGCGAGCCTTGTGTGTGTGCGTGGGGGAGGGGTACAGGGTACAGCTGCATGAAGGATTAGCTGTACTGCAGTTCAAAGAAATGACAATTTCAAAAGGCAGGTCAACATAATAATTTGATCCCTACACCCCCAAATACAGTACATAAAAAGCAGAAAAATCAACCATGTTCAGTCAAACGCACAGGGTCGCAGTCAAAAGCTACAGCACAGATTGAATATCGTAATATCAAGTTGGTCTAGGCAGGTTTGTGGAGAAAATAAAAATAAAAAATGAGGAGAAAAAAAAAAATATTTTTTTTTTTGGTCACTCACTCTTGAACTTCGCAAGCATGCAGTGGTGAATTTACAGGCGCATGCGCAGTAATCATCAGCTATCAAGCAGGAATGTGAGTGAAACCAGAAAGACACACATTCAAAGGAATGATGTGGGAAAGGTGTACTGCACCGTGGATAAGATAATAAGTTGAAATACTGCAGTGCAGTAAATTATCCTGTGTGTGCGGGAGCGAGCGAGGGGAGTGCGCTGTATATGCCGAAATGTGATACTGTTACAGCACACGCCTATGCGTTTCAACAATTTTCAAATGAGACATACAGTACAGCACTGCGCACGCACACGCAGACTGTGTACTGACGTAGGTTGAACTGCTAAAGTACCTGTATTAGACTTCGAAGACAACACCTCGCGAACGCCCCCCTTAGTTTTTAGATGGTATTGCAGTATTGCACACAGAGATAATAAAATGCTAATACATTACGAGTGCTAAAATACCGCAATACACTCCGGACAAAAAAATATATACTGAATCTGCCCGCGGTTATCAGAATTGTGCCGCTACGGCCGCACGAGGCTAAAGGCGGCCGCCACTGTATACTACTAAATTCTTCAAATTAGTGTTCAACAGTTCCATAATGTGATTTTATAGCATGCATCTTAACGGGATTTTAGGTCACAGTCTATAAAGTATATTTAATATTACAAAATATTGTTGGTAGTTTTAGGTTGGTAATGAATGCTATTTATTTGAATGTGCTTTCATTTTAATTATAAGAGCCATGGCAATTTTCTTGTGAATTTATAAAAAATTAGACTGTTATCTATGAAGCTGATTTAAGATCTCTACAAATGTCATGATATTACATTTTTAAGCAAAGCAAGAAAGCTGTGGACAAAAGAAAGAAGAAATTAACAACCTCCTCTGACATTTAGTACTCTTCTAGTCTTGAAACCGTGGTCACTTTATGAGCAGAAATGCCAGAACAATGAATATGACAACATACATTATGGAAGTAATACATGGGCATTTATCCAGAAGTTACTTTCTATGATGTTATATCATCAACCACGAGGCACTGCTATATTCCTCATCCACTTTATTTTTCTATTCTCTTTAAGCACAATGTTGTGATTAAAGGTTGCAGTCCCACTTAATTACATATACTGGAATTGCACTAAAAAAAATTACTTAGCTTTGCAATAGGCATTATATCATTCATATTTAAAAAGTAGAGAATTCACAATCTGTATTATTTATAGCATATTACAGTATGTGTACAATTTAGTTGAGTTCATACATGTTTTTACACATTCAGTGTACTACTGTATATATTCATTTGCATTGGAATGTGATGATTTTTACTGTACAAACAACATTTGTTAAAATGTAATTCAGATAACCTAATGGAACAAATGTACACTGCGTTAGTCTTTATGTGTGAGCATATTAGCTACTATAGTCTGTCTGTCTGTCTGTCTGTCTGTCTGTCTGTCTGTCTGTCTGTCTGTCTATCTATCTATCTATCTATCTATCTATCTATCTATCTATCTATCTATCTATCTATCTATCAATGCTAGGTAAAAACCATCTCTAAATCCTCATTGAAGCCTTTGCTGTGTGTATTATATAGTATATGCAAGTGATCCAATGCTACTGTAGGTAAAAACCATCTCTAAATCCTCATTGAAGCCTTTGCTGTGTGTATTATATAGTATATGCAAGTGATCCAATGCTTGGTAAAAACCATCTCTAAATCCTCATTGAAGCCTTTGCTGTGTGTATTATATAGTATATGCAAGTGATCCAATGCTGTATTTGAATGCTGTTTTCTGTCTACCCCATAATCAAATTAAGTGTTGCCACCTAGGCAGGGAACACTCTGTGTAGAAAACTATTTGTTTGAATGTGCCTCAGATGTGCTAATTAAGCAGACAGAACCCCACTGTCAGGTGACTTTTTAGGACTATATAAACCCAGTCAGAACAGCTAGTATGCCTGCAGCCCATATCAGAGTGGCCCATTATAAGTGGCATGACTACAGAACAACTGAAGTTTAAAAGGAAGTTCAAAAGAAGTGAGGAAGAAGTGGACACCCCCAACTGGCCCTGATTCCTGCATTTGAACTACGCTGGAAAGGAGGATATCATCAATACCAGACTGCATCATTACTGCTGTGATGCTGCCTTTACCATTTATATTTGATGTAACTTCACTTCTTCTCAAATTATGCACTTCTTTTTACCAGCCTCAGTATGTCTCTAACTCTATTCATATATCTCCATCTCTCCTTCCTTCACCACTTCTCTGTTCACATGAACTCCTTTCTTACCTGCGTCCTCTGACACCACACAGCTATATCCCCTGCACTAAAAAACACCCCTACAAATCATCCTCACACATCCTTTTTCTATCCATGCTTCTCCTCCTTGCTTCTGGGGATATCTATCCCAATCCTGGTCCCTGTCTTATTCCTACATGTGCTCGTCCTTGCCTGCCAACTGCAACCTCTACTCCTTCTGGTGTCAACCCCTCCAACCTCATACCCATCCCCTGCCACCCTCTCTCCTCTCTCCCTTTCTCCTGTGCCCTTTGGAATGCTCGCTCCCTCTCTAACAAGTTCCTCTCTGTGCATGACTTCTTTCTCTCTCACTCTCTGCTCCTATTTGCTATAACTGAGACCTGGCTCACTCAGTCTGACTCTGCTCTGGAAGCTGCCCTCTCCTATGGTGGCCTTTCCTTCTCGCACACTCCTCGCACTGATGGCAGGGGTGGAGGCATGGGGCTCCTGCTCTCCTCTCTCTGTCGTTACTGAACCCTTCCTATTCCTCCCTCTCTTGCTTTTCCCTCCTTTGAGGCTCACACTGTCCAGATTTTCTCTCCTCTCCCTGTTCATGTGGCGGTCATCTATCACCCACCTACCTCTACTCATCCCCCTTCTGCCTTTCTCTCTCACTTTGAATCCTGGCTCTCTTTCTTCCTCTCCTCAGAAACCCCTGTTCTTCTCCATGGGGACTTCAATTGCCACATTGATGACCCCTCTCTCCCTTGGGCTTCCCTCTTTCTTTCTCTAACCTCTTCTTTTGGCCTTCAACAGTGGACTGCAGCCAGCACCCACAGGGATGGCCACTACTTAGACCTGGTTTTCACTAAGAACTTCTCTCTCTCCGATTTCTCCATTTCCCCTTTTCCTCTCTCTGACCATCATCTCATCTCATTCTCTCTATCTCTCTTCTCCACTTCTCCACCTCCATCTACACCCCGGTTCTGCAGAAACCTGCGCTCTATTCACTTACCTGACTTTGAGTCCACTTTACGCTCCTCCCTCTCCTCTCTCAGCTCTGCTACAGACCCCGACAACCTGATCAGGAACTTCAACTCTGTCTTCTCCTCCTCTCTTGATCTACATGCCCCACTTTCTCTCTGCCGCAATCGCCCTTCTAACACTAGACCCTGGCTAAATTCCCACACACGCATGCTGCGTTCCTCCACTCGTTCCTCTGAACGCCTCTGGAGGAAGTCTCAAACTCTCGCAGACTTCCTTCACTACAAATTTATGGTATCCTGTTTCAACTCTGCCCTCTCGCAAGCTAAACAAGCCTACTTTTCTGCACTAATCAACATCACAAGTCTAACACACGCCGACTGTTCTCTGTCTTGTTGATAGGCGAACTCCTCCAGCAGCAGCAGCAGCAGCAGCAGCAGCAGCAGCAGCAGCAGCAGGAAGCAAAGCGGGCACAGCCGTAAATCAACAGGTTTGGACGAGGGTGGTGATTCGAAGATTTATAAACAGACATGTGTAGCTGATGGATCCTATAATGCATTTCAGCCCTCAGGTTGACAAAGGCCTGAGGGCTGAAATGCATTAGAGGATCCATCAGCTACACATGTCTGTTTAAGAAATCTTTCTAGTCACCACCCTCGTCCAAACCCTGTTTGATTTACGGCTGTGCTCCGCTTTGCTTCCTGCTGCTGCTGCTGGAGGAGTTCGCCTGCATTTCCCCGCTGGACTGCACGCTGGGTAGTCGCTGCTCCTGGAGGAGATCACTGCCAGTCACACGACCGCCCTACGTGATGTCATAGTCACGGAAGGGTTGGCGGTGCAACATTCAAGATACAGAGGACTGAGTCACGGCGATTTCTATTCTCCTAACCGTGAGTGTCTGCAAAAATTTGTGCCCAGAGCTGGGCCAGTTGCGACACTAACTACACATATACAGAGATCACGTCTAATCGTGTTATGTATCCTTATACTATGTATTGATGTATGCAGCAACTACCATGTCATTTTCTGATGCACCTGATGGGATAATCTGTTTATCCGGTTTCACTCTGTCTTTGATACTCTACTCAAACCACGCTCAGCTGCCTCTCCTTCCTCCATCTCCGCTCAGGACTTTGCTGACTATTTTAAGGAAAGTGTGGAATCCATACGTCAGAACATCCCCTCTGTTTCTTCCTCCCATCCTACACCTCTTCCTAACTCTCCTCCTGCCTTCCTTGACTCTTATTCCACTGTCTCAGAGGAGGATGTGTCTTTGTTGATCGCCTGTTCTCCCTCTACCACTTGCCCTCTTGACCCCATTCCCTCCCATCTCCTAAAACTTCTTGCTCCTACTATATTCCCTATGCTCACACACATTTTTAACTCCTCCCTCTGCTCTGGAACCTTTCCATCCTCCTTCAAACATGCAACAGTCATACCATTACTCACAAACAGCAAGCTTGACCCTACATGTCTTTCTAACCATCGACCTGTCTCCCTCCTGCCTTTTACCTCTAAACTCCTTGAACGTCTTGTATTCTCTCGCTTGCTCCATTTTCTCAACACCTATTCTCTCCTAGACCCTCTACAATCTGGCTTCCGCACTGCTCACTCCATGGAAACAGCCCTCACTAAAATAACTGACGACCTCCATGCTGCCAAAGATAGAGGTCATTACACTCTGCTCATATTACTCGACCTCTCTGCAGCATTTGAGGTTGTGGATCACCCTCTTCTCCTTCACATTCTCCATACTCTTGGTATTTGGAACAAAGCTCTATCCTGGATCTCATCCTACCTCTCCCATCGTACTTTCAGTGTCTCTTCTGCTAACACCTCCTCCTCCTCTATTGATCTCTCTGTGGGGGTACCCCAGGGCTCTGTCCTGGGACCTCTTATCTTTTCTCTGTACACACTCTCTCTAGGTGACCTAATAACAGTTTTTGGGTTTAAATATCACCTCTATGCTGACGACACACAAATATACTTTTCAACACCTGACCTTACACCTGCTATACAGACCAAAGTTTCTGAATGTCTCTCTGCTATCTCATCCTGGATGGCCCTCCGTCGCCTTAAACTCAACATGGCTAAAACAGAGCTCCTCATACTTCCTCCCAAACCTGGCCCTACTACCTCCTTCCACATTACTGTTGGAACTACGATCATTCACCCAGTAGCCCAAGCACGCTGCCTAGGGGTCACACTCGACTCCTCTCTCACATTCGCCCCTCACATTCAAAACATTTCTAAAACCTGTCGCTTTTCCTCCGCAATATAACAAAGATACGCCCTTTCCTCTGTTGCTCGACTGCTAAAACTCTGACTCAGGCCCTCATTCTCTCCCGTCTTGATTACTGTAACCTCCTGCTGTCCGGCCTTCCTGCCTCTCACCTGTCTCCCCTACAATCTATCCTAAATGCTGCTGGCAGAATCACTCTACTCTTTCCTAGATCTGTCTCAGCATCTCCCCTCCTGAAATCCCTCTCCTGGCTTCCAATCAATTCCCGCATCTCACACTCCATTCTTCTCCTCACTTTTAAAGCTTTACACTCTTCTGCCCCTCCTTACATCTCAGCCCTAATTTCTCGCTATGCACCATCCCGACTATTGCGTTCTGCTCAACGATGTCTTCTTTCCACCCCCTTTTTATCTAAAGCCCTCTCCCGCCTTAAACCTTTTTCACTGACTGCCCCACACCTCTGGAATGCCCTTCCCCTCAGTACCCGACTAGCACCCTCTCTATCCACCTTTAAGACCCACCTTAAGACACACTTGCTTAAAGAAGCATACGAATAGCACTGTGAACATTCTGAACACATGATACATAAAGCTTGGCCCTCTGCAGACGCACTTACTAGAACTCCCTCCTACTGTCTCTGTACGTTCTCCCTACCTACCAATTAGATTGTAAGCTCCTCGGGGCAGGGACTCCTCTTCCTTAATGTTATGTTTATGTCTAAAGCACTTATTCCCATGATCTGTTATTTATATTATCTGTTATTTATTCGATTACCACATGTATTACTACTGTGAAGCGCTATGTACATTAATGGCGCTATATAAATAAAGACATACAATACAATACAATTCCACTTTTCTGTCAGTTTAAATTTTAGGGAAACAATTGTCAAAGTTATCGTATTTTAATTGAAACCAACTGCCAAACTGGGCATGAAAAATAATCACATTCTTTCTGATCTTGAAAAGACAACTTTGTGAATTTTAATGTGGCTTTGCTTTTGAAACAGTGAGTGAACGTGACCTATTTTCCTTTACTGCACTAATTTGATTTGTGTTAGTACTCCATAGGGAGTCAGGAACATTGTTTGCTAAATAAACTCAGGAGGGTCCAAGGATACTGCAAATATTTTGAATTTTCAAGTCTCAGAACTTAATCGGACTCAAGGAACCTTTTCTTAAGCCGTGTATCCAATTACCTTGATTTTTGTTGATTTTCTTGTGCATGTATCACAGTGTTACTGTTTGTTAGAAAAAAATATTAAGGAGCCTGTTTCAAATGTAAACTGTAATAATAATGTTTTGATAAAAATGCAAAAGTAAATACTGTATTATGTTTTTCTTCTATATTTTGGGGTTTGATATTTTAGGGAATTATGGTAATAGGGAAACTATTGCAAGGACGCTGCCATTGACTTGAGTGTAAGTTTTCACATGCTGGTCTCCCCATCAGTACTTTCACAGCGGAATACCACAATCACATCACATTATTTTGAGATGTTGTCAGTGGTTGCAAAGACAACATAATGCTCTTTCAATCAGTGTATAGATGGCAGTGTTAGACCTTTCAGTGTTACTCTCTAAGACAGAAAGGGGGTCATGCACTAAGCTCCGTTAAGTCACTTTTAGAGCGCAAAGTGCTCTTAGAACGTGATGTTGCGCTGAACCCGATGCACTAAGCAACGCAAACAGGCACTTTGCGCTCTAAAACAGACTTTTTTCAAGAATTTTTTCTAAGTCCAACTTTGCTCGTTCGTTACCCTGTTTGCGTTAAATTCTGCCCTTAAGCGGGATGCACTAAGCAACGCAATCTTAGCGTACGTGAAAGTTGCGTTGATCAGAACACATCAGCTCAAGTTAGACACAAAAAAAGCTGGACTTAGAAAAAATTATTGCTTTACATTTTTGCATGCGCAACACCCATTCAAAAGGCTGGACCAATTTCGTTGTCTACTTATTGGAGTGCCCCTATGGCCTCCAATATGTGGGAAAGACTATAAGACCCCTTAGGACACGCATTTTGGAACATGTGGGAAATATCAGAAGGAAGTTATTAACGCATAGTGTGCCAAAACATTTTATGCAAGCACACAATGGTAATCCTGCAGGCCTCACATATAGAGCTATTGAATGTGTAGACCCCCATTGGAGAGGGGGGGACAGGACAGGAGATTAATCCAGCGTGGGAGCTTCTGGATCTTTAAATTAAAAACTTTGGAACCTGATGGTCTTAATGTTGATATTGATATTGCCGCCATTCTATAGGATCATGTCTTTTATATAACAATATATTGATATATAATTCATTGTTATTGTCTCAATAGGTTTATTTTATATGGTTTTATATAATCTTCCACTTTTATGTTTCTTGTTTGTATTTTACCCTCCCTTCCCCCCAAGTTGATATCTGATTGTTGCTGGTTCTAACTCTCCCAGCTTTTTAACGACCATTCTTTATGTTTTGTGTTCTTTAATATTATATTTATAGCGACCTTATATCATGTGCTTTATTAAAATTATTATTATATTTATATAAATATGTACGAACATTAGCTCCGCCCCTTGGAGGATGATATGTTATATCCCTTCTCTTCAAGTTGGTATCCAAATGATTGGCGTTGGTTTTATCTACACAGTTTTTTAATGTTGCCAGTTTTTTAATGTTGTTTATATCCCAGTCTCATGTCTTATAGGGAATCCATATACATTTTTCATTCAAATCATTATAGGGATTTGTGTTTCATATCGGACATTAGCCCCGCCCCTCTGGAGGATGATAGATTCAAAATCGAGCAATTCGCACCACCATTGGTGGAAATGATGCAGGCAGTTGATTGGAAGAATGATGTCACATGCGACTCCCGATTGGCTGTGCCTCTGCATATTGTGCAAGCTTGCCCCTGACAGGTACCAAAGACTCCTGAGGAAGCCGCCAGCGAAACGCAGAAGTGCCCTTGCGTTTAGTCTCTGGTTCCTGTACCTATAGAAGCCCGCTGTGCCCGCAGTGTGACGCAGTCACGTGGTGCAGAAGACTGGTGGAGAGAACCAAACCCGGAAGTCCTGCGGTGGCTGGCAGTGGAGGAATCGCCGGCGCAGCTTGACCCCCTGCAGCAGTTTCACCACATACAGGTTTCATCTCCCACAACGGACACAAACTGAGCTCTATTTCCATTGCCTTATTTCTGGGGCTTTTCTGTAAGTTCCCACTGCATCTGAGTGCTCCCTGATGTTTACCAACTAAACCCATTTCTGTTCCCACATTTGTGTGGCAATTTTTTTTATTTTATTTTTTATTTTTTTGTGTCCACTGTGCATGTTTGCATTTCCACCCAATCATACAGGTTTTAAGTAGTGGCAATTCATATCTTTGTCCACTGTGTATGTTTGCATTTCCAGTTGCATCATTTCCCAATCAGACAGGATCGCACTATCATATGTGTTATGTATTTTCCCCACATGTTCATCCTGGTGTCTGCGCTCCCTGACTTCTTGACACTGCAACTAGTTAAGGATCTACAAAGAAGATCCATTGAAGGTCGAGCTGCAATTTGAACACTGGTTGTATATTTTCATTTTATTATCTGTTTTCTTGTTTCATTATATTGTATTAATTCCTCCCATCTGGAACACCCTTAGGAGCGCCTGGGGATTTCTGTGTTCTCTCATTCACTTCCTGTAACTAATAGCTGAACCTGTGGCTGTTCCAGATACAATGGATACCATTGTTGAAGATTTTTCAGACAGTGTCACAGATAACGTCTTCACAAGACGTCTTTTGAGAAGTAGAGACATCAAAACTTTACTGATTAAATCAGAAGTATCCAAACAGGATTTTTTAATAAATGAGTTCAATAAATTAGAACGATTACTAATCAAAGAGACCCGAAAATGGTGGGGTCTCATCTTTCTGGAAAAATACTTAGATGAAGAAAGGATCCCGAGGGGCCTGAGATTATTTAAGAATCCTACTTTTGATTTTGAGGATGAGAAATTTGATAAAGTTTGGGACAAAACCTTATATGAATGTTCCTTCGAGTTGATGCGCCTCATAACGGCTTATCATAAAAAATCTCTAGGATTAATGGATACAGAAATCAATCAAATCCAAATTGCAATAGAGTCTTTAGAACATACAGAAGAGTTTAAGAAAAAAGATAAAGAAGTACAAGAGGTGATTGATAAATTAGAGATTGGCATTATAGAAGCTAAATCATTTAAATTCGATAGGGATGAAGAGGATTATATTAGTGGAAATTTTAGAAGTTGGAAGAAACTTAAAATCGCTGATAATAAGAATTTCTTTAATAAACGAGATCCCAGTAACCATTATAGACCTTTTCCTACTCAAGCTAAAGGAGGAGTGACTTACTCTAAGCCATCTAAATCAGAATCCCCCATTCGACGAAGAACGTCTCAGGGGGAAGCCCAATCTGCCACTAATAAACAAGAGACCAAAAGTCCATCCAATAGAGGGGGTCATAGAGATAAATCACCAAGATTACCCCGAAAGAATAGTCTCACACGAGATATGAGATCTCCAAGAAAATCCCCTGAATCTAAAGAATCATATAGAGAAGACCTGAGAGGCCTACCAACTAGAAGGGATAAATCCAGAGATAGATCAGGCAGAGACGAGAAATCTAAAGATTTAGAAAGGAGAGAAGAAGGCAGACCATGGAGAAAATCCAGCAGATTTATCCATAGTCCCAGGAAAGAGCAGCAGAAGAATGTTAGTAGTAAGAATACGAGCTCCTATTTTTTAGACAACGTCCCCCATCACAGCAGATGGGAAGACCCGAACAGGTATGCAGTACTGGAGGATCAGAGTTGGGAACACAGACACCAAAACCCCAAAGGAAAAGAAGCCTAGGGGAAAGAGAGGAAGAAGGGGGGAAAAGGTCAAAACCAACGAATCATTGAGTAGTATCTTCAATCTTAGCACTATAGTTTTAACCCCAGCACAAAATTCTATCCTAAAGAAAGGGCTTCATTTTGCTCCCACCATAGGACCCAATAGCTTTGAGCTATTTTTAGATGCAAACAAGTATCTACGGAAACTGGCATTGAAAAGATTTTTTCTGTTAAAAAATAGTACCTCGCAATCTAATGAGAGAGACATGACCAATCAGTCCATTAATATAGGAGATGAGAATGAGACGAGTCCTCATTTTAGGCATACTTCTCTAAAGAGGAAATCAACCTTTTACCCAAGTTTCAGTAAAGGTCCACATCTAGACACCTTTTACCATTTAGTCTTAAAAAGCTTCGGCAAATTGCAAGATAATAAGCCTTTTCGTAACAATCTAAGCCCTGCAGAGCGCACAGCGTTTAAACAATTAATGGATGATGATAGGATCATCATAATGCAAGCCGATAAGGGGGGAGGTGTGGTTGTAATGGATAAGAGTTACTATATTAAAGAGGCAGCCAGAATTTTAAGTGACATAACAACCTATGAGAAACTTACAAGAGATCCCATGAAAATGTTTTTAGATGCTTTAGATGCACATTTATTAAAGGGGAAACAAAAAGATATTTTGAATGAAAAAGAATTTCTATATCTTAGTGTACCAAAACCGATTATACCGGTAATTTATTTTCTCCCGAAGATTCACAAAAATTTACAAGAACAGCCCGGGAGACCTATTCTCTCAGGGATTGGGTCTATAACAGAAAATCTGTCAGAATATATTGACATTTTTTTTAATTAAATACGTTACGAAGATACGATCTTATTTAAGAGACACCATGCAGGTATTAGAAATCCTCAACAAAACAAAATGGGGAAAGGGTTGCTTTTTAGTGACAACAGATGTCACATCACTATACACTTCAATAAATCACAATCAAGGTGTAGGTGCCATACGGAGAACCTTGATAGGAGATCAGGATCTGATGCCGGACCAAGTTGACTTTATAGTAGATAGCATAATTTTTATCCTGGAACACAATTATTTTTCTTTTAAAGATATGTTTTATGTACAAAAGTGTGGGACCGCTATGGGGACCAGGTTCGCTCCAAGCTATGCGAACTTGTTCATGGGCGTCTGGGAACTAGACTACATCTGGTCTCAGAACCCATTTGGCTTGAACCTGGTCCTCTGGCATAGATATATCGATGACATTTTTTTTTTTTATTTGGCAAGGTGATGAGACATCACTAAATTGCTTTTTACAATATCTAGATATAAACCCCTTTAATCTTCGCTTCACTAGCAAGTATAGTCCAGTCCAAGTTGAGTTTTTAGACCTATTAATTTTCATCGAGAATGATCAACTGAACACTAAAACTTTTTTCAAACCTGTTGATTCCAATAATTACGTTCTATGATCCAGCTGCCACCATCCAGGCTGGATACGGAATATACCATTTGGGCAGTTGAAACGCATTAAGTGTAATTGCAGTAAGGAGGCAGACTTTCAGAGTCAATTAAACATTATACAAAAAAGATTTTTAGATAGAAAGTATGACACATCAACCGTTATGGAGGCAATGCGAAAAACCAATGAAATTGATCGTGCCTCTCTTCTGCAACCTAAATTAAGACAACAGAATGAAATAAGCTTTCAAACTGCTTTTACTATGCCTTACAATAGGAAGGCTGCAGAAATTAAAGGTATTATCAATAAATATTGGCACTTTTTAAAAGATGATCCAGTGTTGGGTAGTGTATTAGAAGATAGACTCAGGGTAATTTTTAAAAGAGCCCCCAATTTAAAAAAAACGTTTGGCTCCAAGCGCTTTCAAAACAGAAACACAAGAGGGGTGGCTAAGAAAACCAAAAGGATGTTATAAATGTATTAACTGTAAGGCCTGCTCTTTCGCTTCCAAAAATAAATTAGATTTTAAATCAAACATAACTGGTGAGGTCTTTAAAATGAAACATTTTGCCAATTGTAGGAACAATTTCGTTGTCTACTTATTGGAGTGCCCCTGTGGCCTCCAATATGTGGGAAAGACTATAAGACCCCTTAGGACACGCAATTTGGAACATGTGGGAAATATCAGAAGGAAGTTATTAACGCATAGTGTGCCAAAACATTTTATGCAAGCACACAATGGTAATCCTGCAGGCCTCACATATAGAGCTATTGAATGTGTAGACCCCCATTGGAGAGGGGGGGATAGGGACAGGAGATTAATCCATCGTGAGAGCTACTGGATCTTTAAATTAAAAACTTTGGAACCTGATGGTCTTAATATTGATATTGATATTGCCGCCTTTCTATAGGATCATGTCTTTTATATAACAATATATTGATATATAATTCATTGTTATTGTCTCCATAGGTTTATTTTATATGGTTTTATATAATCTTCCACTTTTATGTTTCTTGTTTGTATTGTACCCTCCCTTCCCCCCAAGTTGATATCTGATTGTTGCTGTTTCTAACTCTCCCAGCTTTTTAACGACCATTCTTTATGTTTTGTGTTCTTTAATATTATATTTATAGCGACCTTATATCATGTGCTTTATTAAAATTATTATTATATTTGTATAAATATGTACAAACATTAGCTCTGCCCCTTGGAGGATGATATGTTATATCCCTTCTCTTCAAGTTGGTATCCAAATGATTGGCGTTGGTTTTATCTACACAGTTTTTTAATGTTGCCAGTTTTTTAATGTTGCTTACCTCCCAGTCTCATGTCTTATAGGGAATCCATATACGTTTTTCATTTAAATCATTATAGGGATTTGTGTTTCATATCGGACATTAGCCCCGCCCTCTGGAGGATGATAGGCTCAACATCGAGCAATTCGCACCACCATTGGTGGAAATGATGCAGGCAGTTGATTGGAAGAATGATGTCACATGCGACTCCCGATTGGCTGTGCCTCTGCATATTGTGCAGGCTAGCCCCTGACATGTACCAAAGACTCCTGAGGAAGCCGCCAGCGAAATGCAGAAGTGCCCTTGCGTTGAGTCTCTGGTTCCTGATCCTATAGAAGCCCGCTGTGCCCGCAGTGTGATGCAGACACGTGGTGCAGAAGACTGGTGGAGAGAACCAAACCCGGAAGTCCTGCGATGGCTGGCAGTGGAGGAATCGCCGGCGCAGCTTGACCCCCTGCAGCAGTTTCACCACATACAGGTTTCATCTCCCACAACGGACACAGACTGAGCTCTATTTCCATTGCCTTATTTCTGGGGCTTCTCTGTAAGTTCCCACTGCATCTGTGTGCTCCCTGATGTTTACCAACTAAACCCATTTCTGTTCCCACATTTGAGTGGCAATTTTTTTTATTTTTTATTTTATTTATTTATTTATTTTTTTGTGTCCACTGTGCATGTTTGCATTTCCACCCAATCATACAGGTTTTAAGTAGTGGCAATTCATATCATTGTCCACTGTGTATGTTTGCATTTCCAGTTGCATCATTTCCCAATCACACAGGATCGCACTATCATATGTGTTATGTTTTTTTCCCCACATGTTCATCCTGGTGTCTGCGCTCCCTGACTTCTTGACACTGAAACTAGTTAAGGATCTACAAGGAAGATCCATTGAAGGTCGAGCTGCAATTTGAACACTGGTTGTATATTTTCATTTTATTATCTGTATTCTTGTTTCATTATATTGTATTAATTCCTCCCATCTGGAACACCCTTAGGAGCGCCTGGTGATTTCTGTGTTTTTACTTCTCTAGTTTGGCATACAGAAGATTCTCCCGAAGGCGAGACAAGACCAGTTTAGTGTGATGGATGTGTTCAGAGAGAGATTTATAAAAGATGATGATGTCGTCAAGATAGATAATGACAAGAAGATTGAGAAGATCTCGAAAAAGCTCATTTATGAATTCTTGGAATACTGATGGAGCATTACAAAGGCCAAAGGGCATGACTAGATATTCGTAATGTCCATCACGAGTATTGAAGGCCGTCTTCCATTCATCACCTTGGCGTATATGGAAAAGATTATACACTCCTCGAAGGTCCAATTTGGAGAAGATTGTGGACCCTTGTAAGAGATCAAAAAGCTCAGAAATGAGCGGTAATGGGTAGTGGTTCTTCACAGTGATCTTATTGAGCCCTCTGTAGTCGATACAAGGGCGGAGAGACCCGTATTTCTTTTTAACAAAGAAAAAGTCAGCCCCAGCTGGGGATGAAGAATTACAAATAAATCCCCTCTTCAGGTACTCTTGAATATATTCGGACATAGATTTGGTCTCAGGAAGAAAAAGAGGGTAAGATCTGGGTTTGGGAAGAACAGAGCCTGGCAAAAGTTCAATCGGGCAATCAATGGGCCGATGTGGGGGAAGAACCTTGGAGCGTACCTTTTTGAAGACATCTTTAAACTCAACATAAACTTCAGGAATAGTAGGTTTGTTTTCAATAGGGACGCTTAAACCGCAGATTTGTGGACTCGGAGAAAAACAAGACTTGGTACATTGGGGACTCCTCAATATGGGTCCGTTGTTGGTCCAATCCAACTGTGGGTTGTGTCATTGAAGCCAGGGAAGGCCTGAGATTAACTCAACAGATGGTGTATGAATAACGTCCAGAACAATCTCCTCCTTATGGCCATCTTTAGTGATGAGAGAAAGTTCACAAGTCTTCAGAGAGATGAAGGCTGGCTGGAGAGGACGTCCGTCGATGGCTTCCTTCCCAATAGGCACAGATTTGCGAAGAAGCGGGATCCTGTTCCTTAGAGCAAAGTGTTGATCAATAAAATTACCTCCTGAGCCAGTCATTTAAGGTGGATGTAGAGACCTGGAAGTTGTCACCCTTGAGGAGAATGGGCAGCATGATCCGGCTTGGCAAAGTTTCCTGGGAAGAAGAAATAGTGCCCAATGTGATCCCCTTACACCTCATTGAGCTTTTGCGTTTTCCGGTTTAAGTGTGCAGCGAGATAGTTATTGGCCAGGATGACCGCAATAGTGACAGAGTCCACTGTCCCGCCGGCGTTGTTTCTCAGTGAAAGATAATTGGTTGCTTCCCATTTGCATAGGTTCAGGATCGCCAGAAAGTAAAGAATCCAAGATTGTGGATAGAAGGTCTGGCTGGGAGAGGCCGAGAGGAAGTGCGTTTGACGTTCTTCTCCTGGAGACGCTGGTCGACATGGATATATACCGCAATGAGATCCTCTAAATTAGTAGGTCTTTCCTGAGCAGCCAGTTGATCCTTGAAGGATTTGGCTATCCCATGTCAGAAGGCCGCAGACAGTGCTTCATTTATTCCAGGGTGTCTCAGCTGTGATGGTCCAGAATTCGAGAGCGTACTTAGCGACTGGCCGAAGACCAGAGATATGAAAGAGAGAGGATGCTGTCATCATCTTGCGACCCGGGGTGTCAAAAACCTGCTTAAATTCCTTTATAAAGTGAGAGTAATCCTGGGTAATCTCTGTTTTTTGTTCCCAAATGGGGGATGCCCAGTCCAGGGCGTCACCGGTCAGCAGGACGATGATATAGGCTACTTTCAACCTTGCAGAGGGAGTCACAAAATGAAGCAGGGCATAGGTGATAGACAGTCAGGTTTTTCGATTAAACTGTTTTTAATTAATCTATTAAGCAATTATGTTGTTGCTATCACTGCGCCTATATATACCGTATACAGTGAGAATCCGGCAGGAACCTGACGAAGCTTACTGCGAAACGCGTAGTTCCCTGCCGGAGCTCATTGAAAGAGGGACCCAGAAAACCGCCGGACATCCGGTTTAGATCCTCTCTCCCGGTCCCACTGTCGGATGCGTCAGCGGGAGCACAAGCGGTAGAAGAGGTCTTTCCGGATAGCCTCGCGGCTGATGCTGGGCAGTGTTATTTTGTGTGAGTGTGTTCACTGTTTTTTATATACCTTTTATACTGTTACAAATAAAACTTTATCAGCGACTAATTCAGACTTTGCCCATCCTTTGGTTTATGGGCGTCTGGGAGAGGAGCCACTCATGCACCATACCAATTGGGACTGAACACTAAGACGCATCTACACCATCTGAGTGTGCTGACAACACCCACTGAGGGAACAAACTCACATATGGCCGTGTGAGTTTAATCTATTATTTCTCCGCTTTAGGAGTTTTAATTTACCCATCACATCCATCGCTGAGGGTGAAGTCTCACACAAGCACGTGTGAGTCGTTGAAACTTGCATTTTATGTTTCATTTACTTTCTATCTAGTGGTATTCACCACTATCCCTCCCTCTCCCTTCCCTGCCCCCCCCTTCCCCCATCCCTCCCTATCTACACTGATTTATGCACTAATACTGCGTTCTGTTTTATTTTTCACCATTATCTTGAGTTCCACGAGCTTGCGCTGATCAGCATCATACTCCAATTGCAATCATAAGAAGAACTTGGGATTTGTCTTCTTCAAGGTCAAGCAGCAGCAAAACCAACAAAGGGCCAGTATACCATTTTTTTACAATTTTTTTATTATTTTTGCCACAGTCTTTTATGTTCATAGGCGTCTAAATAACTATTAGCCACTTATTTCGGGGAGCGCCCCAGTTCCACACCCTGATGGATATATACCGCAATGAGATCCTCTAAATTAGTAGGTCTTTCCTGAGAAGCCAGTTGATCCTTGAGGGATTTGGCTAACCCATGTCAGAAGGCCGCAGACAGTGCTTCATTTATTCCAGGGTGTCTCGGCTGTGATGGTCCGGAATTCGAGAGCGTACTTATCGACTGGCCGAAGACCAGAGATATGAAAGAGAGATGATGCTGTCGTCATCTTGCGACCCGGGGTGTCAAAAACCTGCTTAAATTCCTTTATAAAGCGAGAGTAATCCTGGGTAATCTCTGTTTTTTGTTCCCAAATGGGGGATGCCCAGTCCAGGGCGTCACCGGTCAGCAGGACGATGATATAGGCTACTTTCAACCTTGCAGAGGGAAAAGGAGAAGGGGTTAATTCGAATTGAATCTCATATTGGTTTAGAAAACCTCTATATTCATGGGTGTCACCAGCATAGCGGTTAGGAATAGAGAGACGCGGTTCAGCGGACATAGGGCATCATGCAGTAAGCAGTTCTCGCCACTTTCCCACCGAAAATGGCTACCCCTATTCAGTAAGGGGCGAGAAAGTGGCGAGAATAAAAAAAAACGCTAGTTTTGTTGGCGGTTTTTTTTTTCCGCCTGTGGCGAGGCGAGAAGGCACTTTCCGCCAAAAATAGAAAAATTTTCCGCCACGCTGTATTCTAGTAGTGGTGAGTAGCTTAACGGAGCGATTCGCCAATCTAGAATGGCGTTTTTATGGCAAATCAGCCACGCAAGAGAAAGTTGGCAAGTTGATGGTGAGAGGCTGCTGATGAGTGGTGGATTGGCACTTCGAAAAAATTCTGGCCTTTTTCCTTGCTGGGATTGATGTCGGTGGTCTCCGGAGCTGATACCATTAATACCAGCACCGGACCCCCCCGGCATGCATCCGAGGCAGGAAAAATGCATTTAATGGCCACTTCATGACCTTGGTGGCTAACCGCTAAGGCAATGAAGGGGCTAAACAGCCGTGCAAGGTTTATTGTGGGTAGCGGGGGTGGGTGAAGGGGGTATTTGGCCCTTGTTGTTTGTTTAGGGCTTGCGAGGGGGTTGCGGGTGCGCTAAACCCCTTCACGACCGTAGCAGTTAATACCGCTACGGTCATGAAGGGGTTAAATCCTCCCGCTACCCACAAGCAAGTCCTAAACAAACCACCGTTGGGGCTACTATCCCCTTCACCCACCGCCGCTACCCACAATAAAAAGAAAACACACACAACAGCCCAACACTAACTAAAGAAATATATATATATATATATTACACCAATACCACCTATACTGTACCCCCCTAACATACAGTATAGTAATGGGCACAATGACTATTATCCACAAATGGATAATAGTGCATGTGTCCATTTAAAATACATACAGAACAATAAAAACATTAAATACATGTAGCACTCACCCATGTCCAGCTGCCACGATGAAGGCCATCCTCATCTTCATCCTGCTAATGCCCCATCCGCTTCTGCAAAACAGACACAAGAATAAAAACATTCAATGTAATGTCCCCTAACCCCTTAATCACCATAGCGGTTATTAACCGCTACAGTCATTAAGGGGTTAACCCACCATCAGCCACATACCCTCCCCCACTACCTCCCCACCCCCTGAGGCCTAACCACCCTCACCCACTACCCACAAGGGAGTCCTACCACATACCCTTGGGGCCAATACCCCCTCCCCCCACCCCACCACATACAGTACAATAATGTGCCAAATAACTATTATCCAGGTAGGGATAATACATTATTTTGCCATTATTAAACACATTAACTAGCATAGTAAAATAAAGAAAATTCTACTGACCTCTTCAATAAGAAGGCCCATCGCCAGCATCATCCTTGTGGTCCGTTGCCAAAAAAATACATAGCCAATACATTGCAATGACATTCACATATCAATGAACCCCTTAATCACCTTCTTGGGCCTCATGCAGAGAGCAGCGCTATTTCAAATCTCGCCATTTTTTGGGGAAATTCGCGCACAAAACTGCCGAAAATGGCGAGTTACGTTTTCAAAATCTCGCCAGTTTTAAAACTCTCCTAATGCAGAGAGCCGCGAACGGCATCTAGCGGCTGTTCGCGCCAAGAAAATGGCGCGATTTGCTAGTATTTGCCTCGCCAAGAAAAGTTGTCAATTACATGGAGCTCGCCGCCTATAGGAAAGGGGAAAAAAAATGCGCGATTTTTTTTTAACACATTTCTACAGCGCGCATCTCTCCAATTCTAACTAGCCACACGCACTAATGACAAACATTGCAGAATTCGCACATTTCTGCATATGGAGAATAAAACTCTCCAAAAAAGCTACTTTTTATTAAACTCTCCAATTTTAAAATTCGCTGCTCTCTGCATGAGGCCCCTTATCGGGTACTAACCACAAAGGTTATTAAGGGGTTAAGCCATCCTGGCCACATATCCACCCTTCACACATTCCTTTGTACAGTGGCTTCATCATGATAAAATAAAATAAAAATAAAAGAAACAAAATATATATATATATATATATATATATACACACGATGAACCAATATACAACTAAATGTGTCAGGGTTAACAAAAACATGCTCCAATAAAAATACTACTTATCCATAACATCCTCAATGAAATACAATGCAATTTCCTAAACAAATCAAATGTAATTATCCAATCTAAAGCATCCAATGCAAATCCAAAGTCTCAAATGCCACTTAAAATATTGCATTTACATTGTATACATGCTGCATAAAATGTAAGCTACATGTAGATGCAGCAAATCAATATTAACAATACAATATTTCAAATAAAATAGCATTACATCAAAAAAAGTATACTATGTAATCCAATAAAGTCACCATCAATCAATTAACATACATGAATTACATCCCAAAACAATTAAAATAGCATCCATACCAATTACACAATTAACTATAGCAACCGTTACAGAGAACAAGTTACCAGCATACAAAATAGGACACCAACAATTACAATATACTAAAGCAAGCCTCACCATTACCTAAAGTACAGCATAGAAGCCCAAAAATTACATCTATCTAATTATAAAATACATTGAACACACATCTATGCATAGCAGCATAGCCACAATCATTTAAAATAGTGCAAAGCAAACTTTTAAAACAATATCATTTCTTACCCTGTATGTATATATCTCTCTAGACATACATACATACATACATACATACAGTGGCAAGAAATGATGTACAATAAAAAAAAAACACACGTAAAAAGCAACAAAAAACACAGTTACATTAAATACATTTCTTTAGTTCACTTACCATTACTTGACCCACTCACCGACTCCCGTTGAACAGCTTACTCACGAACCAATCCACGAACAGGAACCCATAAAATAATAAACCATACAAAAAAATAAACATTAAACTAAAAATCCAAATCAATCCACGGGTCTTCTACTTGTAATCCATCTTCATCTGAACAGGAACCCATAAAATAATAAAACGGAGAAGAACCTTTTGCAATGTAGAAGGCTTCTGTAAACTCTGGTTCTGAGATCACTGACAGAGAGACCTAGTGACTACGAAATACTAATGAGTATTTCAGCCCTGAGCCTGGCGATCACACTGCTCCCGTCAGAAAAAATCTGTCACGATCAGGATTGCTCGAACTACTAAGGATTTTAGATTGCCAGAAAGAATGCAGAGGTTAACAACCCGAAGTTTATTTAGTAGCAGCTAACAGCAAATCACACAATACATACAGTGCAAAGGATATAACATAGGGACTCAGGAACAAAAGGGAGCACCAAGTTATACTAGATGCCAGGTATTTCCATAGCCAAGATATCTCTGGTCCTTTTTAGTGGAAGGACAAAAAGTGATTATTTTGGAGCGAGCCACACAGTGGGAAACCTGGGAATACCTATTCCATATAGATAGAGGGTAATGCCATACTGTATCTGGTTTACCTCACAAGATCGATTTATGGGTCCAGAAAAAATGCTTCTTTCCCGGAGTGATGCGGTCCTGAACAGTACTGCTATGCTTCCTTCTGAGGGTATTCTGTGCAGCCTAGACACCAGATGTATGGACGCAGGTAACTCGATTCACATGGGATGCAGGTCTTAGTGTATGTACCCAGGGAACAAAAAAGATGAACACAGTGTCTTGGGCCAGTAGGCAGTTATACCCTTTACCAATTAGCAGTGGGACTCTCAGTCTTACTGTAAACAAAGGATCTTACACTCACCAAGCTTCCCAACTGTGAGAGGGATATGCACACGAACCCCAACTCCTTCGAATTTCAAACCTGGCCCTTTCTAGCCCTAGTGGTGACTTGGCGGGTTTAGGATCTCAGATTATACAGGGGAACTGCAGGTCACACATGAATACATGATATGCATAATAATGGAGTGACCTTAGGAAAAGAGAGAACTCTCGAAAGCTTGTCTTATAATATCAATTGGTAGTCTAAATAAAAAGCTACTGTATCTACTAATACTGACATACTCATATATTATGTACTAACTTTGAATTCATTAATCATTTTCTACTTTTTCATGTTTGTTTAGTTCTATGTACAAATGTAGCAGACATTACTGGTCCTGGCAACGTGATTTATTGCATTAAGATTGGCGCATTATTAAACAGCAGCGCTATAGAAAACAATGGTTAAGGAGATAAACAAGCATTATAAATCACGTTATTTTGTACATTATTTTGCATTATTTAAGGTAATATTGTCTGCTACCCCTGTCAAATTAAGCAACACTTCAAAGTAAAAAAAAATGCTTTACATAGATATTGCAAAATATGTTGATGGGCATTGAAAAGGTTTTGAAAAAACACTGTTGCAAAATCATTTTCTTTGATATGTGCTGTTTCTGAACATTACTATATATTGTTAGCAAAATTAACAAGCTTGTTCAAAATGGAAAATTCTGCTACCCTATATTTTGCTGCTTCTTCATTTCCATCTTGTTCCTGCAGTTTCTATCTGTCTCTTGTGGATTGTATGAATGCAAAATCTGTTATTTCTTTTGTTCAATATACAGTATCAATTGTCTTCCATCTGGTGTTTATAGTTATGATTATGCTCTTCATTTTCTCAGGGCAGTCAATAAAATGAGTCATCAAGGTTTCCAGACAGGAAGAAAATATGGGAATATTAAGTAACAGTGTTTATGAAAAGCTGTGCTTTTTTTTTTCAACTTCAAATTTTAGGCATTACAGACATTTTATCACATGAGCTCCCTCACATAAATGTCTGAATCATCCCTCATGACACAGAAAACACAAGGGGGGGGGGGGTTAAATTGCAATATTTTTATTTTTATTCCACCACGGATGAGCTTTGAATCCTTCTAGCCACTTTCCAGAGTCCTCGTCGGCGTCTTTTTGAATCTGACATCTGTCCCTATGTGTATCCTGGAAGGGACCGTCTGAAGCTATATCCTCTAGCATTAGTCAAAGGAGAATGCACCTGTATCTATTATAGCCACGCGGTGGCATTAGTTACCCCCTGTATGTCCGTCTGGCCAGCCATGGCAGCCAGACGTTTGGAAATTTGTGCAAGTGTCGTTAACCAAACTTGTTAACCTGTCCATCAGGCAAACAAACCAAATTTTGTTCCGAATCTTATCTATAGATGGAGTTGCATTTTGTTTCCACAGTGCTGCGATCTCGCACCTCGTGGCCGTTGCAAAACGAGCAACTAATTTGTTTTCCGGTCTGGCTAGTTCCTGTTCAGGTTTGTTTAACAAAAATAGCCAGTGGTTAATCTGAATCTCAAGGCCCAAAATCCTCTTTAGCCAATCACAAATTTTCTTCCACAGTGAGGCTATTCGAGGGCAGGACCACCGCATTTGTAGCAGGTATGCTGGCTCTCCGCATTGTTTAGGATACAAGGGGAGTAACCTGGGACAAATTTAGAGAGTTTTACTGGGGTGAGGTACCACCTCATTAGTAACAATATTGATGAAAATATACAGCAAAGCGCTCTTAAATATTAAAAATACTGGAGTGTTAACTTCTAATATAGCAAGAACTATTTGTGACAATAAAAGTGCACTGTGATATACAACACAAGAGTGCCTAAAATGCTACAAAAAACAACAACAATGGTTGATGAAATTGGTGCTACATAAGTGGTAACCTAGTACAGTATATAGTGCACAGTGAAAAACAAAAAACTAATTGTAACAATAGAAATACCCTGTGATAAATAACAAAGGAATGACTACAATGCTACATACAACAACAATAAATTAAAAGAATTGGTGGTAATATTCAAGGGCTAGATTATACTTACATGGGTGATAACCCAATATGAAGTGCACAGTGAATACCAAAGTGACTAGTTTCAAACACAATCAATAACTTCTTTACCCCTCAATAAAAAGCACCCACACAAATCCTCAATTCATACCCTCTATCTACTCCTTCCTGCTGCTGGGGATCTACCCTAAGCCTGAACCGAGACACACACCTGATATCACCCATGCAGCCTGCCATCTCTTTCCCTGTAAATGGTGTTAACCTTCTGATTTAATACTGACTAACCTTAAACCTCACCCCACAAGTTAAGCATACCAACAGCCTGCACACATGGTTACTGTCCCACACTCAGCCACTCCTACCACCCATTGTTGACAAGCACTGCCATACACAGCACTTATTCCCTCACCTGCTGTCTCTGTAAGTCTCCCACCATACCTCTTAGATTGTAAGTTCTTCGGGGCAGGGATTTCCTTTCATTTTGTCTGATTTTGCTGCACTTATTGTATCATTTTAATTCCCTGTACTGTATTCTTTGTGAAGTGCTGAGTACACTTTTGGCGCTATATAAATAAAGACATACAATACAATAACTATTAATGTGTTTGTAAAATCCCACATATTACATTAATACAAATTAACAGCTTTAAAAGTCAAATAAATATAAAAGATTGGAATCTTAGCTTCACATTTAAGAGTAATAATACTACAATCGACTTCCTTGATCTAGCTCTCTTCATCGAGCAGGGGGCTATACAAACTAAAACCTTCTACAAAGAGGTAGATGCTAATACATATCTATTGGCCTCTAGTCACCATAATCCTAGATGGATAGATAGATCAATAAAATCCCACAAGGCCAGTTCCTCAGAACACACACATACACACATATACATACACATACATGCACATACATACACACACACACACACACACACACACATACAGTCGCTCACAGTATACTTACAAAACTTGTGCGACACGTGCACACGCCTTCGCACAAGCACGCGTGCGCACACGGCCGCACACACGTTATAACAGCCCTAACACATAAAACTTCATTTCTGGGAGTAGTCCTTTCCCGGACTGATCACCTCTCTATATATCCTAGATGTTAGTCCCCGTGTGTCACTACCCAGCACACAGAGCGTTTAACAATTCATCAACGGTGGACGTATAGTGTGTTTGGTATAAAATGCCCTGTTCTGGAGGTACCTAAAGAATTCTGTGTTAGGAAAGTCTTTTTCTGGTCGAATGTTTTAATGGTGATTCTGCCCTCCAGATCCAAAAGGTCGGGGGCGTGGCCAAGACACCAAATGAGGAGGACATGTACTGTAGCAAGAAAGCTCCGTCCCTCAGGATCAAAAAAAGGGAGATTAAAGGGCAACAAAACCCATGTATACCAGGGCCGTCTTACCGTATGGGCACGATGGGCAGTTGCCCGGGGGCCCCACAGCACAGGGGGGCCCCACGCACCCAGCCCATGCGTGCCCACCAATGCTCTCGCCCCGCCCGGCACCCCGACTCCGCTCGCTCTCCCCCCGCCCGGCACCCTGGCTCCGCTCGCTCTCCCATGTGGGTGTCTCAGTGTGTGTGTGTGTGTGTGTATCTCAGTGTGTTTCAGTGTCCTGCCTGTGTGTGTGTCTCAGTGTGTGTCTGTCTATCTGTGTCCTGTCTGTATATGCGTGTCTGTCTGTCTGTGTGTGTCTGATTGTCTGTCTGTGTCCTGTCTGTATATGTATGTGTCTGTCTGTGTGTATGTGTGTGTGTATATATCTGTATGTGTGTATCTGTGTGTGAGTGTATGCGTGTTTCTCAGTGTGTCTGTCTTTCTGTCTATGTCCTGTGTTCTGCCTGTATACTGTATGTGTGTAAAAAATGACAAAAAAGAGAAAAAAGCACAAAAGCCCATAGAGTAGTATAGTCGGTATTTATGAAAATTAAAACACGGTTATAAGCACTTACAAACGTAAGTTGTAACAGGCACTTCGGTACTTAGAAAGACCACCGGAACAGTAGTAGTCCACCTCTCTGATAGCTGGGTGCTTGGAGTCCTTCCTTTGCTTCCTTCCACTCGATAAGTGGCGTGAATCCGCTTCTGTGTCACGTGGCTTGTGACATCAGCGTCTGTGTCGTCGATCGGGGTTTGGCTTGTGGAAGACACTAGCTCCCCCTTCAGACCAGACAGGCAGGGACTCTATCTGATTGCGCGAACTTCAAAGTGTCCTTAGCGCGAACACAGGCAACCTATAGCAGGAACAGCACTACGCGTTTCAAGGAACTTGTCCTCTTCGTCAGGTACAGGAAGGGGAAAGAGAGGATGCGACAAGAGACAGAAGAAGGAAGTCATTTGGTACCCTAATAAAGAAATGCTTAAAGAAGTCGGTATTTTTAACCTATCCTCCAAGGCTATTAACAATGAACAAATGTACGTTTTAAAGAAAGGGTTGTCTTTTGCATCCACAAGCAAACCCAAATTATTTGATTTATTTATTGACTTAAAGAAATTCATTAGGAAAATGACGTTAAAACTTCATTACTCAAAGATACAGAATCTAATTAATATTAATAATGATTGTACCAATATAGAAGTCTTAAACTCTATGACCAATGATGTAGATCAGTTTCCAATTGACCAAGGTGAATTCACTATTCATGAAAATTCACTGCACATACTTTCAAATGATGATATTAATGCTATGGAGGCAGGTTTTAAACATACCGCTTTTAGACCCAAATCCATTTTTAACCCAGTACAATCCAAAGGGACATAATTAGATACATACTGTATTTCGCTTTGGTATATAGGGATTTTAAATTAATGTGTGAACAAGATTTTAATACTAATGTCATGATCAATAATCTGTATAGATGGGAAACTAAAGCCATAGAAGAACTCAAAATTGATACCAACATAGTGATCAAGCAGGCTGGCAAATGTGGGGGGGAATGGTGGTGCAAGATAGGAAAGATTATGTCGAGGAAGGCCTTCGCTTGATTAACGATAACACAACTTATCAATTACTCAAAGGGGATCCCACACTAGATTTGAAATCAGATTTAGATGTGATGCTCAATGAAGCACTTACGGTGGGTATACTCAATAAAAGAGAGTATGGTTATCTAACAATAACTCATCCCAAAATTCCTTTTTTATACCACTTGCCCAAAATACATAAAACACTTATACAACCCCCTGGTAGGCCTATAGTGGCTGGTACAGATAGCCTTACGTCACATCTCTCTCAATATGTGGATACATTTCTCAAAGAATATGTTATCCAACTCCTCTCCCACATCAAAGACACCACCCATGTACTCAATTTACTTAAAGATATTCAATGGAAACAGGATTATATATGGTTAACATGCGATGTGGAATCATATTACACTAGTATCTTACACAATGAAGGACTATTGGCGACAGAATATTTTCTAATGAAGAATGTCTCTTTGTCAATCCCACAATGGGAATTCATTTTAGACAGTGTGCAGTTCATATTGACCAGAAATTATTTTAAATTTCAAGATGCATTTTATCTCCAGAAAAAAGGTACTGCCATGGGGACACCCTTCGTCCCGAGTTACGCTAATCTTATGAAGGGGTACTGGGAGGAATTTTATATTTGGGAAAACAATCCCCACATTGCCCAGCTTGTACTTTTTAAATGGTTCATTGATGACATTATAATTATATGGGATGGTAGTCTATTAGAATTAAAGCAATTTGTAGACCACATACATTTGAATCCTTTTAACCTTAAATTCACACACAAATGTAGTCCAACCAATATAGTATTTTTAGATTTGGCGATAACAAGCAACGCTAATAATGAGATTATTACTACAACACATGTATAAAGAGGTGGACTGTAACAAATTTTTAGATGCAGCTAGTAACCATCATCCTAGATGGATTACAAACATAGCCTATAGCCAATTTTTAAGGATTAGGCGTAATTGCAATAGGAAGGAAGATTTCATTAGACAGTCAGGTATATTCAAAACCAAATTGCTTAATAAGGGTCATAATGTACACAATATTGACCAAGCATATCATAAAGCACTTCAAATGGAGAGATCAATTACGTTGAGAAAGAAAGGTGAAAGAATAAAAGATTTGGGCAATAAGGATGTACTATTTATTACCAGATATAATGTTGCATCCAAACAAATCAATGATATAATGATCAAACATTGGAATGTACTACAGTGCGATCCAATATTAGCTCCCATTATTACCAATAGACCTAAGGTAATTTATAGGAGAGCACGGACTTTAAAAAATTTATTAGCACCATCCAAACTTAAAAAGGTCCATAGTGTTTCAGAAGCTATTGTTCTGCCCAACAAGCCCATAGGTAACTATAAATGTGGTGGTAGGTGCATTACGTGCAAGCACATTACTAATGGTGCTACATCATTGAAATCTAAACATTCCTCCCATACATTTCCGATCAAAGATTTGATCAATTGCAAGACATCCTTTGTGGTATATTTTTTAGAATGCACCTGTGTTTTACAATATGTAAGGAGGACCAAAAGGAGCTTAAAACAGCGATTTTTAGAACATAGAGGGAACATTTTAAATGGAGTAATGACCCATGGAGTCTCTAGACATTTCAGTTTTAAACATAACAAGGACCCTACTAATCTTAAAATTACAGGGATAGAGTATATTAAACCCAATAATCATGGAGGTGATCGTGTACTAATACTAAGACAGCAAGAGACCTACTGGATTCATCAGCTCAATACAATGTCCCCTAATGGGTTAATCAGTACCCATATATATGGGGATCATTGCAACCAGGCAGTAATAGCGCCCCTGATGAAGAGGACAAGGTCCTTGAAACGCGTACTGCTGTTCCTGCTATAGGTTGCCTGTGTTTGCGCTAAGGGCACTTTGAATTTCGCGCAATCAGATAGAGTCCCTGTCTGTCTGGTCTGGAGGGGGAGCTAGTGTCTTCCACAAGCCAAACCCCCGATCGACGACACAGACGCTGACGTCACCAGCCACGTGACGCGGAAGCGGATGCACGCCGCTGATCGAGTGGAAGGAAGCAAAGGAAGGACTCCAAGCACCCAGCTATCAGAGAGGTGGACTACTACTGTTCCGGCGGTCTTTCTAAGTACCGAAGTGCCTGTTTCAACTTACGTTTCTAAGTGTTTATAACTGTGTTTTAATTTTCATAAATACTGACTATACTACTCTATGGGCTTTTGTGCTTTTTTTCTCTTTTTTTGTCATTTTTTCCTATAGTTCGTGTGTGTGTGTGTGTGTGTGTGGTGTGTGTGTGTGTGTGTGTGTGTGTGTGTGTGTGTGTGTAGACAGTCAAACAGTACTGGCAACTTTGTTTATTTGCTCACTCACCCTTACTTTTCTTTTACTACAGTAATGTAAGGACCCGGGAGTCACGCCGCCCTCGGCGTGCTCCCCACTTACCCGCGGTGCCACCGGGACCTTCCGCGCCTCGCAGTGATCCTCCCTCCAGGACGCTGATCACCATCTTGCCTAAGCGCACGCGCGCACGGCAGCGTTCTCCTTCTAGTGCCGGGCCGGGGCGTGCGCCCGGTCACGCGCCTGCAGGTGCGGCCACACGGAGGTGCGGCCACACGGAGGCGCTCCAGCCTCTTAAAGGCACATCTCCTCTTTTCAATGCTGCAAACAAATGTACCCTTTCTTCTAGGATCGATAGTCCCTCCTCCAGGAACTCCCCTGGACCTATCCCTGTCTCAGCCTGGCCCATCTACACCCCCCCCCACCTTGCTACTCTGCCATTGGACCCTCTTACCTATATATACCCTGCAGCTTCATTAACTCGTCGGCTGAGCATAGAACCAGTTGTTCTCATCACTCTCTGCCTCCCTAGTCCTGTCTTGTCCTGTCTTGTTTTGCAGTCTTCCTCGTGTACCGAACCGGCTTCCCCTACGACTATCCGCACCTCCGGCACCCCGAACTTGGCATAAGGCAATACGTCTCTCCGCACCTCTGGTACCCCGAACCCGGCAAACGGTAAACGATTACGTCCCTCTCTCTAACCCTGGACTTGGCGAACAGCACCCTCTACCATCCGTACCTCTCCTGCCCCGACTCGGACTACCAGACCACTATACTCTCAAGACGTGCCCTCGTGGCTTTGGGTGGCGTTATATCCTATCCCACCTCAGCACCGCGGTCCCGCCTCGTTTGTGGTGAGCTCGTCCTGACATTATGCTCAGCCCAACAAACATGGACCCCGCTGAGGTGGAGCGTACTTTAAATTCCCACACGAATCTCTTCACCAGGCTAGAGACTTATCTGGAACAAAATGATAGGCGGATGGATATGTTTCAGCAGAGCCTTCATACCCTTACCGATCAATCCTTTGCTAGACGGAACAATATTGAACTTATCAGCAAGAAGATGCCAGTGGGTCTGGAGGCCATTGATGGTCAACCAGTGGGGTGCTCCATGTGCCAAGACCTGTACTAGGATATTCCAGAGGGTTGGTGGGTTGTGTACCCTGCCAGAAAAGGTCGACTCCTTGCCTTCTGTACATTTGGAATTCTGCGATGTGTTCGAAAAAGCACGATCCGAGGTTCTACCTCCGCACCGACCTTTCGACTGCCCGATCGACCTGCTGCCCGGGGCAGCTCTTCCCAGGGGACGATCCTACCCATTCTCTCTCCCAGAGACTAAAGCCATGAACACTTACATTGCAGAGAATTTAGAGAGGGGTTTCATCCGAAAGTCTTCCTCCCCAGTCGGAGCAGGCTTCTTTTTCGTAAAGAAGAAGGACGGGTCTCTTCGTCCATGCATCGATTACCGGGGTTTGAATAACTTCACGCACAAGGACCGCTACCCGCTATCCTTGATATCGGAACTCTTCGACCGCCTTCAAGGAGCTACTGTTTTTTCCAAACTGGATCTAAGAGGCGCCTACAATCTAGTAAGGATACGTGAGGGGGACAAGTGGAAGACTGCTTTTAACACCCATGACGGCCACTATGAATACCTGGTCATGCCGTTTGGCCTGTGCAACGCACCGTCTTTCAGGATTTTGTCAATGAGATTTTCCGGGACATTCTTAACAAATTCCTTATCGTCTACTTAGACGACATCCTAATCTTTTCTAAATCCACCCAAGAACACATCAAACACGTTCAACAGGTGCTGTTACGCCTCCGGGAGAACCACCTCTTTGCGAAATTGGAGAAATGCCAGTTCCATCTGACGTCCGTGGCATTTCTGGGATACATTATCTCTGACTCTGGCTTCAATATGGATCCAGAGAAACTAAAGGCAATTTTGGACTGGCCCCGTCCAACCACCCTCAAAGCCGTGCAACGCTTTCTAGGTTTTGCAAACTATTACCGGCGTTTCATTCGCAATTTTTCCTCCACGTTATCTCCCATCACTGCTCTAACCAAGAAAGGTGCAGATCCCTCATCATGGTCCGAAACCGCCATACGGGCATTTAATCTTCTAAAAAAGGCTTTTGTGTCTGCCCCTATCCTCACCCACCCAGACCCTAAACTTCCATTTACTCTGGAAGTGGATGCCTCTGACATCGTGGCTGGTGCTGTCCTGTCCCAAAGGACTTCTCCCTTAGCCAGATAACACCCATGTGCCTTCTTTTCGAAGAAATTTTCTTCCGCAGAACGGAATTACGATGTCGGTAACCGGGAGCTCTTGGCAATCAAGTTGGCATTAGAGGAATGGAGACACCTCTTAGAAGGCACGGAGACACCCATAACCATACTCACAGACCATAAGAATCTTCTCTACTTAGAAGGGGCACGTCGTTTGAGCGCTCGACAAGTCCGCTGGGCACTATTCTTTTCACGGTTCAATTACCTCATCTCCTTCATTACTGGCTCCAAAACTTGAAGGCGGATGCCCTGTCTCGACAGTTCCTTGCAGAGGATAGGTCTGAAGAGCAGCTAGAGACGATAATTCCCTCTAAATTTATTGTGTCCGCCAACTCCTTTGATATCATGGACAAGATTCGATCCGAGCAACCACAGGCTCCGATGGGGTTCAAGGTTCCGGAGGGAAGACTCTACACGGCACCCCAACATCACAAGAGAGTCCTCGAGTGGTGCCATTCCTCTAAATCGGCAGGACATCCAGGGATACGGAAAACCAACGACCTTGTCCAGCGAACCTTCTGGTGGCCAGAGAGGGCTAAAGATGTGGAGGAGTTTGTAAAAGCGTGTGGCACATGTGCTCGCAACAAAGTTCCCCGGGTCAGACCAGCAGGTCTTCTCCTTCCTTTACCCATCCCAGACCGGCCTTGGAACCATATTTCTATGGATTTTATCGTAGAGCTCCCAGCCTCCAAAGAGATGAATACTATTCTTTTGGTAATTGATCGTTTTTCCAAACAGACGCACCTTGTTCCCTTGAGGGGTCTTCCGAATTCCTCCAGGCTTGCGGATGTTTTCGTCCAGGAAATTTTTCATCTTCATGGAGTGCCCTCAACCATCGTTTCTGATCGAGGGTCCCAATTCGTGTCAAGATTTTGGCGAGCCTTTTCTCGAATATTGGGCATTTCACTGCAATTCTCCTCTGGATACCACCCACAGACCAATGGGCAAACGGAGAGGGCCAACCAACACCTGGAACAATACCTTCGATGTTTTATAGCCGATACACAGGATGACTGGGTGGATCTGCTTCCTTGGGCCGAGTTTGCCCTCAACTCCCTTCGCAATGACTCCACTCAAGAATCTCCCTTCTTTATAAATCTTGGTTTTCATCCTTCCCGGTTACCCTTCTCCCCCCCATCCTCTGGAGTACCAGCAGTTGACAAGCGTATCTCCCGGCTGAAAGACTTGTGGAGGAGGATTCAGGAGAACTTAAAAGTGGCTACTGGGAGACAGAAACTCCAGGCAGACCGCCTCCGACGCCAAGTTCCGGAATTTGCTCCAGGAGACAGGGTATGGCTTTCATCCAGGAATATATGACTAAAGGTTCCTACTATGAAGCTGGCACCCAAGTTCCTCGGTCCCTTTCCCGTGGTCAGGAAGATTAATCCTGTGGCTTATCGTCTACGTCTTCCCCCCTCGATGAGGATTCCTTCGGTCTTTCATGTATCTTTGCTAAAACCAGCATTTCAGAGTCCTTGTTTTTCTAAGACCACTTCTCCTCCACTCCCTCTTTTGATCCAAGGTCAACAGGAGTACGAGGTCCAGTCTATCCTGGATTCTAGGATCACCAGAGGAGGAGTACAATACCTAGTCCACTGGAGGGGTTTTGGACCAGAGGAACGTTCTTGGATACCTCACCGAGATCTCCATGCACCGCGACTCGTCCAGGCTTTCCATCATAGGAATCCCTCCAAGCCATGTCATGGACGCCCGGAGGTCGCTCTTGAAGGGGGGGGTACTGTAAGGACCCGGGAGTCACGCCGCCCTCGGCGTGCTCCCCACTTACCCACGGTGCCGCCGGGACCTTCCGCGCCTCGCAGTGATCCTCCCTCCAGGACGCCGATCGCCATCTTGCCTAAGCGTGCGCGCACGGCAGCGTTCTCCTTCTAGTGCCGGGCCGGGGCATGCGCCCGGTCACGCGCCTGCAGGTGCGGCCACACGGAGGCGCAGCCACACGGTGGCGCTCCAGCCTCTTAAAGGCACATCTCATCTTTTCAATGCTGCAAACAAATGTACCCTTTCTTTTAGGATCGATAGACCCTCCTCCAGGAACTCCCCTGGACCTATCCCTGTCTCAGCCTGGCCCATCTACACCCCCGCACCTTGCTACTCTGCCATTGGACCCTCTTACCTATATATACCCTGCAGCTTCATTAACTCGTCGGCTGAGCATAGAACCAGTTGTTCTCATCACTCTCTGCCTCCCTAGTCCTGTCTTGTCCTGTCTTGTTTTGTAGTCTTCCTCGTGTACCGAACCGGCTTCCCCTACGACTATCCGCGCCTCTGGCATCCCGAACTTGGCATACGGCAATACGTCTCTCCGCACCTCTGGCATCCCGAACTTGGCATACGGCAATACGTCTCCCCGCACCTCTGGTACCCCGAACCCAGCAAACGGTAAACGATTACGTCCCTCTCTCTAACCCCGGACTTGGCGAACAGCACCCTCTACCATCCGTACCTTTCCTGCCCCGACTCGGACTCCCAGACCACTCTACTCTCAAGACGTGCCCTCGTGGCTGTGGGTGGCATTATATCCTATCCCACCTCAGCACCGCGGTCCCGCCTCGTTTGTGGTGAGCTCATCCTGACAACTAACAGTCTTCCCATTATCAAGATCTATTAAAAATAACCCCTATTGAAAATTCTCAGAAAGGCTCCATAACTCAGCTCTCATCACAGCAGCATTGCAATCTCTGCAGCACTCATACTTACAGATCATCCCCCACAAGGCAGAGCAGGTTACTTATTCAAAGGCATGATTCAATATGCAATTTAAAGCAGGATTTTGAAGTCTAAATTTGAAAGCTACTGTACTCATAATGACAGGGAGTGGGGGGTGAGAGGATGGAGGGATGGGGTGTAACAGAGGATGAAGGGAGAGGGTGAGAGAGAATGAAGGGATGGGAGTAACAGATGATGAAGGGAGGGTGGATGGGGTGATGGGAGAAGATGAAGGGAGGGGTGAGAGTACAAGGGGGAGTGAGAGGACAAAGGGGG